>CM041776.1:245929504-246298572 GCA_023374045.1 Limonium bicolor
AAATGTGTTAATTATGGTGTGAGTGAGCTATTTTAGGTCAATAAACATGACTACCTTTAAAACGACAACATTTTGGGGCCTTTTTTAGAACTCTGACTCATCTGACTTTGTAAGCCGGATACAAGTTAGATGTCTTAAAAAGGCGATGGGGGTAAGTATTCAGTCTATCCGACCTTGCTAGGTCTGACCAGAACTGCTATATATTATCAACTCTCACACTTCTTCCGGCCTTCCATGGTGGACGCAGGCTGGACACGTGCTAAAATCTGTTTTTGACTTCTTGTTACCTGTCCGACCTTACATGTCTTAAGCAAGGCCGGACCAAATTTTTTTGGGCTATAGATTCTTCGTTTTAGCTTCATTTGGCCCCGACAGTTGCGTTACACTCCTTTGAATGTCTATATTGGTTTGATGTGGATTTTCCCTACAATTTAGACATTTTTGCATCAGTAGTCAATCAAACATAAATCATTGATAATTTAACAACTTGTGGGAAAACTAGCTTGAATTGATGTACTTTATATATGGTTTTTAGGCTTTATTTATAGCTAGATTTCACATTTATCAACTGACACTACAAATTGCTTCAAATTTATGAATTTTTAGGGGTGCACGGATGACAATAAGGGATGTTGTGGTAGTAGAGAGCTATGTTTTGGCTTTTGTTTACCTCTCCTACTTTTCTACAATCTTCAATCTTTTCATAATCTTGCATAGTATGAAGAGATTGAGTTTTTATTCTTCGTCTCAGCCTTTTCTCACTCCATCTATGTTTACTACATTTTTTTCATTGGCTAGTCTTGTAGATCTCCTTTCTCTCATCTACCATTTGTATGATGAGTATTTAGGTATGAAATTAGGATCCATGGTCCTAGTATATACTTGGTTTTAGATTATGTTTTATAGTTCAGAGATTATTTTAATGACAATGTGTGAAGTTTAAAATCACCTCTAGTACATGGTAGCAGTTCTTGTATTTCATGTAAGGGATAACGATTATATTTTTCAAGATTTAACCATCAAAAGTTCTTTGAAAAGTTGTTACTACCCTTTTCAATCCCAAAAATGTCCTATTATTGTTTGTAATTTTTTTATAGCAAAGTGGTCATGGATATATATATATATAAAATGGAATTGAAGGGAGGGAAATGAATTTTACTTGTTTATGTTTTGAGGGAGACGAATTGGAAATGGAATTGAAGGGGTGAGAAAGGATACAACCTTTGTAATTAGTGTAAGATACAAGTCCTTAACTACTTGATAAATAAGTTGTCACTTGCAAATATTATTTGAAAATGAGTCTGTGCAACTACAATTTCAGTTGTAACCAACAATTCCTAATTTCAACATATATTATCACAACACTTATAACACCATACCACCACACAAAACACTATCAATAAAGAATGACCAATCTCACTCATACATGATCAATAGATCACATATATAGATAATAAGACAAAGTGAAAGTGTAATAACATGTATCACACAAGTTGATACAATTATGCAATACATCCAATAGAAGCTATATTTTCAACAACATAATCAAGGCTAGTCATGTAACACCCCGTCCTAAGCCAATCGTGGTTATCGCAAAACTTAACACTTAATCGAATTCGTCGCAGCGGAAATAACAAACACCTGGACCTTGCCACGGTCTGATCGTTAGAACATACCGGCCTTATAATATACAACACTTATCCAAAATGAACAACCGACCAATCACCACCAACCAAAATACCACCAACCAACCGAGTATAAGTACTAAGTCATAATCACACCTTACATCAGTTTCAATATACACAGACGGGAGCACAAGCGTAACCCGTACTCAAATAAACAACCCATCCTAAGTTTAACCGCTCATACTCTCGTGGTGCGTCTTCATGGGCCTCTTACCTGCAAGTGTAAAAACAGCCCCCAAGGGGGTCAGCACGAATGCTGGTACTCCCTCTCATGGCCCCCAAGCTAACGGGGCTACGACGACTAATTGTCGATAGCATGGAAATTGATTAAGTACACAAGCATGATATGAAGTGCAATAAACAACAATCCATAGATGAACATATATAGTCTCCACACAATGAACGACACAAGCGTTCCCTTATCAAGCGGGTTAGTACCCCATCCTTAGTCCTTATTTCTAACCTCAGTTCCTTATCTTCTTACCTCAGTCTAACCTTATCTTATCTCAGTATACAAACCTTTCCTGGAAGGGAATGGTTGTAGCTTATCTCAAACCTAGGATTTAGGTGATCCTACCGCACCATCTTAATGCCACCTACCCGGCGGGAATCCAGCGTAGCTGAGCCGGCGACCGGCCCTAGGCTACAAGTCCGAAGACAGTCCTTAAGCGGAGGGCGGATCTGATTCAGATACCATCTGAAACACCCCTACTAAACCGGTTCCTAGTAATCCTATAGAAGTCGCGCACAATAATATCTCGCAGCGGTAAATAATAAACTATATCGCCCTACTGGTGTCACTGTTATCACTCGCCCATACGGGTGATAACGATTTACCTGATAATCAACTTGCGAAACGTATTCCCGCAGTGACCACAAGAGATAGATAGTAGAGCTTAAACAACTTAAAACAAATCTAACATCAACAATTATTACAGACCGTGAGCATCTAACCAAATACACCTCGGTTAAACAACCCGAGTCCAAAACAACCTGAGTATCACACCGTACCAAGTCTAAACCAACTGTAATATCACAATGGTCACGTCTCGCTGCGACCCACCAGCTAATCACCTGAAATAAAGATGGTTTGTGGTATGGAATCAGCCCCTGCTGAGTATGTCATCACATGCCCCGTCATGCCCCCAAAGACCCCTCAATTATTTGGTCGAGAGCATGAGGTTCATTACATGCAATACCATTTTAATATATAAACTGTAAAATAAACAACAGTAATCCATACAACAACACAACCATCAACCACATAATATACCACAAGTATAACCAATGAACAATAAGCGAAACAACGAGAGTAACAATAAGTATTAATTCTCGTCCATGGTGTAGAAGCCAATATTGTTCGCCACTGTATAATTCTCAAATGTATTATTGTTCAGTTATACCTAGTGACATTGTCTCATTAAAACGACATGTCTCTTTACCCATATATTATGGCGGGTCACCCTACGGCAGTAGCCACTCCAACGGTAGAGTCTCCGACCAACGAGCCATTCTAGCTCACGGGAAATTTTCTTGATACTTGCGGACCCGTACGCGGACATCCTGGTATCGTTTTTGTGATCACAGCGCGCACCAAGAGCCACATCCTCTTGGCTTTACTTCCATTCATTTTTACTTATTATACCATCGCATCGCATTACCAAATTTTCTAACACAGCAGACCAAGATCATTAGTCCAATCCGGAGTCTGTAAACTCGGGATCCAGTGTTAGATACGAGAGCGGCGTATAGAAAGGCCAATGCTCCGTATGAAAGTCTTGGATAATATATATGTATTATTATCCTAGTGCTACAACGTTTTTCTGACGTTCCTTATTTTTCGTATAAGATAGCACCATAGCCGCTAGTTCGTTTTATATATAGGTTCTTATATACGAACCAATACTGTAACTCATCAACAGTAAATAATGAGCAGCTATAAATATAAAGATCATGCATATTAAATTAAACATTCAGACAAACAATCTTATCACAGATCACACAGAAGTCTGAACTGAGGAAGCCCTCAGAGACAATCAGAGACACATAACAACATACCGTTCACCCTGATGTATTACGGTGGAGTATGAATCAGCAAGATCCTATGCTCCTTGTGTAGTCTCTAACGAACTAAACAATACACAATGCTACTGATTAGCATACTGTATAACACACAATCCTACGGTACCCCGTACCGTCACTAACCCTCCCGGTTAACCCCCCGTTATTAACTATCAATGTTGTCGGGTTTTAGGTTTAACTCGAGATTGGGAAAAGGTGTTATTACACACGCGTAGTCTTGTTTGTATATTAGTATAGTTGTTGTTAAACTTGTTATCGCATGTAACTTAATGTTTGTTTGTACATCATACAGTTTGTTTCATTATTGTATGTGTGATCCTTTGTCATGCACTATGCATCTTACCTTAGTATTTATTTTTCTAAGGTTTGTCTCTTTTTTATTTTCATGTCATGTGGTATAATTCATCTGTAAACTATACTCTTAGTATCTAGGATCCTTATTATCCCATGAATACTCTTAACTTTAGAATTTCCGTATCTAATGTTTATAATTCTTTTCTCCTTAACTATTATCATTTTAATTATGATAATTTATGATTATTGAACCATGTCACATTTTCTACACTACTACATATATTTATTTATATGTGTGTATTATGGAACTATTTATTATATGGTAAGTCTCATAATCTATATTCATTCTTTTTAATGAATATCTCTTATATTATAAATGTTATAAACTCTTATAACATTAAAAACCATATTATAAATTCCATTTAAAAATGTTATTTTTTCGAACAGCACCTATGTTCTTAAATATTTATAAAATCAACCTCTTAATTATATAATGTCATCTTATAGTTATATACATATCTTATGACATTTAAATCATTAAAACAATTATAACCTATAGTTATATTTTGTTTTTAAATACCAAACAGCCTTAGTTTTTCGTTTTCACTTATAACCATTAAACTTCTATAAATCACAATTCAATTCCATTTATAATACATAGTTTTATAACCCCATTAAAACTATATATTATACATATATCTTTATAAAACCTTATATACCATTCCAAAAATTACCAAACTATACCAAAGGTATATAAATTATTCCTAACCTTATACTTCTTTTAATTCATGGTTTTTATACATTTGTTACCTATTTATAACAATGTCATAAAATACCATATATTATACTTATATAATTCACATGAACTCCAAATTTAACCAAATAAACTTCTAAAATTTCTAATAACTTAAGGCTTTACTAAACTCCATTTACTACCCTTAATTCTCGGTAATTACATTACCACCCCAAACCTTATAAATCTTTTACAATTTAATAAGTATCTCATTATAAGGTAGTATTTTAATTTCTTAATTTTCTAAACTTGGTCAAAGTCTCCTATATAGTCAACTTTGACCCCTAATACCAAATGGGAACCAATTTTCGGTAATTACAAATAATGACCTATACTTTTCTATTTTTACAATTTTGACCCAAAACTTTATAAAATGTTATAATTTTTATTAAATTCATTTAAAAACCCTAAATTGCTCTAAATTACCCACGGCTTTTCTAATTCCTTAATAATTACGAATTGGCCCCAACTTTAATTATAAGCATAAATAAAACTAAATAAGCTTATAAACTTAGATTAAAATGGCCTAATGACATGGCCTTATTACAACCTTGATCTTGCAAATAAATTACACAATAAATGTCTCAAAATATAGCATATATATTCGGCCTCTCCATGGTTTAATATTTTTCCACATAATGTCATAATTTGACCATTATGTTAATTAAATCTCTTAAATGACTAGCTTAATTTATCTTAGCCATTTTTTTTTACATTTTTAGGTCAATATGACCTATATGTGTATGTTCACTCTCGGCCATATATATATATATATACTTAAGATTGCAAAATCATAAGTTTAAGGTGTTTATACCTTGATCTATCCTTGTATAGGCTCGGTCACTTGTAGGAAAATTAACCACTTGATTTAGACATGTTTAATACACAAAATAAGATATGGTTACACTCCAAGCATGAGCTTAACCATAAGGAATAATTAATGTAAGATTTAAGGCAAAAATCACCTTAAAAATGCAAGGGGAGTTCTAGGTATTTTCGACCTGAACCAAACACACCACAAGGTGTTAGATCTACCATATTAACTAAAGGAAAGGGAATAGTTAGATCTCGAAATCCTACCTTGTTATTAGGTTTTACCTTGGAAAAATGCCTTAAAAGAGAGTATTTCTCTTGGATCTCGGTCACCCTTGCTCCAATGGCTAACCAACAGATCCCACATGAAAAGGAGATGAAGATGAGTCTATGACCAAAATTTCACAGCCAAACTCGAAGGAATCAAAAGTTTGATGAGCTAAAGCACATTTTTACCTTAAAATGTAGATTTGGACAACCTTGGTCCCTCTACTGGTCTCAACCGAGTTTAGCTCTTGTTCTAACCTTAGAACACTGAGAATAAGCATAGGAATAGATGAGCCACGAATTTTAGGTGTTGGTGGTGAAAAGATGAAGAAAAGAGCTAAAAATGACATTAAAACACTTACATTAGGAGCTTAGGAGCTAGACTTGCCTTCCATGGCCAAGAACAAGCTTGGAGAGCTTGAGAGGAAGGAGAGGGCTCGGCTGGGATGAGAGGAATCGGAACAAGGAGGCAGGAGAAGATGGGAAAGGTAAGTAAAGTTTGAAAATATGTAAAAGTAACATTATTTTGAAAAAGTCTTACATTAGGTAGCATTATTGTCAATCAAGGAAATTAAGCAGCCTCCTCTCTTATTGCAGCAGCCGGCCACCATGATCAAATGAGTCAATTAATTGACCATTGACCATGCTTGTCAATGTTGACTCATGCGGGCCCCACTTTCGGGTTTTATTAATATTATAATATTAAATTTGTAAAAATTCGTAAATTTTCTGGAATTAAATTCCTAATATGATATAATATGATTATATCCATATTTAAGGATATTTATAATTTTTAAGCCTATTAAAATCAATTAAAAAGGCATCTCACAAAAACGTGCTTTAAGGAGTTTTAGCGCACATTTTTGTGTCACAGGATGTTCCTGAGCTTAGTTCTCTTTGAGAATGGTCTTATTGTGTTCCTTGATTCATTATAATACTTAGGAATCCACTTTGGATCTACTTGGGGTCATACACCTTCATGGCGTCTTTAAAGCACATTTTTGGCTTTACACGATCTTAAGGGTGTTTTGCCTTTTTGAGATCTTATAGATTGTTCCAATAATATTTAGATGTTTAATAATCATCTTAGATCATTAATAGATCATTTAATTATATTTTAAAGATTAGGGGTATTTTCACCATCCCCTTTCTTGCATGCCTGACCGCATGTCTAGGGAGTCATCCCGGTTTCCTCACTCAAGTTCCCGTTAGTAGAAATCTTAAACACCATGTGTTAGTCAAACCTTAACGGTATTAACAAACAATCACCAAAACTTAACTCTTTATTTTAACTCAGTAAGTACTGAACTTGGTTTGTACAATCTCAAGTCTCGTGGGTTAGTGTAAAGAAAACACATACACAACGAGAACAAATATAACCGGTTTGCATGCTTTATCTTGTCTTAGTCATAGCAAGTAAACAGATAGCCACACAAGCCGAGGGACACCTCGTTAGCAAGCAGGTCACAAGAAAGATTGTACTGTTCACCGTCGATCGTCGTTCGTTAACCTTCTCCGGGGGTCCCCATTCACAAACCTAAAACATTGATTCAATTTTAGGCCATTAGTTATTTGCACCTTACTTACTCACTTAGTCCCTAAAGATTCCATTGGATATCCTCTTAAATCCTTGCACTTACCTTATAAACTTAACTTTAAACATTAAGGTTTTTACTTAACTTAACTTAATCCCCTTAGGTTCTTAGGGTCCTAATCATTACTACCCTACCAATGGTATACCTTATTACCAAATATCATCCTTAGAATTCAAAATTTCTTTTTTTAAGTGTTAAGGGTCTCCGACCCCACCGTCTGACCCACCAACTGGGTCGGACCCTTCCAGTAACTTTCGGGTTTGAAAAACTCCACTTGTCCGACCCATGTCCGCCCAACCAACTGGGTCAGACCATTCCAGAAATTCTCCCGTCTTTAAAAACTCTTCCGTCCGACCCACCGTCCGACCCTCCAACTGGGTTGGACCATTCCAGAAACCTTTACGGTGGCTTAACAGAGGTCCGTCCGACCCAGAACTGGGTCGGACCACTACAGACCTTACTCTTAAGTTGTTCTTTCAATTCCAATTTTTTTCCCCAAGCCTCCTAATGTGTTCTAACATCATTTAGACCCTTAAACTCACCTTAAACCATCCTCCAAACTCATTAAAACAACCTCCAAAGATCATTCCAATCCTTTACTCAATTCTTACAACAACTACCAACACTTAACACTTATTTCTTTCCTACATTTCAACATCCCTTTCACCTAGAACTTCTACTAACCAAAGGTTCCCTCCTTAAGAACTTGACCACACCATATACACCACTTGCACCCCTATTACACTTTCCAAACCTTCCTTAAATTCTAAACTCTAGTTTCTACCTAAATCATCTCAAGGTTTTACACTCATTCACATCAAACTTACACAAATTTCCTAGCTTCTTTTATGCATTTACTTAAGGTTCCTTCATAAGCTTATGCTTCCATCCATCAACACATTATCTCCTTCCTAGTTGTTTACCAACATTTACCTAAGTCCTAAATACCACTACAGGAAAAAAGGCTTTTAGCGATCAAAAATATTGGTCGTTAATGATGATATTTTTTGTCGTTAATGATAATAACGACCAAAAATAAAGTTCGTCACCAGTGGTCGCTAAAGGTCCGTCGCTAATAGTATTTACGACTAACCAAATATTGATTGTCACTAGTACATTATTGACTAATTATATATGTTGTCTCTAATAAAATAGGGACCAACAAAATACCTTGGTCGTCAATGCATTAGCGACTACTGGAAAGTTGATCGCTAACGCTTTAGCGACTACAATATTTTTGGTCACTAGTGTTTTAGTGACGGGCAACATAATTGGTTGTTAACCTCATTTGCGACCATTATTTGTGTCTATAGAGTAATAGAAAAGATTAAAGACTTGAATTTACAGATCTTAACGACCAAATTTATTATGTAATATGCCTTTTTTATAACCATTCACATACTAGTATTTTTCTCACCTTCCACATCATTTTACTTTATTATAATGTTGAATACATTGTAAGTATAATATTATGAGACTATTCATATAAAAAATGCTTATACATCTTCATTGATAATCATACAACTAAAATATGATAATAATAGGTGAATGCACAATCAAAAGCTTTACAATAATTAACGTGTTGCAAACAACTAAAAAATGTAAATAAAATGACACATCAAGAAATGTCATCTACCGTGACAAAACTTCATAATTTCTAGTTGTGTGTCATTGCATTACAAAAAATCTCTACTAACTAGCTAACTTCCTAATCTATGTCTAATTCCTTACGATCATGGTGTCACCATTCACATAAATAATTACACCTGCAATCACAATAAGATAGATAAAATTAGTAACTCAAATATTGACTGTACACAATCTATAAGATTACCACAAATATTAAATGTAAGGTGCACTAATCAAATTCCTTAAAAAGTAACACAAATTAACTATATACTAATCGGAATATACGAGAGTCAACAACTTAAACCACATTGGTATTATGCTTGCACTAAATTCAAGTTCAAGTAGCTTAACTACACAAACACTTAATTAAATCAAAGCAGATTGTAAACAACTAAAATAACATATTAATCTGAATAGCTAGAATCGAAGAAGAAATCAACAGAGATGAATGTCAACCATTCAAAACAATAACAATAGGTACATTTGAGTACAACTATAATCGGGATTGGAGGGGAGAACACAACAAAATTGCAGCAGAGAGAATCAGCAGAGAATAGACTGAAGCAACACTAGTTACTCATTAAATAAAACATCACTACTTACCCATGAAGACCAAAGAAAACTGAAACATACTTGATGAGCGGATGCTATAAAGGTACAAAAGAGAAATCATAGAGACAAGGTCAGAATATTCGATAGATGCGTTCAAGCTAGATGCAAACGTTCAAAAACAATCACATATATACATTTTATAACGCTGTGGTGGGGATAGGATGGGAGAACACATAAATAACAAAATATGAGAAATAAACAAAGAATAGACTCAAACAACACTAATTACGCATTTTAATAAAAACATTACTAACTACCATCTGCCTGCTGGTCACAAAAACAAAATAAAATCTCTTTCGTTAATTCTTTTAGAATGACGAAACACTTTAACCTATCTTGTTACTGCTAGTGCTAATTAAAAACAAGTGACAAATCACACATCATTAACATGGTACATTTGCTGATTCAGCAGGAACGGTTTCATCTCCATCCACGAAAGAATACTTTGGCTATCATGACAGATTCAGAGAATTCAGTTCAATGAAATGTAGATGCAATTATCAGCATACCCACAATGATTAAGATTTTGAAATTTACCCACCAGAGTATGACAAATTTTGGACAAATCCGATCTTGTTTTTGGTCATCAAAGAAACTATGAAGGTACAAAGAAGAAATCAAACAAAGATAGGATCAACTAAAATTTAGAGCAACAAAAAATAAAGTAATTAATGAGCACACAGAAGAACAACGTATTATATACATTAATTATGATATACTTTGTGTAACACCCCAACCGCTAATCCTATGCTTACCGTCTAATCGTCCTGTTAATCCCATGAGTTCGCAGCGGAAGAATACTACTTACTTACTTCGGCGGGTGAAACAATGCCGCTAACCGCCCATACGGCTAGCAAGGCTACTAATACTTACAGTGACGGTCTGATGGCCAATAGATACCGAGCTACTAAAATAAACTTACCAATTACAAATACATTCACTACAAAAGGATTACCGAGTATTCAACATGTATTCATTACAACCTTCCAAGTTTACCCCAAAAGAATGAGCTCCTATCCTATGCTCATCTATACCAATGCTCCATTCTATTAATATCCAAAAAGGTGTACCACATGGTACACCGGCTAATCAAAAGTTACAGCCATGTACTACTTAGTACACCCATCACAATTCAATGTTTACATACAAAAAGAAGACAAGAAATTAACTAAGTCTTCATCAGCTTCACCCTTCTCTTGCACCTGCATTTATATTAAAAATGGTGCCCCAAGGGGCTCAGCAAATTGCTGCGCATAAACTCCGCATATACCGATTGCTAGCAAGGGTACGCCGACTAATTGGCGACCGCTAAACATGCTTGTTCATTACTTATACATACATGCTTTACATACAATCATACATACATTACAATACATCATTCACTTCAAGGCAACAATACAATAGGGTTCACAACACTTACCATCACAAGGTTAGCCCGATTGTGCATCCGGGTTAATCGGAATGCATATTACCTTTTTACTCATTCACCATACTTACTATTACTTACACTTACTTACTTTCCCTTACTTACTTACTCATTCTTACTTTCTTACTTATACTCAAGTCAAGTCGTCGGGACCTCCGGCCTTGGGGACTACACCGTCCCACATCCGGGATTTACTTGACTCACTAATCCGGGATGCTACCCACTTAAGGGATTTGGGCCGCGGACCAGTTTAAGAGTCAGGAATTGGAGCCAACCTCTCGTGACTCCGCATCCTCACGCGTGGCCGAAACTATATCGGACTTCTACTCATTCCAATTTAATTGCCAATTTAGGTTAGGAGTTAGCTTGTTAGGAATAAGTTAGAACCATTCATAAACATATTCGGTCACAATACATTACAACATACATACAAGCACTCACTATCATCCACACTTCATGAATTATACAACTTAAGATTTAAGAAAATATACACATCATACAACACTACATTTCCACAAGTATGCATATTAACTCCGATTCGTGCATTTATCTTTATTGGTGATCAATTAGCACACAACACACAAATCAGAGTAGCCATGATAGCATTCGGGGCATGAGGAATTCATACCGTTCACCGTCGTACGTGATTCCAAACGTTCTTCGATGTCACAAATCAAGTCCTAAGACATACATACAAATGAATGATTAACTAACTACAATTACTTTACTTGTACTCCTACTATGTTCCCTAATTCATACTCATTAAGTCCTTTCAACTCCTCTACTTATTTTTCATTTACCTACTCTTATTTACTTACAATGGTTCACTTCCTTACATATACATGTACATATGTATAGGTGGGTATACATATATATATATACATACTTACTAGTCATAATCATTTAGTTTTAGTTTTTTTTTTTTTTTTTTTTTTTTTTTTTTGTAAGTTATGGGTCGACCGACCCACCGACCGACCCAAAGCCCTGGGTCGGTCCATTCCAGTAAGTTTCGTTCACTGAAATTTCTCCCGACCGACCCAGAATTATTCCGACCGACCCATACACCTCTGGGTCGGTCCATTGCCGAGAGTTTCGGGTCTGTTGTCCAAGCTCCGACCGACCCACCGACCGACCCAGCTCTGGGTCGGTCGAAGTCAGAAACTTCGACAACAGAAATTTTTGGTCCGACCGACCCACGACCGACTCACGGCTCCTGGGTCGGTCCATTCCAGAAGGGTTTATTCTCGTTTCTTAAGCTCCGACCGACCCACGGTCCGACCCGGCTCTGGGTCGGTCGGTAGCAGAATTTGCTACAGACATTATTTTTCAATTCCAATTTCACCCATTGTTTCCCCAATCTTCCTACATACATCCTAACATGTTTTTACC
Organism: Limonium bicolor; assembly: GCA_023374045.1. Taxonomy (NCBI): domain Eukaryota; kingdom Viridiplantae; phylum Streptophyta; class Magnoliopsida; order Caryophyllales; family Plumbaginaceae; genus Limonium; species Limonium bicolor. Next base: position 245,942,090 of record CM041776.1, read on the forward strand.
CATTTTAAACACTCTAACTCATGCTAATTCATCTCCTAATTCATCACACAACTCTATACCAATTTACATGCATATTTTTCCTAGTTTCACTTCAACTCTCACTTAGTTTTCTCCCTTAATGCATCTTTGCTACAGATTTCAACCTAACTCTCTCCCAACAATAGCTCCCTCTTCTAATGTCATTTCTAACACTCCTAATGCATTACACACCTCTCATGACTTACCCACCAATCTAACTCAAACAAAATCTGTTACACTCTCACATGAGTCATCTAGTTTAATTCTCTAAGTGTTCTAATTCTAGACAAATTTTGCCATAACCTCCCTTGTAATATTATACACTCACCACACATTTTAGTTCACATTTCAACTCTTATTTCACCTGTTTCAATAACCAAGATTATACAAACTCCCATACTCAAATACTAATACCAAAACACTACTAAAACACTACAAAATTTCCTGCACTCAACGCTAATTCCCCATCTGTTTTCAACAAGTTTTACACATCTTTTAAAGCTTCAAAATACTTATTTCCTCTTACCCATTATACTACTTATGCATTATCATTTTACAATACACATTTTTATTCTTAAAAATCTGTTACACTACATATATACACAAGACTACACAATGAGAGTTCTCACCTTGTTTTCCCTTCTAGATTTCTTTCTCTTCTTCCTTCTTCTCTCTTTCGGTTTTGCAAACTCACAAATCTAACACTACAACCCATACACAAACATATTTCAATACACCATTCAATGCTAAATACTAACCCTAACCATTAATCAAGTTTTAATCTAGGTTTTAGGGTTTAGAAAACCTATTACCTTGCAAGAGCACAAGAGCTGTTTGGGTTAGCTCAAGAACAAGATTTCACACACCACCACAATGCCAAAATCGGCTGAAGCAAGAGAGGCCAAACAAGGGTTTAGTCACAAAATTCGTTCTGCCATTTAAGCTAGGAAAAGATGGAGTTTTCGAAGAGATTTTTACCTTAGAAGAGCAAGGAGACCAAGGTGCCTCTAATGGTGGTGTTGAAACTTCAAATGGGATATACCCACAAATCGAAAATGCTTGTTTTTGGATTTTGGAAAGATGGAAGTGTAGCTCTTGGAGAGAGGAACACAATGGTGTAGTTTTTACAATTTTTGGAGAATGTATGAGGGAGTTACAAAGGAGAGAAGTGAGTTTTGTGTTGTTGTTTCTCAAGCTGCCATGGAAATCGATGGAGGGAAGGAGAAGAAGAAAAGAGAGAGTGGAGGGGGCTGCTTCCACGTGAGAGAATAGAATGAGAGGAGGAGAGAGAGTAGAAAAGTGAGAGTGAGAGTTTTAATTGTTTTTGTTTGTTTGTAAATAGTGAGGAGTGTGTGAGAGAGTGAAATAGAGAGGGGGGGCCGGCTGGCACACCACACACACACATATTGCACTTTTTATTTTAAAAGTGGACACATAACTCTTGGTTATTTATACTTCTACCCCACAACTTCCCGTTTTTGACAGTTTTTACTAATCTCTCGTTTTATTGATTTTATTGGTTCTAACACTTCACTAATATTTATTAATAAATATTTAGTTGACCAAAATTGTTACGAGTCTATTTGACCCGCTTAAAGACACGTTTTCCCGGTTACCTCGAAAAACGCGCTTTAAGGTTCGTTAGTGATTTTAATCCGTTTTAAGGATCCGTTTTCTTCGGGATTTGTTCCCTAATAATTATTTATTCTTAATTAAGCCTCTAAATTACTTATTAGCCTAATTAATCACTATTTTTAAATACGGGGTATTTCACTTACTCAATAAAATAAAAGCTGGCACTCTTTTTGTATGAGTCCCACACGTTTTCCCCCTCTCTTACACCTATATACACTACTTTACTAACAAAAAAAAAAGAGGAAAAGTGAAAAAGTAACAAAAGCACCTTTTTCCTCTTCTCTCTCCTCCATTCCTCCTCTCTCATGAATTTCTTCTTCCCAGCCGACTTCCCCCTTCTTTCTTCTACTGCAATGGTGATTTTTCAAGCCCTCCACACAGCTCCATTTCTCCTTCCTCGTTCAAGCCCTAAACAATGTCAAAACAACAAAAAACTACATATTCTTGCTCACCTCATCTTGGAGCTTCTTTCCCTCTTTTCAAAATCCCCAAATGGTGAACTTCATCTCCATGGCCATAGCTCAATCTTGAAGGAAGAACCCCCATTTTTGGAGCTAAATAGCTCCATGTTGTTTTAAGGTAAGAAAAGTACCTAAAGCCTCTTCTTTTCTAGCTTCTTTTCAACAAAAAAAAATACCAACGTGAACTTCTTGTTGGTCCCCATTCTAGCCATTTTTCTGTCTTCATTATGGGAGTGTAGCTTTCCTTGTTCAATTGCCAAGACACTTCATTTAGAAGTTTGAAGGTAATTCCCTCTTTTTGTGATTTAAACCTTCTCTTGCATTCTAGGGTTAGTTCTGGAATTTAATCTTAATGCTTATTATTATCCCTTGGGCATTGGTCTTTAGTTGTCAAATTAATTCCATCTTAAGCCGGTTGCAATCAAGGAACAAAAGAGGAGTGAGGAAAGAATCATTTGTGAATTTAAGGTAACTAATATACCTCCATGTATAGTCTCATTGCTTTTAGAGTTGGGATGGGTAAACAAATTAATGAACCCAAATTATGGATTGAAATCTATGTTGGAAATGTGGTTAGTTGATTTTAGGGAGAGTTGTGAAATTAATTGTGAATTGAGGGCCTTGGAGCCCAATGATATGAGGTTGTGGTTATATTGTGGTTTATTAAGATTTTGGAGCTATATTGTGATTTGGTGAATTTTGGATTGATATTGAGTGCTGGTAGGACCCTTGTAAGGGTGTGGCTAGATTAGGAATGAAATTGGAGAGAGTTGATGGTTTGGGATATGTTAGGTTTGTAACGAGGTCATGGCTAAATTTCGGTAGAAATATAGTGGTTTAGATGGTGATGTGAGCTGGAAGAGTTTAAGTGTTAATTAGGTGTTGTAAGGAATTGATATGGGTAGTAAACCACATTGAGGTATTGGTTGAAGAATGGAATGGAGTTAGACAAAAATCTGTAGCAAGGATGATGTTTAAGAGTTTGGATTTTGCTAGAGAGGAGCTAAGGTGTGAGACTTGGGAAACAATGAATAAGATTGGGAAATGGAGATGAATGTGCTAGGAATGAATGTGGTATGGTCAAATGGTAAGGAGAAGGCTAAGAGTTGTCATGAGAATGTTTTGAGAGTGCAATGATCTGCAAATTGTGCAGTGAAGGAAAAAAACCGTGAAATTGAAATTGTAGAATTGGAGCAAAGTTTGGACCATGTTTTAAGGAGGTTTAGTGAGTGTTTGGGGGTGTTTTAACATGTAGAAAAAATGTGGAGAGATTAGGGAATGATTATATGTGAATTTGGGATTGAAAACTGTCAAAAACTGTCAATTTTAACACCTACAAACATGGTCCGGGTTTGTAAACCAGTACACAAACCCGGACCACCTCAAAAATATCCTAGAAACCCATTTTAACATGTGGTCCGGGTTTGTATCCAAGTACACATACCCGGACCAAGCTAAATTGAACACAGAATGAAATTTCTGGGATTGGTCCGGGTTTGTAACCCCGGACACAAACCCAGACCAGTCTAAAAAGTGTTCAGAATGTGTTTTTTAAGGGTTGTAATGATGGGGAAGTGAATGGTAATGGTTTTAGATGTTGATTAGGCCTTGTTTGGTGAGTTTTAAAGGCCATTGGAAGTATAAACAAGTGTGAGAGTGGAAGTGTAAGTTGTGAACTTAAATCACCTAAATAAGTTAAGGATAACGGGACAACGGGGTTAAGTACGAGAGAAATAGAAATTTGCATACCGTAAGACTTTGATGTTAATAAAAACATTTGAAATAATACCAGTGGTTTGGAAACTACCCGGGAAGCGTGAGATGACGCGTTGGAGTGAATCCTCAGGTACACGGTAGAGTAACCCATGGTGTAAGGTATGGTTTTCTTGCAACCTGTGTCCTACCGGGTTATACCGGCTTGTATGCCTATGTGTTTTTCTGTATGCTTGTCACCTTGCAAGATAAAGCATGAAATGAGTTTACAGTAATTCATTAACGTGGCTTAAATAATTCCGATACCGTTTAACCTTAATTATGTGTTAAACCGTAGCTATCCGACTCTAGGATCACATAGAGATCGGTAATTCGGATTAAACGTCCCAACCTACGGGAACGTTCTAACTACGGCTATCCGTGCACTAGTTGTATATTGTGGTTATGTGTGTTGTGTGTTGCCTTTGTTTAATATATCGTTGTTTAACGAATGTTGTTGTCCATGTTTGTCGAATGGGATGTTACCTACCTTGTGTGTGATAACCAAGCTTGTACACCAAATGGTGTATGGATGTGATAAGTTCCATAAAGGAATTCTAACTAATATGTATATATGTCTTGGGGTGAGGAATCCGGTCATCCGGTCGCGCGCGTTGTGGTAGTTGATGTATATATTTGAATTGACTCCACTCTGTTATGTTATGGTTGTTTTCCTTCTTGGATTAACAATCACCCATAGCTTACCAAAGCCTTACCTACCTTGATTATTATTCGGGGCTAGGGGGAATACTGTTATGGTTAAGGTGTTTCCTTCCTTGGATACAACCACCCACAAGCTTAACCAAGGCTGCCTACCTCACTATTATTTGGAGCTAGGGGGAAAATTGGTGTATGGTGTGATCGCGGCCTATATTACAGCCGACACATCTAAGTGAAAGTAAATGTGTACGGTTGTGCTCAGGCCTATATTCCTCCGGCACATCCTAAGTAAAGTGTATGTTCTCTAAGAAAAACGATATATATGTTGTATACATGTTGTTATGTGAAGTATGTGTTATGTTGTGTACGTTGATCTCCGAAATCAACCCCGTACAAATATAAGGGGTAATTAAGTATAACCCGATAACTTATTAAATGGGTATGTGTCGATCATAGCAAGGAAAGCTCCATTAGGGTAGAACCTCAAGGGCCAAAAGAACACAATAATGTGATCTAACAGTGTGATGTGTTATCTTATTGTATTTTTTTAATTTTCTATTCATTGGATGTGTGAGTTATAAGCATGATATGTGTGTATAGTTTCATGCATGTTTTTAAATATAATTAACCGCATGCTCAGACGACAAATAGTTGTGCGTGGCACGGTAGTATGCGGGTTGCACGATTACCATGCCAGCAAAGGTGCTGACCCCCTCTGGGGGCCCCTATTACCTTTCAGATACAATGCAGCTGACAGCTGTTCGAGAGTAGGACGGGGTAACTATTTATGTATGGGTGGTTATTTAGTTTAGCGTGATATCGATAATGGAATGTATTAGACTCGGTACAGTTTGGGTGGTAATTGTATTTGTATTCAGGGTGTAATGGACTTGTAAATGTAAAGTGTAGTGCTCGGTAATCTTGTCCATCAAACCGGTACGTTGTGTATGTATTAGCCTTGTTAGCCACGTGGGTGGCTAACGGCGTATAACACCCAATGGAATAAGTTAGATGTCGAGTTGTAATTCCGCTGCTAAACGTTGTTAAGTATGGTGTTTGTAGTAGGGGTGTTACAAAAAGTGGTATCAGAGCGATGACTGAAAATACCGAGCTTAGGAAGTACCGAGTTAGGAGTTTAAGACTTTAGGTTAAGGTTTGAGTGATAGCGTGAGAAGTACGCTAGTTAGGAATTACCAGTGTGCACTGGATACCTACAACATCCTTCCCGCCCTCCGCAACCCCCGTTTTATAGCTCAGGAAAGAACGCCAAAGAGATGGAAAGTCCTCTCATACTCGGGAACAACCCGATCTGGCTGTTATGAATTATTCCTGTAAGAACCAAAACCTGTCATGCGGTAGATTCCAAGAACTGAGAAACCCAGAGACGGAACCTGTTTGAACACCTTTACCCGCACTTAATAGCGGAAGAGTAAGAATCCTATCTATAAGAGACTGAAATTTCCGGCGACCTGGGTCAACATGCCTAGCAGTCGAGGAACCCCAGCCAACAAGGAAGAAAGCACTAACTGTGCACAGAAGCGGACAATGGAGAAGCAACAAACCCGAGACACATGTCTACGGACACACAAATGTTAAATAATACCGACAATGGTATAGTAACCGACTAAGGGACTAGTCAAGGACGGAAGATCCCAAACCTACAAGACCAAAGAGGCTGTAATATCCGATTATCACAGTTTAGACAACTGTGGGAGTATTAGTGAAACATACTTCAATAGGGCTACAAAGTAGTACCTGAACAAGAATCAAGTCTCGGTAACCACGGCAAATGCGTGGGGATGAACACTAAGGAAGAACACAGAGTAAGTGAATGGAGAGTCACACTAGTTAACGACTACCATGTCAAGACCAATAAGAGTCGCTCGAATGTTCTATTATCAAAACTGTAAGGTCAAAGGAGGAGCCAACAAGGCTACCGAACACGGTAATGATAAAAGTAATACCGCAACCAGTATGTGTTGAACCGATAGCCAACCAGCATGGTGCACTTGCTATTGCAAGTGCTGCTATAACGGGGCTATTCGGAAAATTTTAATGACTATGAAGTACCTAGTAAGGTACCCCATTGTTGAAGGAAGTGATTATAGAATAAAGAATCCAAGAATTTGAAGAGTGAAACCTGGAAGGGCTTAGTGGCCTAACCATTGTATGTGAGGATATACCAGTCAGTGAGAAGCTAGACTTGGTCAAAACGGGAGGACATTTTAAATACCGGAAGGAATTTTCTTACAAACCCAGTTTTTTCACCTAAACTTAGATTTACTTCAAACCCTTTTCACAGCCAAATTTTCTTCCAAACTCATATTTATTTTAAACTTTCTTTCAAGCCTAAAATTCTCTCAAACTATAGATTTTCTTTAAAACCAAAACCAGAAGACCTACACCTGCCACAGCGCCACGCAGTAGGTAGGTTACACCTAGTTATATTTGAGCAACCGCAGAACAATCCTACCACTCGAGGGTATTAACCCGAGGGAAGGAATCCAGTACGTACTTAATACAGACAGTGGATAAATTTCCCTAAATTAAGCTTAGAAAGCACCAAGGTGCATTACCATTGGACGAGATAAGGGGAGTGGACAATAGAATACTTCACCTAGGCGTGTGACGGACACTACGAGTACGTGAAAATGAAATGTGGGATGACCGCACTCCGATAGGAGCTTGCGGGCCTGACAGACCTACTTATAGGTTAGTCAGGCAAGCAGCAATGTATCAGTAGGGTACCCCACATATGTATACGAGTGGAGTCAGGAACACGGGAAGTGGTCGACTCCATACTACGGTCAGCAGTAAAAGTTAAACAAGAGCAACGAATTGCCAAGAATGGTTGAAGTAAAGGAACCCAGTTAAGTTAACGAGACTAAATGTAACGCCCCTATTAACCATAAATACAGCGGAAATAAAACTCTAAGGCGATTACAGACCATCGGGTTCCAAACACCCGGCACCAAACCTCACCAATTACAACTTACAATCTACAAAAGCTACGGTCTAAACTCGAGAAAAACTTAACACAAACATAATAGAAATTAAACATATTCTCTCTCCACAAAACCTAGTCCCATCCCAAACGCTCATTCTCTTCATGGCCACCTGTAAATCAATTCGTACCTGCAAGATGAAACCAAGCAGCCCACCCTAAAAGGGGCGGGTCAGTTCCCTGGAATGGAACTGGTACAATTCTCCAAAACAAACTTATAAAACATAACTCTTCAAAATAAACAGTAACATGAAAACAAACTCTTAAAAGTAAAACAGAGATAAAGCACTTCAAAACAATCAAGTTAAAGAGAAAAGAAAACAAGACAAGATAAAGAACTTCCAAACCAAGTCATCCACTAAGTAGTCACACCACATAGTTAGTAAGCATCCATTGTTGATGTTAGAACCAATTCTGGTTAAGAAGAGAAAGACTTAAGTAGTCACAAAGGACCAGGAGTGACATTAATATCCATAACCCGTGGTAGACAGTTTATGTCTCCACCATTTCAGAAGATGATTCCCATAGACAAAATATACTCAAGAGTGGAATAAACCAATTGGGAGAGATGGCCCCCACCGCCAGTCAGTTGCCACAAGGGCGAGGTAAACAGACCTCCGCTGTCAGTTGCCACAAAGGGCGAGGTAAACAGACCTCCGCTGTCAGTTGCCACAAAGGGCGAGGTATAGCAGACCTCCGCTGCCACCGACCCGTTCTCAGTCATCGGTGAAAAGTGTGTGCACCACTTATTAGAATAATCCATACTCAATACCAAGAATAACTTTCCCCATATTCCCACTAGATCACCAACTACCCAGAGCAATACCAAAACACTCAGTCCTACAGAGTGCAGAAGCGTAAACCCTAAGCAGCCAATGTCTAACGGGCACCAGATAGAAGGAACCAATACCCTTGTAAGTTTCACATCCAAGGCTCAGTTAGTCACACAAGCTGAGTCAGTCACACAACCATTTTTATTTTTAGAAGTTCCTCTTAAAGCCAGTTAGTGTTTCCCAAAACATTCCACAAGTCACTCAGCAAAAATCGTAGTACGAGAAATCGTACAAAACATTCAGAAAGTCCAAAACACAACAAGTTGAGTACGAGAAATCGTACAAAACATTCCATAAAGTCCAAAACACAACAAGCTGAGTACGAGAAATCGTACCTGGGTAACGTTGTAGCAGTTCTAATCTACTTGCGCAAACAATCAACAGTACTCTGAAGAATATTAAAGGTAGTCTATCATCAATCACTTGTAGCCCGCGTTAAACTTAAATAAACTCCTCACTGTTATTTCTAAGTCTCAATTGTCCTTTAAGCCCTCACTTAAATGCTAAGAATAACCTTTGACTTGTCTTAGAATGTTGTATAACTCAAGGTTGTAAGACCAAGGAATGTATTTTATTAACACTTGTTAATTGTTCCACCCTTATCCACTTTACCCATACCTAACCATAACTCTCACATTAAAGACCTTTATAACATAAGTGCATTATACGTTATTCAATCAATCTTAGAATTTCAATAACAATTCTTAAGCTCAATACTTTTATTCTTACTTTAGGACATACATCGTGTTTGACCAATGATGGGTTTATCTTAGAATACTATACTATTATTTCACAATTTATTGACTGTGTATCTTTATCAATATCTACTAGATAATCCATTATAACTAAGTCTTCCCCCTTAACTTAATTAAGATCTACATCCCGCATACTGAAATCGTAGTGTTGTAGATGCATTTTAGTATAACTTATTTGAGCTACTAAACTCAATTATCTTATCTTTAGTTCAGAATGGCCTTTAACTACAACCATCTATTAATCTTGTCATAAGTTGTTAAATTACTTTTCATCTTGAAATAACCATATTATAGTTAACTCAAACTTATCGAACTCTCACATTTAGTATCCACAAGGTATATTATTTACTTAACCATAACTTATAATAAGGTGTCTTAAGATAACCTTTTATGTATCCTTACTTACATTTAATTCCCTAACTGTTTTTACTTTTACACACATTCTCTCTATAGACCATGTATAATCCTTTTATATTAAACTTCGTTAAACTCAAGTCTTAAATACATTTTATATTGTTTACAAAACCTAAAGTTTCAAAAGAATAACTTAATAAATCAATTCCCTTTATTGTATTTAGGATGGACATTATATCTTAGCATGAGGTAGAATTTATCAAAGAATTAAATTCTGGTTCGTAAGTGAAATTGTCAATTACTTAATATAATATATTCTGAACAATCTCCATACCTTATATTCAAATGACACATTAATATTTCCAGTGTCAAAAGGTAAATCAATATAATCTCTTATGTAACCTAATTTCATCTAATTAAAGGTTTAAAGATTTTAAGTATCTAATTTCTATTTACAAACCTCCTTATAAATTCTAACTACTAAATACATTACTTAACTATAAACTCACATCCTGAATATTGGTGTTAAATGTATTTATATGGCTTAACTAGTTGTAAGAAACTTAAGGATTATTATTTAGATTAAATTCCTAATCATAGTTTAATGTAGTTTTATATCATAATCCCTTTTAATGATTTTATCTTAAAATATTAAGTTATTACTCAATACTATAAATATTAAGAAATAATTAAATCTAGACTTATTTATCCTCTTCACATTTAGATGTAAAAGTAACTCATTTATTTTATTATTGTTTATATAATAAGAACATTTAAATGTAAAAGTATTTCATTCATTTTATTATTAATTATATAATAAGATCTATTTGTGTAACGCTTTATGTAAACCAATTCCAAATATTCCTAAATTTCAACTTATTAATTTCTTAACCAAATTATAGATTTACATTGTGGTCATTGACTAAATATACACGTATTTTGAATACTGTTTATATAAATCTTAGAAATTCAAAGATAACTAAAAACTCAACCTATAACCATAAATTAATACCACCTCATATAATATTTTTTTTAGTATCATGTAGAGGTTTAGTTTAACTCATTAATTCCTTCATATCCTATTTTCTATAAGGTATTTTATTCCTTTTATTTATTTATTTATCGTATATATATATATATCCTTCCTATTATATTTCTCACAAGGAATGTTATTTCCTTCATCTATTTTTATTGTATTATATATATATATATACCTACATATATTAAGATTTATCCAGAACATTCTTTAAGAAATTCTATTGTATTTAATTATATCTAATATCTTTTAGACATATCCAAACTGATTTATGGTTTATAAAATAGAGTATTTCCCTTAGTTTTAGTTAAACATATTAGCTTCCATATTATATAATAAATAAAATGTAGTTTAGTTAAATTCCTTGATTTAATATAAGTTTCTATTTATTTCTCCATATAAATATATATATAAATATATGTAACAATTTTTACTTCACTTAAAGTTAATACCCAAAATATTTATAAACATACTGTATTAAATGTTAATTAGTCTTATTATATTTTCCCCAACCTATAAAGTTCATTAATCAACTATACTTTAGTTTTTTTATTACATTAAAAACATATATTATAAGTTATTCTTATGAAAAACTCACAAACACAATTTTTAAAACCTTTTCCCGTTTCCCAAAAATTCCCAAAATTAATATACAGTAACTATAACATTTTAGACATATTATAAAATTTTTATTTCATAAAAATATCTTTTTAATTTAGCCAAATAATTCCAGAAAACCCGTAACTTGTAAAAATCATAACTTATGTTTAAAAACTCCAAAACCATAATAATTTACATCAAAATAAACTAGATTAAATAAGGAACCTATGGTTAAAATTTCAAGTCAAAATACCTTCGGGAAGGCCATTAACTAAAATCAACAAGTTAGAGCTATTTACTGAATTTTTATAGAAACTTTAATAACTTAAAATCGCCTGATCTAATCTTGGCCGTCCAATCTCTTAAAACAAGATCGGACGGCCCCTGTGTTCGAGTTCTTCAGCGAGTTCATTAACAGGTCGAGTACGAATCTGCCAATATCTCCTAATCTACAGAACGAAATCGAATGATTCTTGTTTCTATGGATTCGTAATCAAATTTCGGTTCTATTGGTATCAATTTCCCCAATTATAATGCAGAGTTCATCCAGTTTCGAATTCGATTCGAAGGTTAGGGTTTGTTTCGGTACCGAATTAAAATCGATTACAAATCTTACAAATTCTCCTAATCTAATACGAAATTGACTAAATTGGCACATGGGTTAGGTCGAAACAAGACTACGAATAACATTATCGGAGCAATTTGATCGGAGACTCACCGGATTGTGCGAATTTGGTGAATTCCAATTCGGAAACTGGAAAAACTCGAACTTGATACAGTTCGTGGTGCCAACTTTGCAGATCTATAACTAGCAGTACAAAACGAGTTAGATAATTAGTAAGGGCTCATTGGAAAGAAGAATTGTCGATCTACGTATTGGTAGCAAGAACTAAACCTAACTCGCACCATACAGAAAGATATTGAAGTTACAAAACACGAGTTTACCTCTCTGTTTCGGTGTTATTTTATGTGCTGTTAAGACCGAAACTTTAGACCTCTATATCTCCCAAATGGTTGCGATTCAGACTTGGGCATAAACACGAAAGTTGTAGAGGGATTAGAGATCTTTACAACGAGCTAAAGAAATCGAATTTTGGTTGATTAACGAAGAAGTTATGATTGACGCAAGTTACCTGAAAACGAAGGAAATTCTGGAATTCTGGAAACAGCCTAGCAAGGTGGCTACTTTGGCTCGATTTTCCGGTTGACTCAGAAGGATCTAGGGTTTGTATGAGTAATGGTTGGAAAGAGTAATTGTAGGAGAAGAGAGTGGTGAAGACGGCATGGAAAAATATTGAGTAATGTGAAAGTTATAGCCGTCTAAAGTTAGGGCTAGGAAGTGAAATCGGTTACGAAAATCAGGGAAGGAAATCGGCTAAGTGTGGGCGACCCATTACAGAGTGACACGTGGCACTTCTTAAAATTTTTGGCTCTAAACTTCAAACTAGCATAACTTTGGCTAGGATGATCCGTTTTTGACGTTCTTTTTATCGATCTTCATGGTTTTTCATAACCTATTTTTTGGTATAGGTTTCATGGCCTGGTTTGACCATTTCAAAAAGTCAACTCTAGCAAGGCTTAATAAGCTTTAAGGTTTCTAGAATTTTATATTGACTTTTATATTTCAAAACAATGTTCCAACACTTCCTAAAATCTTTATAATATATTTGGAGTGTTTAATAATTTTCCCAAGATTTATTGACTTATAAATCTTATTATTAAATTCATAATACTATATAATATATAATAATTAGGAGAAAACCCCTAAATAAATTTCACAACCCCATATAATAATTTAATATTCATAATTCCATATAATAATTTGATATTCCTCATTCCATATAATAATTTAATACTTAATAATATTATTAAAGGTTTAATAAAAAATCCCCTAAATTAATTTAAATTAATTTAGGGGTATTTCAGCATATCCCCCTTAAAAGAAACTTCGCCTCGAAGTTTAAAAATCAACTAATAAGCACTCACACCGCTTCGGGTGTGCTGAGACAATAAAAGTTCCAATGAAGTTCCATACCAAACCAATCCTTTATTTCCATCCATTTCCATAACAACATTCCACTCAAGATTACTCAAAATCAAACTGAATCAGGATATACCAAGATATAGCATGATGAAAATCAAAAGTCACATACTGAGTCATAATGCAAAAACCAAGCACATACAAACACCTCTCATTCTGCTAATACTGTTCTCCCTTTGCTAACAATGCAACGAGGCATAATCCGGATGAGATAACGAAGGAGGAGTATGCCAGCATATCCCCCTTAAAAGAGCTAAGGTACGCCCTCGTACCGCTACTAATGGCACAATCAAAGAATTCAACACCTTATTAACCAGCTTTGTTGAATTTTACTGCACCGTTGATTATATCTATGATCGTTATATATCTGTATCTCTTGATTGTTATGTATTTGTATTTCCTTGGTGGTTATAAAATTTTATCTTATGATTATTATCCATTCGTTTAATGTCTGATACAATTATATGTCCATATATGATCATTTATCATATCAATTGTATTAACAAGCTATAAATCAGGTGTAACATACTTGAGTAGTTTAGAATAATATTTCAGATCATTTAATAATCTTCCAAAATTATCTTCAAGGGTTTATAGCCAACCATATGTTAAAACTCTATAAGATAAATATTTTCTGTGACTTTTCAAGTTTCAATTGTTTTTATAATTAACTATCATATTTTAGACGAATCATTCAGTGTTTACTTCATAAAATTTACTTATTTATATTTACATAATTTCACCCAAGGGAGAATCTAAGGAAGTTCTTATCAATTATAATGTAGCTCCAACATCTGATTTCTTTATCTTAAAATTTATTTTTCAAGATAGGGACTCTATATAAAATTTTAAGTCAAATGTACTAGTATAATGAAAACTCACTCACTCTTGGTGATTATTTTTCTTAGAGTTTGTTCTATGTAAGTGTGCTTCTGATTATTAACTCTTAGTACTCTCTTAGACAATGGTGGCTTTTAGTAAATATCACACTTAGTGTGTCTTTTAAAATTTTATACCTGTATAATGTTAAACTTCCAAGTAAACATGAGAATTTTCAATCTTTAAGTAACTCTCAATTTTTTTTTAAGATGCTCAATACTCAAGTATTTAAGGATCAATGATACTTAGTTTAGTATTACTCTTCTCTTCACTCAATCTTTAAGTAACTTCTTTTATTGATTTTGTTTTTGTTTTTTTTTTATATTCAACCAGGGGTAGATGTTCTACCTTGGAGTACCTAGATTTCAATCTTCTTCCTCCATATATAAGTATTTTCCACCAAGGATTTAACTGAATAAACCTTTTTCGTATATGAATTTAATACTGGATCTTAAGATACAAATATTGATTTGTTCATTGTGGTTAGCAATGAAATATGCCTAGCTCAAGATTTCATGATGGTAACGTCTTACCACCAATCCTCCTCAAGTTCAACACAATCCATCATGTACATAGAAGGTTATTTACGGTTAGATGTCAAGGATTGTCTAGCCCCTAAACTTCCAGAAGTGGGTGTGCACCCCCACTACTTTTGGCCTAGGAGTTCGTCGCCCCAGGCACTTTCCGTAGAGTGTTAGGTTTAGGTGTTTTCTTTCTAAAGTTAGCATAGAGTTTTAGTGTGTTTTACAAGTTCAGATGTTGATCTTTTCTAATACGCTACTAGTTTTTTGTTAGCTTAATAATTTTCTAGACTTAAGATTTATCTTAAACATTATCTTTAGGTAATAAATTGATACCAAGTAGTTCATGAGATTTATTTTCAACTTTAAAGGATTAGTCATCACTCAGAATCAATACTAATTTATTATGTAAAGTTCTATTTGTATACTGTTTCAACCAAAGTATTCTTTAAAATTTAGGAATTTGGTGTACTAGCTTTAAAGATTCATTTTAGCAATGTAATTCTCCATGAGTATGCTTTTGAAAAAATAGCTTAATTTGGTTTATCTCAACCAAATCTTATCGTACTTAATATAGGATGTTCCAAACTTATATATATATATATATATATATATATATATATTTGGAGTTTATTGTTGGAACGGTATAACAACACATCACACTCAACAGATATTCACAAAAGAAAAGTGTGTAAAGGAATCGTTCTCAATTCCAAAAAGGGTAGGGAGTCGTGCCTTACTGGAGTCCTCACTTCCAATTCTACCCCAATTCCCCAGTTTTAAGTGCACTATAATCTAAGTATTTCACTCGGCTTGTTTTCTCAGGTTCAGAGCGTAACTACGCTCTGATACCACTTTCTGTAACGCCCCTATTAACCATAAATACAGCGGAAATAAAACTCTAAGGCGATTACAGACCATCGGGTTCCAACACCGGCACCAAACCTCACCAATTACAACTTACAATCTACAAAAGCTACGGTCTGAACTCTAGAAAAAGTTAACACAAACATAATAGAAATAAACATATTCTCTCTCCACAAAACCTAGTCCCATCCCAAACGCTCATTCTCTTCATGGCCACCTGTAAATCAATTCGTACCTGCAAGATGAAACCAAGCAGCCCCCCAAAAGGGGCGGGTCAGTTCCTGGAATGGAACTGGTACAATTCTCCAAAAACAAACTTATAAAACATAACTCTTCAAAATAAACAGTAACATGAAACACAAACTCTTAAAGTAAACAGAGATAAAGCACTTCAAAACAATCAAGTTAAAGAGAAAAGAAAACAAGACAAAGATAAAGAACTTCCAAACCAAGTCATCCACTTAATAGTCACACCACATAGTTAGTAAGCATCCATTGTTGATGTTAGAACCAATTCTGGTTAAGAAGAGAAAGACTTAAGTAGTCACAAAGGACCAGGAGTGACATTAATATCCATAACCCGTGGTAGACAGTTTATGTCTCCACCATTTCAGAAGATGATTCCCATAGACAAAATATACTCAAGAGTGGAATAAACCAATTGGGAGAGATGGCCCCCACCGCCAGTCAGTTGCCACAAGGGCGAGGTAAACAGACCTCCGCTGTCAGTTGCACAAAGGGCGAGGTAAACAGACCTCCGCTGTCAGTTGCCACAAAGGGCGAGGTATAGCAGACCTCCACTGCCACCGACCCGTTCTCAGTCATCGGTGAAAAGTGTGTGCACCACTTATTAGAAATAATCCATACTCAATACCAAGAATAACTTTCCCCATATTCCCACTAGATCACCAACTACCCAGAGCAATACCAAAACACTCAGTCCTACAGAGTGCAGAAGCGTAAACCCTAAGCAGCCAATGTCTAACGGGGCACCAGATAGAAGGAACCAATACCCTTGTAAGTTTCACATCCAAGGCTCAGTTAGTCACACAAGCTGAGTCAGTCACACAACCATTTCTTATTTTTAGAAGTTCCTCTTAAAGCCAGTTAGTGTTTCCCAAAACATTCCACAAGTCACTCAGCAAAAATAACGTAGTACGAGAAATCGTACAAAACATTTCAGAAAGTCCAAAACACAACAAGCTGAGTACGAGAAATCGTACAAAACATTCCATAAAGTCCAAAACACACAAGCTGAGTACGAGAAATCGTACCTGGGTAACGTTGTAGCAGTTCTAATCTACTTGCGCAAACAATCAACAGTACTCTGAAGAATATTAAAGGTAGTCTATCATCAATCACTTGTAGCCCGCGTTAAACTTAAATAAACTCCTCACTGTTATTTCTAAGTCTCAATTGTCCTTTAAGCCCTCACTTAAATGCTAAGAATAACCTTTGACTTGTCTTAGAATGTTGTATAACTCAAGGTTGTAAGACCAAGGAATGTATTTTATTAACACTTGTTAATTGTTCCACCCTTATCCACTTTACCCATACCTAACCATAATCTCACATTAAAGACCTTTATAACATAAGTGCATTATACGTTATTCAATCAATCTTAGAATTTCAATAACAATTCTTAAGCTCAATACTTTTATTCTTACTTTAGGACATACATCGTGTTATGACCAATGATGGGTTTATCTTAGAATACTATACTATTATTTCACAATTTATTGACTGTATCTTTATCAATATCTACTAGATAATCCATTATAACTAAGTCTTCCCCTTAACTTAATTAAGATCTACATCCCGCATACTGAAATCGTAGTGTTGTAGATGCATTTTAGTATAACTTATTTGAGCTACTAAACTCAATTATCTTATCTTTAGTTCAGAATGGCCTTTAACTACAACCATCTATTAATCTTGTCATAAGTTGTTAAATTACTTTCATCTTGAAATAACCATATTATAGTTAACTCAAACTTATCGAACTCTCACATTTAGTATCCACAAGGTATATATTTACTTAACCATAACTTTATAATAAGGTGTCTTAAGATAACCTTTTATGTATCCTTACTTACATTTAATTCCCTAACTGTTTTTACTTTTACACACATTCTCTCTATAGACCATGTATAATCCTTTTATATTAAACTTCGTTAAACTCAAGTCTTAAATACATTTTATATTGTTTACAAAACCTAAAGTTTCAAAAGAATAACTTAATAAATCAATTCCCTTTATTGTATTTAGGATGGACATTATATCTTAGCATGAGGTAGAATTTATCAAAGAATTAAATTCTGGTTCGTAAGTGAAATTGTCAATTACTTAATAAGATAATATATTCTGAACAATCTCCATACCTTATATTCAAATGACACATTAATATTTCCAGTGTCAAAAGGTAAATCAATATAATCTCTTATGTAACCTAATTTCATCTAATTAAAGGTTTAAAGATTTTAAGTATCTAATTTCTATTTACAAACCTCCTTATAAATTCTAACTACTAAATACATTACTTAACTATAAACTCACATCCTGAATATTGGTGTTAAATGTATTTATATGGCTTAACTAGTTGTAAGAAACTTAAGGATTATTATTTAGATTAAATTCCTAATCATAGTTTAATGTAGTTTTATATCATAATCCCTTTTAATGATTTTATCTTAAAATATTAAGTTATTACTCAATACTATAAATATTAAGAAATAATTAAATCTAGACTTATTTATCCTCTTCACATTTAGATGTAAAAGTAACTCATTTATTTTATTATGTTTATATAATAAGAACATTTAAATGTAAAAGTATTTCATTCATTTTATTATTAATTATATAATAAGATCTATTTGTGTAACGCTTTATGTAAACCAATTCCAAATATTCCTAAATTTCAACTTATTAATTTCTTAACCAAATTATAGATTTACATTGTGGTCATTGACTAAATATACATATTTGAATACTGTTTATATAAATCTTAGAAATTCAAAGATAACTAAAAACTCAACCTATAACCATAAATTAATACCACCTCATATAATATTCTTTTATTAGTATCATGTAGAGGTTTAGTTTAACTCATTAATTCCTTCATATCCTATTTTCTATAAGGTATTTTATTCCTTTTATTTATTTATTTATCGTGTATATATATATATATCCTTCCTATTATATTTCTCACAAGGAATGTTATTCCTTCATCATTCTATGTATTATTTATATATATATATATATATATATATATATATACATATACCTACATATATTAAGATTTATCCAGAACATTCTTTAAGAAATTCTATTGTATTTAATTATATCTAATATCTTTTAGACATATCCAAAACTGATTTATGGTTTATAAAATAGAGTATTTCCCTTAGTTTTAGTTAAACATATTAGCTTCCATATTATATAATAAATAAAATGTAGAAATTATTCCTTTTAATATAAGTTTCTATTTATTCTCTCAATATAAATATATGTAACAATTTTTACTTCACTTAAGTTAATACCCAAAATATTTATAAACATACTGTATTAAATGTTAATTAGTCTTATTATATTTTCCCCAACCTATAAAGTTCATTAATCAACTATACTTTAGTTTTTTTTATTACATTAAAAACTATATATTATAAGTTATTCTTATGAAAAACTCACAAACACAATTTTTAAAACCTTTTCCCGTTTCCCAAAAATTCCCAAAATTAATATACAGTAACTATAACATTTTAGACATATTATAAAATTTTTATTTCATAAAAATATCTTTTTAATTTAGCCAAATAATTCCAGAAAACCCGTAACTTGTAAAAATCATAACTTATGTTTAAAAACTCCAAAACCATAATAATTTACATCAAAATAAACTAGATTAAATAAGGAACCTATGGTTAAAATTTCAAGTCAAAATACCTTCGGGAAGGCCATTAACTAAAATCAACAAGTTAGAGCTATTTACTGAATTTTTATAGAAACTTTAATAACTTAAAATCGCCTGATCTAATCTTGGCCGTCCAATCTCTTAAAACAAGATCGGACGGCCCCTGTGTTGCGAGTTCTTCAGCGAGTTCATTAACAAGGTCGAGTACGAATCTGCCAATATCTCCTAATCTACAGAATGAAATCGAATGATTCTTGTTTCTATGGATTCGTAATCAAATTTCGGTTCTATTGGTATCAATTTCCCAATTATAATGCAGAGTTCATCCAGTTTCGAATTCGATTCGAAGGTTAGGGTTTGTTTCGGTACCGAATTAAAATCGATTACAAATCTTACAAATTCTCCTAATCTAATACGAAATTGACTAAATTGGCACATGGGTTAGGTCGAAAACAAGACTACGAATAACATTATCGGAGCAATTTGATCGGAGACTCACCGGATTGTGCGAATTTGGTGAATTCCAATTCGGAAACTGGGTAAAAACTCGAACTTGATACAGTTCGTGGTGCCAACTTTGCAGATCTATAACTAGCAGTACAAAACGAGTTAGATAATTAGTAAGGGCTCATGGAAAGAAGAATTGTCGATCTACGTATTGGTAGCAAGAACTAAACCTAACTCGCACCATACAGAAAGATATTGAAGTTACAAAACACGAGTTTACCTCTCTGTTTCGGTGTTATTTTATGTGCTGTTAAGACCGAAACTTTAGACCTCTATATCTCCCAAATGGTTGCGATTCAGACTTGGGCATAAACACGAAAGTTGTAGAGGGATTAGAGATCTTTACAACGAGCTAAAGAAATCGAATTTTGGTTGATTAACGAAGAAGTTATGATTGACGCAAGTTACCTGAAAACGAAGAAATTCTGGAATTCTGGAAACAGCCTAGCAAGGTGGCTACTTTGGCTCGATTTTCCGGTTGACTCAGAAGGATCTAGGGTTTGTATGAGTAATGGTTGGAAAGAGTAATTGTAGGAGAAGAGAGTGGTGAAGACGGCATGGAAAAATATTGAGTAATGTGAAAGTTATAGCCGTCTAAAGTTAGGGCTAGGAAGTGAAATCGGTTACGAAAATCAGGGAAGGAAATCGGCTAAGTGTGGGCGACCGATTACAGAGTGACACGTGGCACTTCTTAAAATTTTTGGCTCTAAACTTCAAACTAGCATAACTTTGGCTAGGATGATCCGTTTTTGACGTTCTTTTTATCGATCTTCATGGTTTTTCATAACCTATTTTTTGGTATAGGTTTCATGGCCTGGTTTGACCATTTTCAAAAAGTCAACTCTAGCAAGGCTTAATAAGCTTTAAGGTTTCTAGAATTTTATATTGACTTTTATATTTCAAAACAATGTTCCAACACTTCCTAAAATCTTTATAATATATTTGGAGTGTTTAATAATTTTCCCAAGATTTATTGACTTATAAATCTTATTATTAAATTCATAATACTATATAATAATATATAATAATTAGGAGAAAACCCCTAAATAAATTTCACAACCCCATATAATAATTTAATATTCATAATTCCATATAATAATTTGATATTCCTCATTCCATATAATAATTTAATACTTAATAATATTATTAAAGGTTTAATAAAAGAAATCCCCTAAATTAATTTAAATTAATTTAGGGGTATTTCAGCATATCCCCCTTAAAAGAAACTTCGCCTCGAAGTTTAAAAATCAACTAATAAGCACTCACACCGCTTCGGGTGTGCTGAGACAATAAAAGTTCCAATGAAGTTCCATACCAAACCAATCCTTTATTTCCATCCATTTCCATAACAACATTCCACTCAAGATTACTCAAAATCAAACTGAATCAGGATATACCAAGATATAGCATGATGAAAATCAAAAGTCACATACTGAGTCATAATGCAAAAACCAAGCACATACAAACACCTCTCATTCTGCTAATACTGTTCTCCCTTTGCTAACAATGCAACGAGGCATAATCCGGATGAGATAACGAAGGAGGAGTATGCCAGCATATCCCCCTTAAAAGAGCTAAGGTACGCCCTCGTACCGCTACTAATGGCACAATCAAAGAATTCAACACCTTATTAACCAGCTTTGTTGAATTTTACTGCACCGTTGATTATATCTATGATCGTTATATATATCTGTATCTCTTGATTGTTATGTATTTGTATTTCCTTGGTGGTTATAAAATTTTATCTTATGATTATTATCCATTCGTTTAATGTCTGATACAAATTTATATGTCCATATATGATCATTTATCATATCAATTGTATTAACAAGCTATAAATCAGGTGTAACATACTTGAGTAGTTTAGAATAATATTTCAGATCATTTAATAATCTTCCAAAATTATCTTCAAGGGTTTATAGCCAACCATATGTTAAAACTCTATAAGATAAATATTTTCTGTGACTTTTCAAGTTTCAATTGTTTTTATAATTAACTATCGTATTTTAGACGAATCATTCAGTGTTTACTTCATAAAATTTACTTATTATATATTTACATAATTTCACCCAAGGGAGAATCTAAGGAAGTTCTTATCAATTATAATGTAGCTCCAACATCTGATTTCTTTATCTTAAAATTTATTTTTCAAGATAGGGACTCTATATAAAATTTTAAGTCAAATGTACTAGTATAATGAAAACTCACTCACTCTTGGTGATTATTTTTCTTAGAGTTTGTTCTATGTAAGTGTGCTTCTGATTATTAACTCTTAGTACTCTCTTAGACAATGGTGGCTTTTAGTAAATATCACACTTAGTGTGTCTTTTAAAATTTTATACCTATATAATGTTAAACTTCCAAGTAAACATGAGAATTTTCAATCTTTAAGTAACTCTCAATTTTTTTTTAAGATGCTCAATACTCAAGTATTTAAGGATCAATGATACTTAGTTTAGTATTACTCTTCTCTTCACTCAATCTTTAAGTAACTTCTTTATTGATTTTGTTTTTGTTTTTTTTTTATATTCAACCAGGGGTAGATGTTCTACCTTGGAGTACCTAGATTTCAATCTTCTTCCTCCATATATAAGTATTTTCCACCAAGGATTTAACTGCATAAACCCTTTTCGTATATGAATTTAATACTGGATCTTAAGATACAAATATTGATTTGTTCATTGTGGTTAGCAATGAAATATGCCTAGCTCAAGATTTCATGATGGTAACGTCTTACCACCAATCCTCCTCAAGTTCAACACAATCCATCATGTACATAGAAGGTTATTTACGGTTAGATGTCAAGGATTGTCTAGCCCCTAAACTTCCAGAAGTGGGTGTGCACCCCCACTACTTTTGGCCTAGGAGTTCGTCGCCCCAGGCACTTTCCGTAGAGTGTTAGGTTTAGGTGTTTTCTTTCTAAAGTTAGCATAGAGTTTTAGTGTGTTTTACAAGTTCAGATGTTGATCTTTTCTAATACGCTACTAGTTTTTGTTAGCTTAATAATTTTCTAGACTTAAGATTTATCTTAAACATTATCTTTAGGTAATAAATTGATACCAAGTAGTTCATGAGATTTATTTTCAAACTTTAAAGGAGTTGAAGTACTATCACATAATATCAATACTAATTTAGTTATGTAAAGTTCTATTTGTATACTGTTTTCAACCAAAAGTATTCTTTAAAATTCTAGGAATTTGTGTACTAGCTTTTAAAGGATTGCATTTTTAGCAATGTATTCTCCATGAGTATGCTTTTGAAAAATAGCTTAATATTTGGTTTATCTCAACCAAAATCTTATCGTACTTAATATAGGATGTTCCAAATTATATATATATATTTTGGAGTTTATTGTTGGAACGGTATAACAACACATCACACTCAACAGATATTCACAAAAGAAAAGTGTGTAAAGGAATCGTTCTCAATTCCAAAAAGGGTAGGGAGTCGTGCCTTACTGGAGTCCTCACTTCCCAATTCTACCCCAATTCCCCAGTTTTAAGTGCACCTATAATCTAAGTATTTCACTGGCTTGTTTTCTCAGGTTCAGAGCGTAACTACGCTCTGATACCACTTTCTGTAACACCCCTATTAACCATAAATACAGCGGAAATAAAACTCTAAGACGATTACAGACCATCGGGTTCCAAACACCCGGCACCAAACCTCACCAATTACAACTTACAATCTACAAAAGCTACGGTCTGAACTCTAGAAAAAGTTAACACAAACATAATAGAAATTAAACTTTCTCTCCACAAAACCTAGTCCCATCCCAAACGCTCATTCTCTTCATGGCCACCTGTAAATCAATTCGTACCTGCAAGATGAAACCAAGCAGCCCACCCCAAAAGGGGCGGGTCAGTTCCCTGGAATGGAACTGGTACAATTCTCCAAAAACAAACTTATAAAACATAACTCTTCAAAATAAACAGTAACATGAAAACAAACTCTTAAAAGTAAAACAGAGATAAAGCACTTCAAAACAATCAAGTTAAAGAGAAAAGAAAACAAGACAAAGATAAAGAACTTCCAAACCAAGTCATCCACTTAAGTAGTCACACCACATAGTTAGTAAGCATCCATTGTTGATGTTAGAACCAATTCTGGTTAAGAAGAGAAAGACTTAAGTAGTCACAAAGGACCAGGAGTGACATTAATATCCATAACCCGTGGTAACAGTTTATGTCTCCACCATTTCAGAAGATGATTCCCATAGACAAAATATACTCAAGAGTGGAATAAACCAATTGGGAGAGATGGCCCCCACCGCCAGTCAGTTGCCACAAGGGCGAGGTAAACAGACCTCCGCTGTCAGTTGCCACAAAGGGCGAGGTAAACAGACCTCCGCTGTCAGTTGCCACAAAGGGCGAGGTATAGCAGACCTCCGCTGCCACCGACCCGTTCTCAGTCATCGGTGAAAAGTGTGTGCACCACTTATTAGAAATAATCCATACTCAATACCAAGAATAACTTTCCCCATATTCCCACTAGATCACCAACTACCCAGAGCAATACCAAAACACTCAGTCCTACAGAGTGCAGAAGCGTAAACCCTAAGCAGCCAATGTCTAACGGGGCACCAGATAGAAGGAACCAATACCCTTGTAAGTTTCACATCCAAGGCTCAGTTAGTCACACAAGCTGAGTCAGTCACACAACCATTTCTTATTTTTAGAAGTTCCTCTTAAAGCCAGTTAGCGTTTCCCAAAACATTCCACAAGTCACTCAGCAAAAATAACATAGTACGAGAAATCGTACAAAACATTTCAGAAAGTCCAAAACACAACAAGCTGAGTACGAGAAATCGTACAAAACATTCCATAAAGTCCAAAACACAACAAGCTGAGTACGAGAAATCGTACCTGAGTAACGTTGTAGCAGTTCTAATCTACTTGCGCAAACAATCAACAGTACTCTGAAGAATATTAAAGGTAGTCTATCATCAATCACTTGTAGCCCGCGTTAAACTTAAATAAACTCCTCACTGTTATTTCTAAGTCTCAATTGTCCTTTAAGCCCTCACTTAAATGCTAAGAATAACCTTTGACTTGTCTTAGAATGTTGTATAACTCAAGGTTGTAAGACCAAGGAATGTATTTTATTAACACTTGTTAATTGTTCCACCCTTATCCACTTTACCCATACCTAACCATAACTCTCACATTAAAGACCTTTATAACATAAGTGCATTATAC
The DNA here is from genome assembly GCA_023374045.1 of Limonium bicolor. Classification (NCBI taxonomy): domain Eukaryota; kingdom Viridiplantae; phylum Streptophyta; class Magnoliopsida; order Caryophyllales; family Plumbaginaceae; genus Limonium; species Limonium bicolor. The sequence goes on from CM041776.1 coordinate 245,967,121, forward strand.
GTTATTCAATCAATCTTAGAATTTCAATAACAATTCTTAAGCTCAATACTTTTATTCTTACTTTAGGACATACATCGTGTTATGACCAATGATGGGTTTATCTTAGAATACTATACTATTATTTCACAATTTATTGACTGTGTATCTTTATCAATATCTACTAGATAATCCATTATAACTAAGTCTTCCCCCTTAACTTAATTAAGATCTACATCCCGCATACTGAAATCGTAGTGTTGTAGATGCATTTTAGTATAACTATTTGAGCTACTAAACTCAATTATCTTATCTTTAGTTCAGAATGGCCTTTAACTACAACCATCTATTAATCTTGTCATAAGTTGTTAAATTACTTTTCATCTTGAAATAACCATATTATAGTTAACTCAAACTTATCGAACTCTCACATTTAGTATCCACAAGGTATATTATTTACTTAACCATAACTTTATAATCAGGTGTCTTAAGATAACCTTTTATGTATCCTTACTTACATTTAATTCCCTAACTGTTTTTACTTTTACACACATTCTCTCTATAGACCATGTATAATCCTTTTATATTAAACTTCGTTAAACTCAAGTCTTAAATACATTTTATATTGTTTACAAAACCTAAAGTTTCAAAAGAATAACTTAATAAATCAATTCCCTTTATTGTATTTAGGATGGACATTATATCTTAGCATGAGGTAGAATTTATCAAAGAATTAAATTCTGGTTCGTAAGTGAAATTGTCAATTACTTAATAAGATAATATATTCTGAACAATCTCCATACCTTATATTCAAATGACACATTAATATTTCCAGTGTCAAAAGGTAAATCAATATAATCTCTTATGTAACCTAATTTCATCTAATTAAAGGTTTAAAGATTTAAAGTATCTAATTTCTATTTACAAACCTCCTTATAAATTCTAACTACTAAATTCATTACTTAACTATAAACTCACATCCTGAATATTGGTGTTAAATGTATTTATATGGCTTAACTAGTTGTAAGAAACTTAAGGATTATTATTTAGATTAAATTCCTAATCATAGTTTAATGTAGTTTAATATCATAATCCCTTTTAATGATTTTATCTTTAAATATTAAGTTATTACTCAAAACTATAAATATTAAGAAATAATTAAATCTAGACTTATTTATCCTCTTCACATTTAGATGTAAAAGTAACTCATTTATTTTATTATTGTTTATATAATAAGAACATTTAAATGTAAAAGTATTTCATTCATTTTATTATTAATTATATAATAAGATCTATTTGTGTAACGCTTTATGTAAACCAATTCCAAATATTCCTAAATTTCAACTTATTAATTTCTTAACCAAATTATAGATTTACATTGTGGTCATTGACTAAATATACACGTATATTTGAATACTGTTTATATAAATCTTAGAAATTCAAAGATAACTAAAAACTCAACCTATAACCATAAATTAATACCACCTCATATAATATTCTTTTATTAGTATCATGTAGAGGTTTAGTTTAACTCATTAATTCCTTCATATCCTATTTTCTATAAGGTTTTATTCCTTTTATTTATTTATTTATCGTGTATATATATATATATCCTTCCTATTATATTTCTCACAAGGAATGTTATTTCCTTCATCTATTTTATTGTATTTTATATATATATATATATATATATATATATATATATATATATACATATACCTACATATATTAAGATTTATCCAGAACATTCTTTAAGAAATTCTATTGTATTTAATTATATCTAATATCTTTTAGACATATCCAAAACTGATTTATGGTTTATAAAATAGAGTATTTCCCTTAGTTTTAGTTAAACATATTAGCTTCAATATTATATAATAAATAAAATGTAGTTTAGTTAAATTCCTTGATTTAATATAAGTTTCTATTTATTTCTCTCATATAAATATATATATAAATATATGTAACAATTTTTACTTCACTTAAAGTTAATACCCAAAATATTTATAAACATACTGTATTAAATGTTAATTAGTCTTATTATATTTTCCCCAACCTATAAAGTTCATTAATCAACTATACTTTAGTTTTTTTTATTACATTAAAAACTATATATTATAAGTTATTCTTATGAAAAACTCACAAACACAATTTTTAAAACCTTTTCCCGTTTCCCAAAAATTCCCAAAATTAATATACAGTAACTATAACATTTTAGACATATTATAAAATTTTTATTTCATAAAATATCTTTTTAATTTAGCCAAAAATTCCAGAAAACCCGTAACTTGTAAAAATCATAACTTATGTTTAAAAACTCCAAAACCATAATAATTTACATCAAAATAAACTAGATTAAATAAGGAACCTATGAAATACCCCTAAATTAATTTAAATTAATTTAGGGGATTTCTTTTATTAAACCATAAATAATACTATTAATATTAAATTATGGTATGGAATTATGAATATTAAATTATTATATGGAATTGTGAAATTTATTTAGGGGTTTTCTCCTATTTAACCCTAATTATTATACATTATTATATAGTATTATGAATTTAATAATAAGATTTATAAGTCAATAAATCTTGGGAAAATTTCTAAACACTCCAAATATATTATAAAGATTTTAGGAAGTGTTGGAACATTGTTTTGAAACATAAAAGTCAATATAAAATTCTAGAAACCTTAAAGCTTATTAAGCCTTGCTAGAGTTGACTTTTTGAGAATGGTCAAACCAGGCCATGAAACCTATACCAATAAATAGGTTATGAAAAACCATGAAGATCGATAAAAAGAACGTTAAAAACGGACCATCCTAGCCAAAGTTATGATAGATTGAAGTTTAGAGCCAAAATTTTGAGAAATGCTGACGTGTCAGTCAGCCAGGCATTACCACTGAACAGTCCCAGTTTTCGACAGTTTTGGCATGTCGAGGGTCGAATTGCAAACGCCTATATCTCCTGCTCTACTCCACCATTTGGTATGCCGTCTGTTTCATTCTCTTCTCCTTAATCTCATCTTTCCAACCATTACTCACACATCATCTAACTCCTTCTACAATGACCGGAAAATTGATCTAAAGTTGGCTCCTCGCGATTGCGTAACCCAGAATTCCAGTTTTTCCTGAAATCGGGTAAACTTCGTCTCGTCATAACTTCTTCGTTTCTCATCCAAATTTCGTGTTCTTTAGCTTGTTTTGAAGATCTCAAATCCCTCTACAACCTTCATGTTAATGACCAAGGCTGATTCGCAACCAATAGGGAGAGCGAGTCGTCTAAAGTTACCTACTCGATCACATCGGTTTTTGCCCAGAATATTTCCAGAAACAACATGGTAAACTCCGATCTTTGTGGATCTATAACTTTCTCCCTAGTTATTCGTTTTCCATGATTCTTCCACCAATGTTTAGAGTTACATGTATTCTTTAAAATGACGTAGGTTTTATGGATTGAATCCATCTCAGTTATCCCGAGTTGATCCGCGACGTTGCCTACCTGAACAACACATAAAATACTAGTTTTCCAGAAAAACGAGTTCGAATTGCCTTGCCGGCGCATCTCCGGTACGATTCCGACCAAATTATACCTATAATGCTACTCTGTTTTGCATTCCCGTTCATAACCCTCTATCAATTTACCCAATTACGCAACAAATTGAGAGAATTTGACAAATCAAATTCGAAACCGGAAAAGAAAACCTAACTTCGAAACAGAAATCGAAACCCGATGAATACTGCATTATAATTGGGGAAATTGGTATCATTAGAACCGAAATTTGATTTCGAAACCATAGAAACAAGAATCACTCGATTTCGTTCTGTAGATTGTGAGATAATTACGATTTAGTACTTGACTAGGTAGAGGAGGTTGCTGATGAACTTGGCTTTCAGCAGCCGTCCGATCGTAGCTATAGGAAACGGACGGCTGAGATTAGATCGTTTCAAATTAAGAGTATAAGTTTTTATTATGATTTCAGAAATAAATCTTAACTTGTTGAATTAATTTAAATACCTTCCCGAATGTATTTTGACTTGAAATTTTAACCATAGATTCCTTATTTAATCTAGTTTATTTTGATGTAAATTAATATGGTTTTGGAGTTGTTAAACGTAAGTTATGATTTTTGCAATTTACGGTTTTCTGGAATTATTTGGCTAAATTAAAAAGATATTTTTATGAAATAAAATTTTTATAATGTGTCTAAAATGTTATAGTTACTGTATATTAAATTTGGGGATTTTTGGGCAATGGTAAAAGGTTTTAAAAATTTTGTTTATGAGGTTTTCATAAGAATAACTTATAATATATGGTTTTTAATGTAACCAAAAAAAAATTAAAGTATGGTTTGTTAATAAACTTTTTAATCTGGGAAAAATATGGAACACTAAATTAACATTTTATAACAGTAAGTTTATAAATGTTTAGGTATTAGTTTTTAATAGAAGTGAAATTATTTACATATATGTATATACATATTTAAGTGGAAACTTATATAAATCAAGGAATATAATTATTTTTACGTTTTATTTATTATATTATACGGGAGTTAATATTCTTAATTAAAACTAAGGAATATATATATATATATATATTTACACATATATGTAAAAGAAATAACATAGTAACTTAGGTTAAATCAAGGAACTAAATTAATCTACATTTATATTAATTATATAATATGGTAGTTAAATACTTAATTGAAACTAATGAAAATACTTTATTTTGTAAACCATATATTGGGTGTAGCTATGTGTAAAAGTTAGTATAAATAATTAAGTGCAATAAAACTACACAAGGAATGCCTTGAATAAATCCTAATATATATACACATAAAAAAACTACATAAATAAAAGAAATAAAATTCCTTGTAGAAAATATAATATGAAGGAATTAATGAGATAAACTAAACCTCTACATAATACTAATAAAAGAATATTATATGAGGCGGTATTAAATTATGATTATTAAACTTAAGGAGTTATCTTTGAATTTCTAAGATTTATATAAACCGTATTAAAATACATGTATAGTATTAGTCAACGACCATAATGTAAGTCTATAATTGGGTTAAGTAATTAATAAGTTAAAACTTAGGAAAATTGTGATTAGATTACATAAAATGTTACACAAATAGATCTTATTCTATAATTAATGATAAATAAATGTAATACTTTTACATCGAAATGTTCTTAATATATAAACAATAATAAAGTAAATAAAATACTTTTACATATGAATGTGAGGTGGATTAGTAAGTCTAGATTTAATCATTTCTTAACATTTAAGGTATTGAAATATAACTTAATGTTTTAAGATAAAATCATTAAAAGGATTATGATATAAAACTACATTAAACTATGATTTGGAAATTTATCTAAATAATAATCCTTAAGTTTCTTGGCATTAGATAAGCCTTATGAAATACATTTATAACATTAATTACCAATACTTAGGATGTGAGTCTACAATTAGGTGAGGTATTTAGTAGTTAGAATTTATAGAAAGGTTAATAAATAGGAATTTGATACTTAAAACCTTTGAACCTTTTATTAGATAAAACTAAGTTACATAAGAGATTATATTGATCTAATTTACGACACTAAAAATATTAATGTGTCATTTGAGTATAAGGTATGAGGATTTTTCAGAACATATTATCTTATTAAGTAATTGACAATTTCACTTGTGAATGAGAGTTTAATTCTTAGATAAATTCTACCTTATGCTAAGATATAATGTTCATCCTAAAACATAATAAAGGAGATTAATTTATTAAGTTATTCCTTTGAAACCTTAGGTTTTGTAAACAATATGAAAAATGTATTTTAAGACGTAAGTTTATTAAAATTTAGTATAAAAGGATTATACATAGTCTATAGCGGGAATGTGTGTAAAAATAAAACATTTGGGAAATTAAATGTAAGCAAGGATAAATAAAAGGTTATCTTAAAGTGCCTTATTATATAGTTAATGATAAAGTAAATAATATACCTTGGGAATACTAAATGTAAGAGTTCGATAAATCTAAGTTAACTATAATATAGTTACTCAAGATGAGAAGCAGTTTAACATCTTATGATAAGATTATTAGATGGTTGTAATAAAAGTCATCCTAAACTAAACATAAGATAAATGAGTTTAGTAACTCAATTAGGTTATCATAAAATGCATCTATAGCACCATGTTTCCAATATACAGGATGTAGATCTTAATTAAGTTGAGGGGAAAACTTAATCATAATGGATTATTTGGTAATACTGATAAAATACATAATCATTACATTGTGAAACAATAGTATAATATTCTAAGATAAACCTATCATAGGTCATAACCCGATATTTATTCTAAATTAAGAATAAAAGTACTAAGCTTAAAAATTATTATTGAGATTCTAAGATTAGATGAATAATATAATATGCACTTATGATATAAGGGTCTCAAGAGTCTTGAATTGAGAATTAGGGTTAAGTGGATAAGAGTGTAACAATTAACAAGTGTTAATAACATACATTCCCTAGTCTTACAACCTTGGGTTATACAACATTCTAATATAAGTCAAAGGTTATACATAACATTTAAGTGAGGGCTTAAAAGACAATTGAGACTTAGAAATAAGAGTGAGGAATTTATTTAAGTTTAACTTAGGTTACAAGTTATTGATGTTAGACTACCTTTAATATTCCTCAGAGTATTGTTGATTATTTGCACAAGTCGACTAGAACTGCTACAGCGATTACCAGGTACGACTTCTCGTACTCAGATACTTTTGGTGACGAACTTTATGGAATGTTTTGAGAAACGCTAAGTGAGCTTGAATGGTTTTCAAAGGAGACTATTTGTGTGACTAACTCAGCTTGATGTGACTAACTGAGCCTTGAATGTACAACTCACATGATCATTGGTTCCTTCTATCTGGTTGTTTCATTAGATATTATCTGCCTGGGGTTTACGCCTCTGCACTCTGTAGGACTGAGTGTTTTGGTATCGCTCTGGTGTAGTTAATGATCTAGTGGAAATATGGGAAATGTCAATCTTGGTAAATGCTTCTTTTGACCCTGGATATTGTTTCATCCGTGAGCTGAGTCTTGGTTGTGATGTGCGCACATCTTCATCGGTAAACAGAGGGGCTGTATATCCCCTGTCCAATCGGACGTTGTAAACAGCGAGGGGCTGTATATCCCCTGTCCTATCGGACGTAGTTAACAGCGAGGGGCTGTATATCCCCTGTCCCAAAAGGGACGCAGTTGGCAGCAGGGCCATCTCTTCCAATTGGTTTTATTCCACTCTTGAGTTATGGGTTCTTGGATATCTTCTTTCATTCCCAGTCCTTGTGACTACTTGGGTCTTTCTAATCCTAATTGGAATTGAATCTAACTTAAGCAATGGATGTTCACTAACTTCTGGCGTGGTTTCTTTTATGTTGGCTCACTCTACCTTCACGTTATTTGTCTCTATCCTTGACTTGTTATCTTTGACTTGGTGTTTTAGTGTGCCTTGTTCTTCTGATTTGTTTTGAGCATTTGACTTCAAGTTATTGTTATTTTAAGAGTTTGTTTTTCTTTTAATACTGTTGTTTTGGAGAGTTGTACCAGTTCCATTCCAGGGAACTGACTCACCCCTCCTGGGGTGGGCTGCTTGGTTTCATCTTGCAGGTACGAATTGTTATACAGGTGGCCACGAAGAGTATGAGTGTATGGGATGGGAATTAGGAATTTGGAGAGCTACTGTATTTGTTTCATTACTTATACTATGTTTTCTCGAGTTCAGACCGTAGCATTTGTAATATCATAAGTTGTAATTGGTGAGGTTTGGTGCCGGGTGTTTGGAACCCGATGATCTGTAATCGCCTTAGTATTTTATTTCCGCTGCATTTATGATAAGTAGGGGCGTTACAGAAAGTGGTATCAGAGCGTAGTTACGCTCTGAACCCGAGGAAAACAAGCCGAGTGAAATAGTTAGAATATAGGTGCCCTTAAAAACTGGGGAATTGGGGTAGAATTGGGAAGTGAGGATTCCAGTAAGGCACGACTCCTAACCCTTCTTGGATTAGTGAATGATTTCTTTATACACTTTTTGTATGAATGTCTGTTAGGAATAGTGTGTGGTCATACCGTTTGATCATTAAACTATAGAAAAAAAATATAATAATAATAAGTCTGGAACATTATCAATTGGGTATGATAAGATCTTGGTTGGAATAAATCATACATTGAACTACTTTCAAAAGCATACGTATGGAAAATACATGGCTAAGAGAGCAATGCTTTAAAAGCTTGTACACATGTTCCCAGAATTTTAAAGAATACTTTTGGTTGGGAATAGTATACAAGTGGAGCTTTGAATAATTAAGTGATATGTACTTCAACTCCTTTAAAGCTTGAAATAAATCTCAAGAACTACTTGGTACAAATTATTACCTAAAGATCATGTTTAAGATAAATCTTAAGTCTAGAAAATTATTAAACTAACAAGAACTAGTAACTCATCAGAAAAGATCAACATCCAAACCTGTAATCCACACTAAAACTCTATGTTAACTTCAGAAAAAATACATAAACCTAACACCCTACGGGAAGTGCCTGGTGCGACGAACTCCTAGGCTGAAAGTAGTGGGGGTGCACACTCACTTTTGGAAGTCTAGGGGCTAGACAAGCCTTGTCATCTAACCGTAAATAATCTTCTACGCAAGTGATGGATTGTGTTGAACTTGAGGAGGATTGGTGGTAAGACGTTACCATCATGAAATCTTGAGCTAAGCATATTTCATTACTAGCCACAATGAACAATTCAAAATTTGTATCTTAAGATTCAGTATTAAAATTCATACATGTAAAGGGTTTATTGAGTTAAATATTTGGTGAAAAATACCTATACATGGAGGAAGGGGATTTAAATTTGGGTACTCCAAGGTACAACATTTACCCCTTATTAAATATAAAAAAAATATATTAAAGGAAGTAACTTAAAGATTGAGTGAAGGGAAGAGTAATACTAAACTAAATATCATTGATTCTTAAATACTTGGAGTAATGAGCATCTAGTAAAAAAAATGAGAGTTACTTAAGGATTGGAAATTCTCATGTTTATTTGGAAGTTTAACATTATACATATGCAAAATTTTAGAAGTCACAAAAGGTGTATTTTTATAAAGGAATATAATACAAATTTTAATGTATGGTTGGCTAATAAAGCTTTGAATATAATTTTGAAAGACTATCTAGACTTATTATATGATCTAAAATATTATTTAAACTACTCAAACATGTTACACCTGATTTATAGCTTGTTAATATTGATATGTGAAAATAACATAAATGGCATATTTACGTATTTTAGGTTATAAATTCGGTACAAGGTTTCATGAAAGATTTAATTGCATTGAAAAGAAAAAAGAAGTTTTAATATATAGTATGATACTATTTTAAATAAGTTCATGAATTTTTAAGCCATGACAATTAAGAAACTTTAGGTTATAAAATGCTTCTAGAGAAATGTTGTAGTAAGGATGGCATTTAAATAATTACATTACATTATAATGGAATTTTTCTTTTATGAATTAATAGATTAATAGTTTCCAAATCACATGATTAAGATTTTGATACCTACTACACCCAATACTTAAATAAAGAAAGAGTGAACTAAAATGTTATTATAGTAATATCTAAGTATAACCTATGTTCCGTTCTCAAAATTTAACCTACTATATGAATGATGAATTCTAAACGTTGTTCTTGCCAATGACCGTAAGAGAGGCGAAATGAGTTAGGAAAGCATGTTGGGGACACTAAAAGATTTAATTATAATCAAGCTAGAATAACAACGAGTGATATTGTGCATCAAAAATGAACTACATCCTTGAAGGAGGAATCTCCATAGGAGATGTAAAATATAGTGCTCCTTAAAAGTGAGTTTAAATTCCACTTCTTTATTACGAGACGGATATGGGTCGTACCCTATTTAAGGGGGGTACGACATCTTCATAAAATAAACATACAATATAAAATGAACATATAATGGACATATCATTCGTACTGGTCATAAAATGAATAGGTAAGGATCATAAAATAAAATTTTATAATAATCAAGAAAATACAAATACATAACAATCAGGGGGTACAAATAAATATCGATCATAGATAAAAACAGTGCCATAAAATTTACAACAAAGCTTGATAATAAGGTGCTGAATTCTTTGAATGTAGTGATTGATAATGGAAACAAATGTTTGGGAATTGTTATTGGATGAATACCCTTGAGTGGTTGATTGTTTGGTATACATTTTAAAGCTTGTAGTACAACTTGATATTTAGTTTACCCACACACGGAAGCGGAGAGGAGAGTAGTTGGTAGATAAATCTTAAACTTCGGGACGAAGTTCTCTTTTAAGGGGGGGTAGAGCATAATCCTTCTTCGCTACCTCATCCAGATTATGCCCTGTTGCGTGATTAGCAGAGTAAGAGGTGTATGTGTGTACTTGGTTTTTACATTATGACACCGCATGTGACTTTTTATTTTTATCATGAAATATCTCGGTATATCTTGGTTCAGTTTGAGTTTGAGTAATCTCGAGTGGAATGTGGAATGGGAATGGATGGAAATAAAGGATTGGATTGGTATGGAATTTCGTTGGAATTATTATTGTTTTAGCACACCCGAAGTGGTGTGAGTGCTTATTAGTTGATTTTTAAACTTCGAGGCGAAGTTTCTGTTAAGGGGGATATACTGAAATACCCCTAAATTAATTTAAATTAATTTAGGGGATTTCTTTTATTAAACCATAAATAATACTATTAATATTAAATTATGGTATGGAATTATGAATATTAAATTATTATATGGAATTGTGAAATTTATTTAGGGGTTTTCTCCTATTTAACCCTAATTATTATACATTATTATATAGTATTATGAATTTAATAATAAGATTTATAAGTCAATAAATCTTGGGAAAATTTCTAAACACTCCAAATATATTATAAAGATTTTAGGAAGTGTTGGAACATTGTTTTGAAACATAAAAGTCAATATAAAATTCTAGAAACCTTAAAGCTTATTAAGCCTTGCTAGAGTTGACTTTTTGAGAATGGTCAAACCAGGCCATGAAACCTATACCAATAAATAGGTTATGAAAAACCATGAAGATCGATAAAAAGAACGTTAAAAACGGACCATCCTAGCCAAAGTTATGATAGATTGAAGTTTAGAGCCAAAATTTTGAGAAATGCTGACGTGTCAGTCAGCCAGGCATTACCACTGAACAGTCCCAGTTTTCGACAGTTTTGGCATGTCGAGGGTCGAATTTCAAACGCCTATATCTCCTGCTCTACTCCACCATTTGGTATGCCGTCTGTTTCATTCTCTTCTCCTTAATCTCATCTTTCCAACCATTACTCACACATCATCTAACTCCTTCTACAATGACCGGAAAATTGATCCAAAGTTGGCTCCTCGCGATTGCGTAACCCAGAATTCCAGTTTTTCCTGAAATCGGGTAAACTTCGTCTCGTCATAACTTCTTCGTTTCTCATCCAAATTTCGTGTTCTTTAGCTTGTTTTGAAGATCAAATCCCTACAACTTTCATGTTAATGACCAAGGCTGATTCGCAACCAATAGGGAGAGCGAGTCGTCTAAAGTTACCTACTCGATCAGTCGGTTTTTGCCCAGAATATTTCCAGAAACAACATGGTAAACTCCGATCTTTGTGGATCTATAACTTTCTCCCTAGTTATTCGTTTTCCATGATTCTTCCACCAATGTTTAGAGTTACATGTCTTATTTAAAATGACGTAGGTTTTATGGATTGAATCCATCTCAGTTATCCCGAGTTGATCCGCGAAGTTGCCTACCTGAACAACACATAAAATACTAGTTTTCCAGAAAAACGAGTTCGAATTGCCTTGCCGGCGCATCTCCGGTACGATTCCGACCAAATTATACCTATAATGCTACTCTGTTTTGCATTCCCGTTCATAACCCTCTATCAATTTACCCAATTACGCAACAAATTGAGAGAATTTGACAAATCGAATTCGAAACCGGAAAAGAAAACCTAACTTCGAAACAGAAATCGAAACCCGATGAATACTGCATTATAATTGGGGAAATTGGTATCATTAGAACCGAAATTTGATTTCGAAACCATAGAAACAAGAATCACTCGATTTCGTTCTGTAGATTGTGAGATAATTACGATTTAGTACTTGACTAGGTAGAGAGGTTGCTGATGAACTTGGCTTTCAGCAGCCGTCCGATCGTAGCTATAGGAAACGGACGGCTGAGATTAGATCGTTTCAAATTAAGAGTATAAGTTTTTATTATGATTTCAGAAATAAATCTTAACTTGTTGAATTAATTTAAATACCTTCCCGAATGTATTTTGACTTGAAATTTTAACCATAGATTCCTTATTTAATCTAGTTTATTTTGATGTAAATTAATATGGTTTTGGAGTTGTTAAACGTAAGTTATGATTTTTGCAAGTTACGGGTTTTCTGGAATTATTTGGCTAAATTAAAAAGATATTTTTATGAAATAAAATTTTTATAATGTGTCTAAAATGTTATAGTTACTGTATATTAAATTTGGGGATTTTTGGGCAATGGTAAAAGGTTTTAAAAATTTGTTTATGAGGTTTTCATAAGAATAACTTATAATATATGGTTTTTAATGTAACCAAAAAAAAATTAAAGTATGGTTTGTTAATAAACTTTTTAATCTGGGAAAAATATGGAACACTAAATTAACATTTTATAACAGTAAGTTTATAAATGTTTAGGTATTAGTTTTTAATAGAAGTGAAATTATTTACATATATGTATATACATATTTAAGTGGAAACTTATATAAATCAAGGAATATAATTATTTTTACGTTTATTTATTATATTATACGGGAGTTAATATTCTTAATTAAAACTAAGGATATATATATATATATATATATATATATATATATATATATATATATATATATATTACACATATATGTAAAAGAAATAACATAGTAACTTAGGTTAAATCAAGGAACTAAATTAATCTACATTTATATTAATTATATATATGGTAGTTAATATACTTAATTGAAACTAATGAAAATACTTTATTTTGTAAACCATATATTGGGTGTAGCTATGTGTAAAAGTTAGTATAAATAATTAAGTGCAATAAAACTACACAAGGAATGCCTTGAATAAATCCTAATATATATACACAAAAAAAACTACATAAATAAAAGAAATAAAATTCCTTGTAGAAAATATAATATGAAGGAATTAATGAGATAAACTAAACCTCTACATAATACTAATAAAGAATATTATATGAGGCGGTATTAAATTATGATTATTAAACTTAAGGAGTTATCTTTGAATTTCTAGAGATATAAACCGTATTAAAATACATGTATAGTATTAGTCAACGACCATAATGTAAGTCTATAATTGGGTTAAGTAATTAATAAGTTAAAACTTAGGAAAATTGTGATTAGATTACATAAAATGTTACACAAATAGATCTTATTCTATAATTAATGATAAATAAATGTAATACTTTTACATCGAAATGTTCTTAATATATAAACAATAATAAAGTAAATAAAATACTTTTACATATGAATGTGAGGTGGATTAGTAAGTCTAGATTTAATCATTTCTTAACATTTAAGGTATTGAAATATAACTTAATGTTTTAATAAAATCATTAAAAGGATTATGATATAAAACTACATTAAACTATGATTTGGAAATTTATCTAAATAATAATCCTTAAGTTTCTTGGCATTAGATAAGCCTTATGAAATACATTTATAACATTAATTACCAATACTTAGGATGTGAGTCTACAATTAGGTGAGGTATTTAGTAGTTAGAATTTATAGAAAGGTTAATAAATAGGAATTTGATACTTAAAACCTTTGAACCTTTTATTAGATAAAACTAAGTTACATAAATATTATATTGATCTAATTTACGACACTAAAAATATTAATGTGTCATTTGAGTATAAGGTATGAGGATTTTTCAGAACATATTATCTTATTAAGTAATTGACAATTTCACTTGTGAATGAGAGTTTAATTCTTAGATAAATTCTACCTTATGCTAAGATATAATGTTCATCCTAAAACATAATAAAGGAGATTATTTATTAAGTTATTCCTTTGAAACCTTAGGTTTTGTAAACAATATGAAAAATGTATTTTAAGACATAAGTTTATTAAAATTTAGTATAAAAGGATTATACATAGTCTATAGCGGGAATGTGTGTAAAAATAAAACATTTGGGAAATTAAATGTAAGCAAGGATAAATAAAAGGTTATCTTAAAGTGCCTTATATATAGATGATAAAGTAAATAATATACCTTGGGAATACTAAATGTAAGAGTTCGATAAATCTAAGTTAACTATAATATAGTTACTCAAGATGAGAAGCAGTTTAACATCTTATGATAAGATTATTAGATGGTTGTAATAAAAGTCATCCTAAACTAAACATAAGATAAATGAGTTTAGTAACTCAATTAGGTTATCATAAAATGCATCTATAGCACCATGTTTCCAATATACAGGATGTAGATCTTAATTAAGTTGAGGGGAAAACTTAATCATAATGGATTATTTGGTAATACTGATAAAATACATAATCATTACATTGTGAAACAATAGTAATATTCTAAGATAAACCTATCATAGGTCATAACCCGATATTTATTCTAAATTAAGAATAAAAGTACTAAGCTTAAAAATTATTGAGATTCTAAGATTAGATGAATAATATAATATGCACTTATGATATAAGGGTCTCAAGAGTCTTGAATTGAGAATTAGGGTTAAGTGGATAAGAGTGTAACAATTAACAAGTGTTAAACATACATTCCCTAGTCTTACAACCTGGGTTATACAACATTTAAATATAAGTCAAAGGTTATACATAACATTTAAGTGAGGGCTTAAAAGACAATTGAGACTTAGAAATAAGAGTAGGAATTTATTTAAGTTTAACTTAGGTTACAAGTTATTGATGTTAGACTACCTTTAATATTCCTCAGAGTATTGTTGATTATTTGCACAAGTCGACTAGAACTGCTACAGCGATTACCAGGTACGACTTCTCGTACTCAGATACTTTTGGTGACGAACTTTATGGAATGTTTTGAGAAACGCTAAGTGAGCTTGAATGGTTTTCAAAGGAGACTATTTGTGTGACTAACTCAGCTTGATGTGACTAACTGAGCCTTGAATGTACAACTCACATGATCATTGGTTCCTTCTATCTGGTTGTTTCATTAGATATTATCTGCCTGGGGTTTACGCCTCTGCACTCTGTAGGACTGAGTGTTTTGGTATCGCTCTGGTGTAGTTAATGATCTAGTGGAAATATGGGAAATGTCAATCTTGGTAAATGCTTCTTTTGACCCTGGATATTGTTTCATCCGTGAGCTGAGTCTTGGTTGTGATGTGCGCACATCTTCATCGGTAAACAGCGAGGGGCTGTATATCCCCGTCCAATCGGACGTTGTAAACAGCGAGGGGCTGTATATCCCCTGTCCTATGGGACGTAGTTAACAGCGAGGGGCTGTATATCCCCTGTCCCAAAAGGGACGTAGTTGGCAGCAGGGCCATCTCTTCCAATTGGTTTTATTCCACTCTTGAGTTATGGGTTCTTGGATATCTTCTTTCATTCCCAGTCCTTGTGAAAACTTGGGTCTTTCTAATCCTAATTGGAATTGAATCTAACTTACGCAATGGATGTTCACTAACTTCTGGCGTGGTTTCTTTTATGTTGGCTCACTCTACCTTCACGTTATTTGTCTCTATCCTTGACTTGTTATCTTTGACTTGGTGTTTTAGTGTGCCTTGTTCTTCTGATTTGTTTTGAGCATTTGACTTCAAGTTATTGTTATTTTAAGAGTTATGTTTTTCTTTTAATACTGTTGTTTTGGAGAGTTGTACCAGTTCCATTCCAGGGAACTGACTCACCCCTCTTGGGGTGGGCTGCTTGGTTTCATCTTGCAGGTACGAATTGTTATACAGGTGGCCACGAAGAGTATGAGTGTATGGGATGGGAATTAGGAATTTGGAGAGCTACTGTATTTTGTTATCATTACTTTTATACTATGTTTTCTCGAGTTCAGACCGTAGCATTTGTAATATCATAAGTTGTAATTGGTGAGGTTTGGTGCCGGGTGTTTGGAACCCGATGATCTGTAATCGCCTTAGTATTTTATTTCCGCTGCATTTATGATAAGTAGGGGCGTTACAACCTATGGTTAAAATTTCAAGTCAAAATACCTTCGGGAAGGCCATTAACTAAAATCAACAAGTTAGAGCTATTTACTGAATTTTTATAGAAACTTTAATAACTTAAAATCGCCTGATCTAATCTTGGCCGTCCAATCTCTTAAAACAAGATCGGACGGCCCCTGTGTTGCGAGTTCTTCAGCGAGTTCATTAACAAGGTCGAGTATGAATCTGCCAATATCTCCTAATCTACAGAATGAAATCGAATGATTCTTGTTTCTATGGATTCGTAATCAAATTTCGGTTCTATTGGTATCAATTTCCCCAATTATAATGCAAGTTCATCCAGTTTCGAATTCGATTCGAAGGTTAGGGTTTGTTTCGGTACCGAATTAAAATCGATTACAAATCTTACAAATTCTCCTAATCTAATACGAAATTGACTAAATTGGCACATGGGTTAGGTCGAAAACAAGACTACGAATAACATTATCGGAGCAATTTGATTGGAGACTCACCGGATTGTGCGAATTTGGTGAATTCCAATTCGGAAACTGGGTAAAAACTCGAACTTGATACAGTTCGTGGTGCCAACTTTGCAGATCTATAACTAGCAGTACAAAACGAGTTAGATAATTAGTAAGGGCTCATTGGAAAGAAGAATTGTCGATCTACGTATTGGTAGCAAGAACTAAACCTAACTCGCACCATACAGAAAGATATTGAAGTTACAAAACACGAGTTTACCTCTCTGTTTCGGTGTTATTTTATGTGCTGTTAAGACCGAAACTTTAGACCTCTATATCTCCCAAATGGTTGCGATTCAGACTTGGGCATAAACACGAAAGTTGTAGAGGGATTAGAGATCTTTACAACGAGCTAAAGGAATCGAATTTTGGTTGATTAACGAAGAAGTTATGATTGACACAAGTTACCTGAAAACGAAGGAAATTCTGGAATTCTGGAAACAGCCTAGCAAGGTGGCTACTTTGGCTCGATTTTCCGGTTGACTCAGAAGGATCTAGGGTTTGTATGAGTAATGGTTGGAAAGAGTAATTGTAGAAGAGAGTGGTGAAGATGGCATGGAAAAATATTGAGTAATGTGAAAGTTATAGCCGTCTAAAGTTAGGGCTAGGAAGTGAAATCGGTTACGAAAATCAGGGAAGGAAATCGGCTAAGTGTGGGCGACCCATTACAGAGTGACACGTGGCACTTCTTAAAATTTTTGGCTCTAAACTTCAAACTAGCATAACTTTGGCTAGGATGATCCGTTTTTGACGTTCTTTTTATCGATCTTCATGGTTTTTCATAACCTATTTTTTGGTATAGGTTTCATGGCCTGGTTTTATATTTCAAAACAATGTTCCAACACTTCCTAAAATCTTTATAATATATTTGGAGTGTTTAATAATTTTCCCAAGATTTATTGACTTATAAATCTTATTATTAAATTCATAACTATATAATATATAATAATTAGGAGAAAACCCCTAAATAAATTTCACAACCCCATATAATAATTTAATATTCATAATTCCATATAATAATTTGATATTCCTCATTCCATATAATAATTTAATACTTAATAATATTATTAAAGGTTTAATAAAAGAAATCCCTAAATTAATTTAAATTAATTTAGGGGTATTTCAGCATATCCCCCTTAAAAGAAACTTCGCCTCGAAGTTTAAAAATCAACTAATAAGCACTCACACCGCTTCGGGTGTGCTGAGACAATAAAAGTTCCAATGAAGTTCCATACCAAACCAATCCTTTATTTCCATCCATTTCCATAACAACATTCCACTCAAGATTACTCAAAATCAAACTGAATCAGGATATACCAAGATATAGCATGATGATATAGCATGAAAATCAAAAGTCACATACTGAGTCATAATGCAAAAACCAAGCACATACAAACACCTCTCATTCTGCTAATACTGTTCTCCCTTTGCTAACAATGCAACGAGGCATAATCCGGATGAGATAATGAAGGAGGAGTATGCCAGCATATCCCCCTTAAAAGAGCTAAGGTACGCCCTCGTACCGCTACTAATGGCACAATCAAAGAATTCAACACCTTATTAACCAGCTTTGTTGAATTTTAATGCACCGTTGATTATATTTATGATCGTTATATATATCTGTATCTCTTGATTGTTATGTATTTGTATTTCCTTGGTGGTTATAAAATTTTATCTTATGATTATTATCCATTCGTTTAATGTCTGATACAAATTTATATGTCCATATATGATCATTTATCATATCAATTGTATTAACAAGCTATAAATCAGGTGTAACATACTTGAGTAGTTTAGAATAATATTTCAGATCATTTAATAATCTTCCAAAATTATCTTCAAGGGTTTATAGCCAACCATATGTTAAAACTCTATAAGATAATATTTTCTGTGACTTTTCAAGTTTCAATTGTTTTTATAATTAACTATCATATTTTAGACGAATCATTCAGTGTTTACTTCATAAAATTTACTTATTATATATTTACAAATTTCACCCAAGGGAGAATCTAAGGAAGTTCTTATCAATTATAATGTAGCTCCAACATCTGATTTCTTTATCTTAAAATTTATTTTTCAAGATAGGGACTCTATATAAAATTTTAAGTCAAATGTACTAGTATAATGAAAACTCACTCACTCTTGGTGATTATTTTTCTTAGAGTTTGTTCTATGTAAGTGTGCTTCTGATTATTAACTCTTAGTACTCTCTTAGACAATGGTGGCTTTTAGTAAATATCACACTTAGTGTGTCTTTTAAAATTTTATACCTGTATAATGTTAAACTTCCAAGTAAACATGAGAATTTTCAATCTTTAAGTAACTCTCAATTTTTTTTTAAGATGCTCAATACTCAAGTATTTAAGGATCAATGATACTTAGTTTAGTATTACTCTTCTCTTCACTCAATCTTTAAGTAACTTCTTTTATTGATTTTGTTTTTGTTTTTTTTTATATTCAACCAGGGGTAGATGTTCTACCTTGGAGTACCTAGATTTCAATCTTCTTCCTCCATATATAAGTATTTTCCACCAAGGATTTAACTGAATAAACCTTTTCGTATATGAATTTAATACTGGATCTTAAGATACAAATATTGATTTGTTCATTGTGGTTAGCAATGAAATATGCCTAGCTCAAGATTTCATGATGGTAACGTCTTACCACCAATCCTCCTCAAGTTCAACACAATCCATCATGTACATAGAAGGTTATTTACGGTTAGATGTCAAGGATTGTCTAGCCCCTAAACTTCCAGAAGTGGGTGTGCACCCCCACTACTTTTGGCCTAGGAGTTCGTCGCCCCAGGCACTTTCCGTAGAGTGTTAGGTTTAGGTGTTTTCTTTCTAAAGTTAGCATAGAGTTTTAGTGTGTTTTACAAGTTCAGATGTTGATCTTTTCTAATACGCTACTAGTTTTTGTTAGCTTAATAATTTTCTAGACTTAAGATTTATCTTAAACATTATCTTTAGGTAATAAATTGATACCAAGTAGTTCATGAGATTTATTTTCAAACTTTAAAGGAGTTGAAGTACTATCACATAATATCAATACTAATTTAGTTATGTAAAGTTCTATTTGTATACTGTTTTCAACCAAAAGTATTCTTTAAAATTCTAGGAATTTGTGTACTAGCTTTTAAAGGATTGCATTTTTAGCAATGTATTCTCCATGAGTATGCTTTTGAAAAATAGCTTAATATTTGGTTTATCTCAACCAAAATCTTATCGTACTCAATATAGGATGTTCCAAACTTATATATATATATTTGTAGTTTATTGTTGGAACGGTATAACAACACATCACACTCAACAGACATTCACAAAAGAAAAGTGTGTAAAGGAATCGTTCTCAATTCCAAAAAGGGTTGGGAGTCGTGCCTTACTGGAGTCCTCACTTCCCAATTCTACCCCAATTCCCCAGTTTTAAGTGCACCTATAATCTAAGTATTTCACTCGGCTTGTTTTCTCAGGTTCAGAGCGTAACTACGCTCTGATACCACTTTCTGTAACGCCCCTATTAACCATAAATACAGCGGAAATAAAACTCTAAGGCGATTACAGACCATCGGGTTCCAAACACCCGGCACCAAACCTCACCAATTACAACTTACAATCTACAAAAGCTACGGTCTGAACTCGAGAAAAACTTAACACAAACATAATAGAAATTAAACATATTCTCACTCCACAAAACCTAGTCCCATCCCAAACGCTCATTCTCTTCGTGGCCACCTGTAAATCAATTCGTACCTGCAAGATGAAACCAAGCAGCCCACCCCAAAAGGGGCGGGTCAGTTCCCTGGAATGGAACTGGTACAATTCTCCAAAAACAAACTTATAAAACATAACTCTTCAAAATAAACAGTAACATGAAAACAAACTCTTAAAAGTAAAACAGAGATAAAGCACTTCAAAACAATCAAGTTAAAGAGAAAAGAAAACAAGACAAAGATAAAGAACTTCCAAACCAAGTCATCCACTTAAGTAGTCACACCACATAGTTAGTAAGCATCCATTGTTGATGTTAGAACCAATTCTGGTTAAGAAGAGAAAGACTTAAGTAGTCACAAAGGACCAGGAGTGACATTAATATCCATAACCCGTGGTAGACAGTTTATGTCTCCACCATTTCAGAAGATGATTCCCATAGACAAAATATACTCAAGAGTGGAATAAACCAATTGGGAGAGATGGCCCCCACCGCCAGTCAGTTGCCACAAGGGCGAGGTAAACAGACCTCCGCTGTCAGTTGCCACAAAGGGCGAGGTAAACAGACCTCCGCTGTCAGTTGCCACAAAGGGCGAGGTATAGCAGACCTCCGCTGCCACCGACCCGTTCTCAGTCATCGGTGAAAAGTGTGTGCACCACTTATTAGAAATAATCCATACTCAATACCAAGAATAACTTTCCCCATATTCCCACTAGATCACCAACTACCCAGAGCAATACCAAAACACTCAGTCCTACAGAGTGCAGAAGCGTAAACCCTAAGCAGCCAATGTCTAACGGGCACCAGATAGAAGGAACCAATACCCTTGTAAGTTTCACATCCAAGGCTCAGTTAGTCACACAAGCTGAGTCAGTCACACAACCATTTCTTATTTTTAGAAGTTCCTCTTAAAGCCAGTTAGCGTTTCCCAAAACATTCCACAAGTCACTCAGCAAAAATAACGTAGTACGAGAAATCGTACAAAACATTTCAGAAAGTCCAAAACACACAAGCTGAGTACGAGAAATCGTACAAAACATCCCATAAAGTCCATAAACAAAAGTATCTGAGTACGAGAAATCGTACCTGGGTAACGTTGTAGCAGTTCTAATCTACTTGCGCAAACAATCAACAGTACTCTGAAGAATATTAAAGGTAGTCTATCATCAATCACTTGTAGCCCGCGTTAAACTTAAATAAACTCCTCACTGTTTTTCTAAGTCTCAATTGTCCTTTAAGCCCTCACTTAAATGCTAAGAATAACCTTTGACTTGTCTTAGAATGTTGTATAACTCAAGGTTGTAAGACCAAGGAATGTATTTTATTAACCTTGTTAATTGTTCCACCCTTATCCACTTTACCCATACCTAACCATAACTCTCACATTAAAGACCTTTATAACATAAGTGCATTATACGTTATTCAATCAATCTTAGAATTTCAATAACAATTCTTAAGCTCAATACTTTTATTCTTACTTTAGGACATACATCGTGTTATGACCAATGATGGGTTTATCTTAGAATACTATACTATTATTTCACAATTTATTGACTGTGTATCTTTATCAATATCTACTAGATAATCCATTATAACTAAGTCTTCCCCCTTAACTTAATTAAGATCTACATCCCGCATACTGAAATCGTAGTGTTGTAGATGCATTTTAGTATAACTTATTTGAGCTACTAAACTCAATTATCTTATCTTTAGTTCAGAATGGCCTTTAACTACAACCATCTATTAATCTTGTCATAAGTTGTTAAATTACTTTTCATCTTGAAATAACCATATTATAGTTAACTCAAACTTATCGAACTCTCACATTTAGTATCCACAAGGTATATTATTTACTTAACCATAACTTTATAATAAGGTGTCTTAAGATAACCTTTTATGTATCCTTACTTACATTTAATTCCCTAACTGTTTTTACTTTTACACACATTCTCTCTATAGACCATGTATAATCCTTTTATATTAAACTTCGTTAAACTCAAGTCTTAAATACATTTTATATTGTTTACAAAACCTAAAGTTTCAAAAGAATAACTTAATAAATCAATTCCCTTTATTGTATTTAGGATGGACATTATATCTTAGCATGAGGTAGAATTTATCAAAGAATTAAATTCTGGTTCGTAAGTGAAATTGTCAATTACTTAATAAGATAATATTCTGAACAATCTCCATACCTTATATTCAAATGACACATTAATATTTCCAGTGTCAAAAGGTAAATCAATATAATCTCTTATGTAACCTAATTTCATCTAATTAAAGGTTTAAAGATTTTAAGTATCTAATTTCTATTTACAAACCTCCTTATAAATTCTAACTACTAAATTCATTACTTAACTATAAACTCACATCCTGAATATTGGTGTTAAATGTATTTATATGGCTTAACTAGTTGTAAGAAACTTAAGGATTATTATTTAGATTAAATTCCTAATCATAGTTTAATGTAGTTTTATATCATAATCCCTTTTAATGATTTTATCTTAAAATATTAAGTTATTACTCAATACTATAAATATTAAGAAATAATTAAATCTAGACTTATTTATCCTCTTCACATTTAGATGTAAAAGTAACTCATTTATTTTTTATTGTTTATATAATAAGAACATTTAAATGTAAAAGTATTTCATTCATTTTATTTTAATTATATAATAAGATCTATTTGTGTAACGCTTTATGTAAACCAATTCCAAATATTCCTAAATTTCAACTTATTAATTTCTTAACCAAATTATAGATTTACATTGTGGTCATTGACTAAATACACGTATATTTGAATACTGTTTATATAAATCTTAGAAATTCAAAGATAACTAAAAACTCAACCTATAACCATAAATTAATACCACCTCATATAATATTCTTTTATTAGTATCATGTAGAGGTTTAGTTTAACTCATTAATTCCTTCATATCCTATTTTCTATAAGGTATTTTATTCCTTTTATTTATTTATTTATCGTATATATATATATATCCTTCCTATTATATTTCTCACAAGGAATGTTATTTCCTTCATCTATTTTTATTGTATTTATATTATATATATATATTATATTATATTATATATATAATATACATATACCTACATATATTAAGATTTATCCAGAACATTCTTTAAGAAATTCTATTGTATTTAATTATATCTAATATCTTTTAGACATATCCAAAACTGATTTATGGTTTATAAAATAGAGTATTTCCCTTAGTTTTAGTTAAACATATTAGCTTCCATATTATATATAATAAATAAAATGTAGTTTAGTTAAATTCCTTGATTTAATATAAGTTTCTATTTATTTCTCTCATATAAATATATATATAATGTAACAATTTTTACTTCACTTAAAGTTAATACCCAAAATATTTATAAACATACTGTATTAAATGTTAATTAGTCTTATTATATTTTCCCCAACCTATAAAGTTCATTAATCAACTATACTTTAGTTTTTTTTTTACATTAAAACTATATATTATAAGTTATTCTTATGAAAAACTCACAACACAATTTTTAAAACCTTTTCCCGTTTCCCAAAAATTCCCAAAATTAATATACAGTAACTATAACATTTTAGACATATTATAAAATTTTTATTTCATAAAAATATCTTTTTAATTTAGCCAAATAATTCCAGAAAACCCGTAACTTGTAAAATCATAACTTATGTTTAAAAACTCCAAAACCATAATAATTTACATCAAAATAAACTAGATTAAATAAGGAACCTATGGTTAAAATTTCAAGTCAAAATACCTTCGGGAAGGCCATTAACTAAAATCAACAAGTTAGAGCTATTTACTGAATTTTTATAGAAACTTTAATAACTTAAAATCGCCTGATCTAATCTTGGCCGTCCAATCTCTTAAAACAAGATCGGACGGCCCCTTTGTTGCGAGTTCTTCAGCGAGTTCATTAACCAAGGTCGAGTATGAATCTGCCAATATCTCCTAATCTACAGAATGAAATCGAATGATTCTTGTTTCTATGGATTCGTAATCAAATTTCGGTTCTATTGATCAATTTCCCCAATTATAATGCAGAGTTCATCCAGTTTCGAATTCGATTCGAAGGTTTGGTTTCGGTACCGAATTAAAATCGATTACAAATCTTACAAATTCTCCTAATCTAATACGAAATTGACTAAATTGGCACATGGGTTAGGTCGAAAACAAGACTACGAATAACATTATCGGAGCAATTTAATCGGAGACTCACCGGATTGTGCAAATTTGGTGAATTCCAATTCGGAAACTGGGTAAAAACTCGAACTTGATACAGTTCGTGGTGCCAACTTTGCAGATCTATAACTAGCAGTACAAAACGAGTTAGATAATTAGTAAGGGCTCATTGGAAAGAAGAATTGTCGATCTACGTATTGGTAGCAAGAACTAAACCTAACTCGCACCATACAGAAAGATATTGAAGTTACAAAACACGAGTTTACCTCTCTGTTTCGGTGTTATTTTATGTGCTGTTAAGACCGAAACTTTAGACCTCTATATCGCCCAAATGGATGCGATTCAGACTTGGGCATAAACACGAAAGCTGTAGAGGGATTAGAGATCTTTACAACGAGCTAAAGAAATCGAATTTTGGTTGATTAACGAAGAAGTTATGATTGACGCAAGTTACCTGAAAACAAAGGAAATTCTGGAATTCTGGAAACAGCCTAGCAAGGTGGCTACTTTGGCTCGATTTTCCGGTTGACTCAGAAGGATCTAGGGTTTTGTATGAGTAATGGTTGGAAAGAGTAATTGTAGGAGAAGAGTGGTGAAGACGGCATGGAAAAATATTGAGTAATGTGAAAGTTATAGCCGTCTAAAGTTAGGGCTAGGAAGTGAAATCGGTTACGAAAATCAGGGAAGGAAATCAGCTAAGTGTGGGCGACCCATTACAGAGTGACACGTGGCACTTCTTAAAATTTTTGGCTCTAAACTTCAAACTAGCATAACTTTGGCTAGGATGATCCGTTTTTGACGTTCTTTTTTATCGATCTTCATGGTTTTCATAACCTATTTTTGGTTTAGGTTTCATGGCCTGGTTTGACCATTTTCAAAAAGTCAACTCTAGCAAGGCTTAATAAGCTTTAAGGTTTCTAGAATTTTATATTGACTTTTATTTTCAAAACAATGTTCCAACACTTCCTAAAATCTTTATAATATATTTGGAGTGTTTAATAATTTTCCCAAGATTTTTGACTTATAAATCTTTTATTAAATTCATAATACTATATATAATAATAATAATTAGGAGAAAACCCCTAAATAAATTTCACAACCCCATATAATAATTTAATATTCATAATTCCATTAATTTGATATTCCTCATTCCATATAATAATTTATACTTAATAATATTATTAAAGGTTAATAAAAGAATCCCCTAAATTAATTTAAATTAATTTAGGGGTATTTCACTAAAAGAATTAGTGAATCCATTTCAAGGAAATATGTATGAGTCAAGAAGTGTGGAGCGCACTGACTAGTAAGTAAAGACATCATATATGTCTTAAGAATCCCGAAGAATAAAGCTGATAGCTGGAACAAATACCCCGTCTATACATAGTAAGGCCAATGCCTAGTATGGACACGTTAACATGCAACGAACGAGATGAAGCTCCTCAAATAATCACCTAAGCTATCAGGGGACATCAAACCTCATGAAAGAGGATATTAAACCAAGCCAAGAACGTAAGGAAATGTAGGTTAACTAAACACACTAATAATGCAAGCCAGATTAATGGCATAACTTAGAAATACCTAGGAGCATCCTTGAGGGATGTTTTGGATCAACAATTGTTGGACGAAATAACGTACGAAATGCAGGGTTTAAACTAACACCATTTAACATAAATCGTCGGATACAGACTGACATTCCTAAGGGCATCCCATGAAAGGAATCGTGATGCAACGACCTTTTGTGGAGTCCATACACCTCCAAATCATGAATGTTGTACAGAGAAGTAAATGTGAACACCTACAATGGTTAGAGTCTCGAGCAGTAAGGCTTATAAGCCACAAGTAAAATGTGTTAAGTAAATTTTATTGGTTACGAAAGTTTATGTTGTACAAGTAATAGAGCTGAGAACGACCCTCACTAGTAGAACAAGATTTTAAATGACGCACTTTAAACCACGGTTTAATCTCATAACCTTCATTTAAATCTTTATACCACGGTTATTAGCATAACCCACAAAAAGTGTCGGCGGGAGATTTTTAGCCACGGTTTCCACGCAGAACCGTTCTTAATAGCTTTTTTTATACCATGGTTCAACGGAACCGTCTATATAGTTGACGGTTTATTATATACCACGGTTCTTGTGGAACCGTCATATATAGTTTGAGGCGTTGTATTTAAACCACGTTTTGTCACAACCGTCATTTTTCATGTCAAACAACTTTAAATGACGGTTTCTTCGTAGAACCGTTGGTATATCTAAGCGGGAATTCAATTTTCGGCTAAAATTAACGTGGCTCTTTCTCTTTCTCTTATTATATATATTTCTCCTCACTGTTTTACAACCAACACTGTCGAACAAGGAATATGCTCTGCAACTCTTCTCTTCTTCTTCTTCTTCACTCGCGGTATTTTTGCAACCCCCGGCAAACATGCTCTTCGCCACACTGGAAACAATAACATGCTGCGGGCCTCTTCACTGTAATTTTGGCAAACCTACTGCAAACAATGACATGCTTTGCGCCTCTTGTTTTTCACGGTAATTTTTGCAACCCACACTTGAAATACCCCAAACCTAAGTATGCTAAGTAAACATCAATTTATGATGTAGTAAGGCTAAAATATGCCTTAGGAAGATTGGTAGACATTTATAAAGCATACAAGGAAACACAAGAAACCGCCTTAAGGGCAATTTAGCAAAATGTTGCTTTAAGCTTGGAGTGACGTTGATAGCACCCAATATCATTATAAGACCTTATTAACGCATGCTAATGGACATGTTAAATCATTAGAAAAAGAAACAAGCTCAAAAAAGCTTAAACACAAAATGTGCTTTGACTCCTTAAAGCACCTTTTTGAGAAATTGTCTTAGAAATGGGTTTTTGAGTGGCTAAATGCCCATGATTGTTCCTTAATTAACATGTGTACTAATTAGTATCACATTAGAGAAGCTTAAATCAATGGGAAACGCCAAAATTTCCCGAATATGTGCTAATTAGTGAATAGTGCTCAAATAGTGCTAGTTTTGACTTAATCAACTTTATCGCTAAGTGGCCAAACAAGGCCTTATGTAAGTTCTTACTAAGGGGGGACGGTTTATAAGGGGCTATGTCACCCTAGGCTTCATCGAATAAGAAAAGAAGAAGAAATAAAGTGAAAAAGAACTATTTCTTTTTAATTAAATATCTATCTTTACTTTAAGCCTACCTCTCTCCCTCTCTCTTCATTTCTCTTCTTCCCCACCGATTTCCTTCTTCTTCTCTCTGTTCCAAACCGTCCCAACCAGCTCCATACTTGCTCCACCTTCCTTTGTCCATAACTTGCTCATTTTTAGCTCCAATCAAAAATAAGCATAAATTTCTCTTAGTTAGACCAGGCCTTGCTTCCTATCTTTTTCAAAATTTGAAAAGCTTCATTTTGGAGCCATGGGAAAACTCCATTGAAGGGGGAAACTCTTGAGGTGCTTCATTGTCTTCTCCATTCATTCAAGGTAAGGAAAATGTAAAAAAACCAAGTTTCCATCACTTTCCTTCATACTACGAAATTCATCTCTTCATGTGACCCTGTTTTTAATCTCTTTCGTTCTAGCTTGATTCTATTCCTCCTAAATACTTGAGGAGGTCTTGCCTTGTTTCATTGTGAAAGCCTTCCAAAACTCAAGGTAAACATACACATTTAAGCTTTAGAACACATATTTTTAACCTAAGAATGAATTCTATTAGTGTAGGCATATTGCTTAGTGCTCATTCGATTATTTGAATGGAATTGAACATTGGCAATGTACTGATAGGAGATTTAATTGGTGGCCGAGATTCATTCAAGAAGGGCCCTAAGGAGGAAGTTAAGATAAGCTTGGAAAACAAGGTAAATTGGGCTTACCTATGGTGGTTTAAGGTTTGAGGGGTGAGATTTAGATAAGTACTAATGTGCTTAATCTACATTATGTAATGGGTTATATAACCTAGGAAAAAGAATTTAAACAAGCTTTTGAACTTGTGACTAAGGAGCCAATGGAAATGAGTTAGTAAGATAAGTTTAAGGAGGATTTTAAGAGCATTATAACTACTATGAGATTGATGGGTGTAATTGCAGGTTGAAAGCTATTACATGTGGGAAATTCAGTGTTTAAATTTATGTCATTTAAGGGCCTAAGAGCCATGTCATTTAAGGGCCTAAGAGCCATGTCATTTAAGAGCCTTAGTGCTATGCAATTTAAGATTATTGCAGTATATTGAGTTTATTATGAATGAGTTGATTTGGGTGAGAATTATGATGAGAAACATGTTTGATGTGTGTGAGATGATTGAATGAGAAAAACCATGCATATGGGCATGATAATATACTAGAGGAGCTATGGAAAAATGTGAATGAAAATAAGTTAACAACGGTGTTCTTGCGGATTACAATGACCGAGAGTCGTCTAGGAGGAATTAGAGGTAAGGAGGGTTTAATATTGTGTACTAAGGATTTGAGTGTTCATGATTGTATTAAGGGTGAAAAACTAAATGTTGGGTATAG
This sequence comes from Limonium bicolor, assembly GCA_023374045.1. Taxonomy (NCBI): domain Eukaryota; kingdom Viridiplantae; phylum Streptophyta; class Magnoliopsida; order Caryophyllales; family Plumbaginaceae; genus Limonium; species Limonium bicolor. Next base: position 245,996,300 of record CM041776.1, read on the forward strand.
AAATATACTAAGGAAGCCATGTCAAAATTTGGAGAGGAAACTAAGTGTTTAAGGTGTTCTAAGGAGATTTTATGACTAAGGAATGTTCTAGTGATCATTAAGGGTTGTTTTGGTGAAAATGGATAAACTATGGAGTCCTTGAGTACTAGGAAGACCTAGGGATGTCTAAGAGGGACCAGGGGTTATAATGGTGAGTTTTATGCACCAAAACCATGGTTAAGGAAGCTAGGAAACTTGTACAAGGTTTGAAGGAAAAATAAGGTATAATGACTTGTAAGAATGTAAGCATGTGCTAGATTATATATAGCTTTGAGAAGTTTGAGTAAAGCAAATGGGTGTGCAAAATGATGCTTGAGCAGTAGTTAAGATGGTTGTGAAGAAACATAATGATTAGTTGAGGTCTTAGGCAAAGTCACAAGAGGGAAGTGTAAGGAATCAAGTGTTAAGTGTAAGAATTTTGTAAGAAATTGAGTGTCAAGTTTGGTGATTTTTGAGGAAGGTTTAGTGCAAGTTTTAAGGTGTTTAAACATGTAGGAAACATGTGGAAAGATTGTGGAATGAGTGGGAAAAGATTGGGGCAAATTTGGAGTTCAAAATGAGGAGAAAAGCACTTTGGAAAATAGGTTCTGCTGTGGACCGCCCACAGGGGTGGTCCAGGCGAATTGTGCAGGAAATAAGCTTCTGGTTGGGACCGCCCCTGGGGACCGCCCCAGAGGGGAGGTCCAGTGCAGAGAAAAAGAAAAAATTTGTTTTTGGCTTCTAATGATGGGGGATTGAATGGTAATGGTTGTAGATGATATGTAGGCCTTGTTTGGTGACATATAAAGGCCTTAAGAGGTGTAAACAAGTATGAGGTGTAATGAGAAGTGATTAACTTATATGATTAAGTTTAAATTACAATGACTTATTGGTCCAACATTAGGGAGTGATGATGATTAGAAAGATAAGCATATAATGACTTAAGAGATTAGGGTAAGTAAATGATTTTAAGTGTTCAAGGTCAAGTTAGTAAGAATTTAAGAGGTGCTAAATGGGGATTGATATGTAATGATAATATAAGGTTGTTTAAGACATGTTTGGTGAGTAACAATGATAATTAAGTGGGTGAATAAGTATAAGGTATGAGGAGAAGTGATTCACTTAAGATTAAGTTTATAAGAACTTAAGTGGTGTTAGATGGGGATCATTAGTGACCAAGTGAGTTAAGTAAGTTAGCTTTACTGGAAAAGTAATTAACAACCTAAAATTGAATGAATGGTTTAGGGTTTGAGAATTTGGACTCCGAAGGAGAGTAAGCGACTGAAACGACCAGCGGTGAACGGTACAGTTCTTCTTGTGACCTGCTTGCTAACGAGGTGTCCCTCGGCTTGTGTGCTATTTGTTTTTGTGTGCTCACTAAACAAGATAAAGCATGCAACCGGAACATTATGTTTATTGTATTATTGTGTGATGTTTGAAAACTAACACAACTTACCGTGAGAACTTACTAACCAACGTTTACTAAGGAATTGAGTGAGACTAAGGAACGCTCCCTAATATTAGTTTGTTATAAACCGAAAGAGGTTAACCAACAAACATTGTCTTGAGACTTCTACTAACTGGAACTTAAGGGGGGAGTGAGGAACCAGGGACTGACTCCGGTCATGCATGTTAAGGAATAAGGGGGTCGGTATCTAAAGCAGATCCGACTTCCGCTTAAGGACTTGTCTTCGGACTTGTTGCCTAGGGTCGGTTGCCGGCTCAGCTACATTGGACATACAGTCCAAGGTAGGAGGCATTAAGATTGTGCGGTAGGATCACCTAAATCCTAAATTATAAGATAAGTTGTTTATTCAACCAATGGAGTTAATAGCTCATCGGCTAGGGTTGCTTTTGACCCGACAAAAATAAACATTGAGATAAGATACAATCATTTCTATTTAAAGAATGGTTTGTATTCTAAGATTAAGATAAAGTTTGAGATAAGGTGCAACCATTTCTATTTAAAGGATGGTTTGTATTATAAGACTGAGATAAGCTACATCCATTACTTTTTAAAGGATGGTTGTTTTCTAAGACTAAGATAAGACTAAGATTGAGGTAAGATAATGATGGACTAAGATTAAGAGGAAACATAACTTAAGGAGTTAAATAATTAACTCTCTAATTAAGGGAAGGCATTTAAGTCGTTCAGTACGTTTGAACTTTGATTGTTCATATTTGGATTGTTGTTTACTGCACTTTCTATTATGTTGTGCATCTAATCAACCTCCATGCTATCGACAATTAGTCATCGTAGCCACGTTAGCTTGGGGGCCATGAGAGGATCGTAGCAGCATTCGTGCTGACCCCCTTTGGGGGCTGTTTTTACTACACAGGTGAACGTCCGGAGGCGGCCGTCGCGAGAGTAAGAAGGGGTACAAGCGTTACGGGTTAAGTGTGGCCTACGAGTTGTGCATGTACACTCGTATGGCAATTTGAGTTAGTAAGATGTATAGGATGTGGGGGGATTGTAAGAAGGATATGTATTTGGTTAAGATTTGTATGTACTAATGTTCGGTATATTCTGTCAATCAGACCGTGGCAAGGTCCTGGAGTGTATTGAATTCCGCTGTGACATTTATATATATGTTGTTAAGTTGCGAAACCACATTTGGATTGAGATGGGGTGTTACAACACTAGCGAACAAGGAACATATGCTCTGCGCTTCTTCTTCTGTAATTTTTTGCAACCCTAACCGGCGAACAGCTCCGCCCTCTCTCATTCTCTTTCACGGTAATTTTGCAACCTACCGTCGAACAAGGAACATAATGCGACTTATTTAGCAACCCTAATACACAAACAAGGAACATACATGTTCTGGGCTCTTCATTCTCTACTGTCTGCGCTCTCTGTTGACCATTAAAGGCGGCGCCGCTAAATTGCCGGCGAACTGGAAAAAAATTCACAGACTATAAACCACGGTTTTATTTATAACCGTGGTTTATTCTTGATTTGTATACATTTTAAACCACGGTTTTAATTAAAATCGTCATTTATAACGCACTTTATACCACGGTTCAGACTCCCAACCGTGGTATAAAGTCAATGAAAATTCACGGGAGAAGGGGTCTTAAACGACGGTTTCGAGCAAACCGTGGTTTTTTCGCTTACTTTAAATGACAGTTATGAACCGTCGTTTATCGCTATTTGTAAATATACGACGCGAGCATAAACCACAGTTCCTAACCGTGGTATATAGGTAAAATAACCGTGGTTAAAAATATTTTTTCTACTAGTAATTGCTTTAAGAGTGGGGATACCTCTCGATATGGTGAAACTGCGGGAGCGGTAGTTATGTGAACCAAGTTCAAGAAGTATGTTAAGGCTTAACCAGAATGCGAACGATGAAAGTACCTGTGCAGAAGCTAATATGACAGTGGATGCCATGTAAGTCAGTGTTATACAATGAGTAAGAGCACGGTGTGCAGTAAGCGACCATTGTATAGCTATTGTTAAATGAAAGTATGGCAAATAAGTAGAGTTATGAGTTAAACTTAGTGGAGATACAATGGTAAGTGATAACAAATAAACTAGGCAGTAAGCCAGTAGCCAGTATTATGAGATAAGGATCTCAGGGAAACACAGTGTTCATTCCTATTGCGATCCCATAAGAGATTTACTACCAAGAGTTTACGCCTCTGCACTCTGTATGACTGAGTGTTTTGGTATTGCACTTGCACAGTAATGATCAAGAGAGATAGTTAGGAATAAGGGACTACTGTAACACTAAATACCAAATATCGGTATGGAATATACCTCAATCTCAACCGACAGTAAGTCAAAAGAAATCAAGTCAATCATTGAGAATACATAGCAGTATACACAGTAAGTTATCATGGGGGTGGATAGAAAGTTTGTAACTCACCGAATTCGCTCATGGTAAGAGATACCACGCGTCGGTTGAGAAACCATTATTACCAAGAAGAAGGTGATAAATGGGAAATGTACAATACATTATGAAAAATAAATGGGGCAAACTAACCTCCAAAGTTATCAGAGTCGCGCAGCAGAAGCAAGTGAGCCAATGACTCGAATGCTGAATATGCATGGTGAATACGAGTAATGGCTAATTATTAACGCCTAGAAGCCTCACAGGCCAGAACCGAAACCGATTATGAGTTAAATAAACTCCAGTGAGAACTCTTGGTTTAGGGACTAAACCGCCAATAAGGTAAGTCCTATGACTGGAACACATTGTAAAATAAACCGCGTGGAAGTTAAAACACTTCACGACGGCAGAACATTTTAAACCAAGGTTAAGTAATAACATATGGTAGATTACGTGGGTGTAATCCCTTTTAAGGGGGGTAGAGCGCAAAAACGCTTAGTGAATGTTTACGTACAAGTGTACATGAACAATGTTGTGCATAGCACAAATTAATTTGTTATGATGTGGTGTATAACAAAACAATACTTTGTTCTGACGATTGGTGCGTATGGTACATGAACATACGTGTTCATTCATGGTTTAATTGTGGTAATTGCGCACAGAAGAAGCGAATACCATTGTTTAAGTGGTGTGTGGATATGAGTGTATGGGAGTAGAGAAACTCCCGGAGAACTATAACCCCGACAATATATGTTATTTGAGACAAATATAATGATGTGTAGTGTGATTTTAATAAAAATATACATATATATATATATATATATAGTGATGTGCATTGTGATTTTGATAAAAAAATATACATATATAGATATATAGTATTGTGTATTGTGATGGTGATAAAGAAATATATATATACATATATATATATAGTATTGTGATGTATGAATCGGTAGGAAACCGATGAAGAACTTAGTGAGAATAGGATTCCCTAGGAGAGTTGACAAGAGGCAAATTGAGGATAATTGATGGACAGAGTTCTATCCTTTGGAGATTTATTGTCTTGTGATTATGACTAGAAAGATTAAAAAGATAGAAAATGGTAAATGTTTGAATTAGTTGTTGGTTGAAATTGAAGTGGGAGGTGGAACTTGGTTTGCATGCAATCAAGGGAAGCCGAACACAAATTAGGGTGGAAGGATAATTCAACTCTGATGCTGATCACATTAGGGTTGGGTGACTCTTGATGTAACACCCCATCCAATAATTCCTCTAACCACGGTCTAACCGTCACGAACACTAAATTAATCGCAGCGGAAAAACACCTAACTACCGAGGGTGATACAATACCGATAACCACCCATATGGTTACCGGGTCTAAACTACTACAATTACAGTCCCGGTCTGATAAAAGAAATACTAGCTTAATTGACATAATTTACAACACTTGATTACCGAGTACTAAGTGTATATACATCAAGGCTCACAGCCCGCCAAAAGAATACGAGTTAACTGTTACTCGACTACGCCATGTTTCCTCCTAACAAAAGCAACAGGTGTACCACGTAGTACACCGACTATACTAGGGCTACAAGCCCGTGTATAACTCGGTACACCGCCCCATCTACTACTAACTATCAAAAGCATAACATCCCGGTCTTCATGACTATCAACCGTCTCGTGTACCTGTAAGAATAAGAAAAATGGTGCCCCAAGGGGCTCAGCTAAAGCTGCATAAGGTAATCGCATACCCCGCGTACTAGCGAGGGTACGCCAACTACTTGGTCGCCAACATGCGGTTCATTATTATTCAAACAAGCATGCTATCAATAACAACATTATAATCATGTATAAACAATACCCTCACATAGAGCATATCACAACAATGGGAACCACACCAGTTATGCACACATTGGTCACCGAGGCCTCGAGACTCTCTCCTCAAGATCACATGTAACACCCCGTCCAAAGCCAATCGTGGTTATCGCAAATACTAACACTTACCCATAAACATCACAGCGGACATAACAACTACCGGGACCTTGCCACGGTCTGATCAAAGAAATACTGTTCTTACCGTTACACATTACTTATCCAAAGCACACAATCCATCCAAAAGCGCTAACCAACCGAGTTTAAGTATCTAAGTCATAATATAGTCTTACAAAAGTTTTAAACATAGACAGACGGGCGCACAGGCGCAGCCTGTGTTCAAATCAAACGACCCATCCTAGGTCTAACCACCCCCACTCTCAGGGTGACTCCTCATCGGACGCTTACCTGCAAAATAAAAACAGCCCCCAAAGGGGGTCAGCACGAATGCTGGTACGTCCTCTCGTGGCCCCCAAGCTAATGGGGCTACGACGACTAATTGTCGATAGCATGAGAGTTGATTAGAAACACAATCACAATATGAAGTGCAATAAACAACAGTCCTCATTGAACAGAATAGTTCACACGCAATGAATGGCTTAATTACATTCCCTTAGTAAGTGAGTTAATCAATGAACTCCTCAAACCTCAATACCTTTTGTCCTTAGTCCAAACTTAGTTTGCCTCAGTCTTAGCCCTTAATTCAAACCTCAGTATACAAACCGTTCTTCACTCAGAAGTGGTTGTAACTTAACTTAATCTTAGGATTTAGGTGATCCTACCGCACCATCTTAATGCCTCCTACTTTAGACGGGAGTCCAGTGTAGCTGGGCCGGCAACCGACCCTAGGCAACAAGTCCGAAGACAAGTCCTCAAGCGGAGGGCGGACCTGATTCAGATACCGTCCCCCTTTTTCCTTAGCATGCATGACCGGAGTTAGTCCCGGGTTCCTCACCTCCCACTTAAGTTCCAGTTAGTGACAACCTTACCAACCTTGTGTTAGCTAAACCTCAGCAGGTATTAACCAACTACAACCAACATACAATTCCTTTCCTTAACTCATTAGGTACTAAACTTAGTTAGTAGCCAAACTCAAGTCTCGTGGGTAGTGTAAAGAAACACACACAACGAGAGTAATGTAAAGTCCGGTTACATGCTTTATCTTGTATTAATCATAACAGATAAACAGATAGCACACAAGCCGAGGGACACCTCGTTAGCAAGCAGGTCACAAGAGAAAACTGTACCGTTCACCGTCGGTGGTTGTTTGCTTACTCTTCTTCCGGGTCCCAATTGACAAGTCCTAAATCATTCATTCAATTTTTGGTTATTAGTTGCTTAACTCATACCAACTTACTTAGCTTACTTAACCACTAGTGTTTACCCACTAAAAATTACTAAGTCTTATGGTTTAGTCTTAACCTCAAAAGCCACTTACTTCTCATTATTTCTTAAGCCTTTTTATGCCCTTAATGACCTTTATATGTCATTGATTATGTCCTAACAATCTTATCGTACCATTACAAAACAAGTCCCAAACTTAAAACCCCATTTTTCGACATTCTGTAGCTTTTTATGATGGGTCCGGGTTTATGTCCGAGGTTGCAAACCCGGACCAATACATCGCAAATGTTTCTGGACAATTTTAGGCCTGGTCCGGGTTTGAGTTCTGGGTTGAAACCCGGACCATCTCACGGCGAAATCTCTCTGGACAAAATAAGGTGTGGTCCGGGTTTGTGGGCTAGTTTCAAACCCGGACCTACACACGACTGAAACTTACTGGATAGATTTTGGTGTCATCCGGGTTTGCATGCTAGTTTGCAACCCGGACATACACTCGACTAAAACTCTCTGGATAGTTTTTGGTATTGTCCGGGTTTGCATGCTAGTTTGCAACCCGGACATACACTAAATATGTCCAGTGACGTTCTTTTTTTTTGATCCTCTGTTCTACTCAATTCCTAAACAACCATTTCCTAATCTTCTCATAGGTACACTAGCAAGTTCTAACATCACTTTAACACTTTAAACTCCTCCTAATCCATCCTCCAAACTTATTAAAACCACTTCAAAAGATCACACCAACCCTTTTACTCAATTCTCACAACATCCACCAACATTTTTTTTACAGACCAACTCCTTAAATCATTCTTCACATTTCTTCACAAGCTTATACTTTCTCATTGTTTAACCAAACGTATATAAGTCTCAATTCAACTCAAAAGACTTTGGTGTATTCCAAAACACCCACTCAACACCTAAAACCTCTTAAGTTATACACAAGTCCTTTTATGCTCTAAAACACCTCAAACTCCCTGGTTTCTTACCAAATTTTGACATGGCCTCTCTAGTATACTCTTACATCCAAACACTTGGTTTTTACCAAAACTACACCACATCACAATATAGTGCACAAACTTAAAATGCTTGGCACTTAGGCCCTTAAATGACAATAATCTTAACCACTGAATTTCCACATATATTAGCCTTCAACCTGCAAATACACACAACAAGGCTCCCATTGAAAATGAAATGCTTCTTGTAATTCACCTCAACATTGTTTAACTAACTCATTTCTCATTTGCTCTTTAGTCACAAGTTCACAACATAACAATATTCTTTCTCCTACGTTTAATATCCCTCTTTCACTGTAAATTCTAAACTAAACTTATTACTTATCCATATCCCACCCCTTAGTACGTTAAAACACCTTAAGGTAAGGAACTCACCTTGAAGTCTTAATGCAGGCTTGGATATGAATCAACAAGGACCTCCTCTATCCCATGGAGAGTAGAAAATAAGCTAGAACAAGGCACAAAAATGGAGTCCCATGAGTAGAGATTTTCGGACATGTGAAGAAAATGGTGGAAACCTAGATTTTCTTACATATTCTTTACCTTAAGAGAATGGAGAAGCCAATGGAGTCTCCAAGCTTGAGTTTCCTCCTCTAATGGTGGTTTGGCTTGGCACCAAAATGAAGCTCTTGAAGTTTTGAAAAGATAGAAAGGAAGAGCTTGAGCTAACTAAGAAGAATATCCACTTTGTTTTGGATTTGGAGCTAAAATGGGCAAGATGTAGCCAAGGAAGGATGGCTTACATGGAGGTGTTCTTCAACGTGCTGGAGAAGAAGAGAGAGCAGCTCAAAATCGGTGGGAGCAGCAATGAGAATGAATAAGTGAGGAGGGAGGTAATCAATTAAGGCATTTGTTTATACAAAAGCAAATAGTACCCCTTCCTTATTTCCCTCCTCTTGTCTAACAAACTAACTGATTAATTTGGTGACTCATCCCTCCTTAGAAAACCGGCCCCCATTAAGTAACAAGAGTTACTTGAGTCTTTATTTGCCAATTAATTCACTTATGTTACAAACTAGCTTATTTTAGTTACTATTCACAAACAAGACATATTGTTGTGAAATTTGTTTTCCCTTTGATTAAAACTTCCTGATGTAATACTAAGTAGTACACATATTAATTAAAGAGTAATAATGGACATTTAGCCATTAATAACCCATTTACCAGACAATTTCTCAAAAATGTGCTTTAAGAGTCCTTAAAGCACAATTTGTGTTTTAACTTATTTTTAAGCTCGGTTTTCTTTGGTTAATTGTTCTCCAAGGTTTCTAAGGCATTAATTAACCTTATTTTTCCTTATTTTATCACCTAAACACCATATCTAAGTTTGGGGTATTTCAATCTACCCCCCTTAAAAGAACTTTGTCCCCGAAGTTCACATGTATCCTTAATCCTTCACGGTACTTAATTCTCTTAATCTTAACACAACATCTTGTTTCCACATTCACACGCATCTCAAGACTCAAAGGTCTTCCACAAATACCATACATAAGTATTATACATATTTCAAACTTACAACCAAAGTGTAATAACTTACACAACCATATCTTACACATATCACACAAACGACAAACATGTTCGTTTCCTAACTCAAAAGCGAGGAAGCTCCACCCCCCTTAAAAGGGGTACACCCCGTACCCTATACAGACGATCTAGTCCGTAAACAACGAAGGGTACTTCGATCTCATCTTATCCTCTAATTCCCACGTGGCCTCTTCGACATCTTGGTTAGACCAGAGGACCTTCACCAGTCGCACTGACTTGTGGCGAGTGTCCCTAGTCTTGCGGTCCAAGATTCTCTGAGGAATCTCCACGGATCTCATATTCGGTTCCAACGTCAATCTTTCAGGTTCTAACACATGGGAGGGGTGGTGCATGTATTTCTTTAGCTGTGACACATGAAAAACATCATGCACTTTACCCAATTCAGCAGGTAAATTCAACCTGTAAGCAACTGAGCCCACCCGCTCCGTAATCTCATAAGGACCAACAAATTTCGGGCTTAATTTGCCCTTCTGCCCAAATCTAAACACACCCTTCATCGGTGACACCCGCAGAAATACCCGGTCGCCCACTGCGAACTCTAGGTCTCGTCGTCGAACATCAGCATACGACTTCTGCCTATCTTGAGCAGCTTTCATGTTCTCCCTGATTTGCTGAACTTCAGCCTTAACTTGTTCCAAGTATTCTGGTCCTATAATGACCGTCTCACTCGACTCATCCCAGCAGAGCGGTCTACGACATGGTCTCCCGTACAACGCTTGGAAAGGTGCCATCTTGATCGAAGCATGATAGCTGTTGTTGTATGAAAACTTGATCAGATGCAATTTATCAATCCAACTACCCTGGAAGTCTAAGGCACATGCTCTCAGCATGTCCTCGAGTGTCTGAATAGTACGCTCAGTCTGACCATCTGTCTGAGGATGGAACGCGGTACTCAACTTTAGTTCTGTACCCAACGCTTCTCTGGTAGCTCTCCAGTACCTCGAAAGGAATCTGGTATCTCTATCTGACACTATGGTCTTTGGTATCCCGTGATGTCTCATGATTTCTTTCTCAAATAACTCAGCTAATTTGGTCACCTTCCAAGTATCCTTCATCGGTATGAATCGGGCTACTTTGGTAAGGTGATCCACCACAACCCATATCATGTTGAGACCTCCCCTAGCAGGTGGGAGTCCAACTACGAAGTCCATGGAGATATCATGGAACTTCCACTACGGAATTGGCATCGACTGTACCATTCCGCCCGGTCGTCTGTGCTCAAATTTCACCTTCTGGCAAGTGAGACACCTCAAGACGAACTCGGTAACATCTGTCTTCATCCCCGACCACCAGAAGTATCTCTTCATGTCTTTATACATCTTAGAGGCTCCCGGATGGATGGAAACTGAAGAACAGTGTGATTCCCTAAGTATACGGTCTTTCAGATCCGCATTGCCCCATGGTATACACAATTGGCCCTTTAGTCTAATCAGGTCGTCATCATGAAGTCTGAAGTCGTATTTCTAACTCTCAAAGGTACCTTCTGTCAGCTTCTGTCTGACCTTCCTCATGTACTCATCTGTCCTCTGAGCCTCTCGCACCTCATCAACCAAGCTGGAGAAAGAGACTAGCGAATGGAGTGAGTGTGCTCGACGGCTCAGGGCATCTGCTACAACATTGGCCTTCCCTTCTTTGTACTGGAGGTCAATGTCATAGTCTTTCAGAAATTCTAACCATCTCCTCTGTCTGAGATTCAACTCATTCTGAGTGAATATGTATTTCAAACTCTTGTGATCGGTGTAGATCGTCACACTAACCCCATATAAGTAGTGGCGCCATATCTTCAAAGCGAAGACTACAGCTCCCAACTCTAAATCATGTGTGGGGTAGTTCTCCTCATGTCTCTTCAACTGGCGTGAGGCATATGCCACCACCTTGCCATGTTGCATGAGCACGCAACCCAGCCCTCTGCCGGACGCATCACAATAAACCTCAAATCCCTCCGTACCGTCTGGAATGATCAGTACCGGTGCAGTGGTCAGTGAGTCCTTCAGCTTCACAAATGATCTCTCACAGTCAACCGTCCACTCGAACGGTGCATCCTTCTTCATCAGACTAGTCATCGGTTTCGCGACCTTGCTGAAATCTCTAACAAACCGCCGGTAGTAACCTGCCAAGCCGAGGAAGCTCCGTATGTCGGTAACTGTCTTCGGTCTCGGCCAGGTACGCACGGCATCAATCTTTGCTGGATCCACCGAGATCCCAGCATCTGAAATGACATGACCCAGGAAAGAGACCTGGTCAAGCCAAAACTCACACTTTGAGAACTTAGCATATAGCTGGTTCTCCCTTAATATCTCCAATACTCTCCTCAAATGTTCCTCATGCTCAGTTTTCAATTTTGAGTATATCAAAATGTCGTCAATAAACACCACAACCGACTTGTCCAGCTGCTCCCGGAACAAGCGGTTCATCAGATCCATAAACTTCGCCGGTGCGTTCGACAAACCGAACGGCATCACTGTAAACTCATAGTGGCCGTATCTTGTCCGGAATGCCGTCTTGTCAATATCTCCCTCCTTAATGGCTATTGATGATACCCGATCTAAGATCAATCTTGGAAAACACAGATGCCCCCTTCAACTGATCCAACAGATCGTCAATGGGGGTAGTGGGGTACTTATTCTTACAGTCACTGCATTCAATTCTCTGTAGTCGATGCAGAGGCGGAGACTACCATCCTTCTTCTTCACGAAGAGAACTGGTGCTCCCCATGGTGATACACTGGGTCTTATGAACCCCTTATCTAATAAATCCTTTAGTTGCTCTTTTAACTCTCATTCATCTCTGCCGGAGCCATGCGGTATGGAGCCTTGGCTATCGGTCCGGTACCAGGTAGCAGCTCAATGGTGAACTCTACCTCCCGAGTGGGTGGCATGCCGGGCAGTTCCCGTGGAAAGAGATCGGGGAACTCCGACACTACCGGTGAGTCGGGGTCGAACTCGGGGTCTCTCTCTATGTCCTGTACATAGCAGAGGTACACTTCTTCCTTTCTTCTTAATTCCTTATACATTGCCATGGCGGTGATGATCTTAGTCGAAGGCTCTCTGGGCCTCTGGCGGTATGATATGGTTACCCCAGACGGACTCCTGAGCAAGTCTATGCTCGGCGCAGAGGATACGACCCTTGTGCCGCTCCAACCAGTTCATCCCGAAGATAACATCAAATCCTAACTCCCTGAACTCAATAAAACTGACTGGAAAGTCTTCCCCCTTAATTCTGACAGTGGCTCCTCGGTAGTATCGAGTACAACGAACCTTCTCCTTAGACGGGAGCGTAACCGTGAAGTCGGGTAGCTCCTCAGCGTCTAACCCCAACCTTCTCGTGAAAGATGCCGAGATAAAGGTGTGCGAGGCACCTGAGTCGAAGAGAACTGATGCCTCATTCCCATTAATCGGAAAGGTGCCGGTGAGGATAGTACCGCTTGCGCCGGCCTGTGCCTCTGTAAGTATGCTTAGTGCACCTTCCGTACCGAGTCCACAACCTGATTGTATTTCACAAGCTTTCATGAGTAATGATGGTATAACAAGAGTCGTAGCAAATTTAATGAACAACACTGTTATTTTATTAATGACCATCCTGTTTACAACATGTGCTTCTTCTTACATCTCATTCCTTATCTCATACTAAAACGTTACATGGCTAATATCGTCTAAAGGTTAGGTTTAACCGTCCTGGTTTCATGTGTGTAGCATTAATCACTGCTGACGGTGCTGTATTCAGCTTAATCCTCTTAATTCCATGGTACAACATCCTCGATTCTCCTCCCATAACTAATACATCCCCTGACTTAAGTACTAACTTATTTGCACGGTCCGCACGCTTCTGCTCGCCGTATATAAATTCTGCATCATCCCCAATGGACCAAGACACTACGGGTATCCCTCTTTCGAGAGACTCCGTTGTCTCGTCCTTATCCTGGTGTAGTCCGAGTCGCCCATCTTTCTCGTAGAAGTTTACAATGCAGATATCTGCTTGTATGTCGGGAATCGGTTCAGCTTCCATCTGCTGAGCGATCTCCAAGACTTGTGTAATCACCGGATGGAACTCTTCGGGTATCCCCGGTGGTGAGACTCCATCTTGTACTCTAGTGGTTTGGTAAGTCTTGGCATACGGGTTCCAATCCTTGCCCAAGCTCATCATCTTTAATTTCATCCTTGCTCCTCCTGAGTATTCCGGTGTATAGAAACCTCCCGGTCCTTCTCCTAACTGGTGGCACCTCCTAATGATGGCTATTTGTGCTTCGGGTGTCAGGTATCCCCTTAATAAAATCATACCTGGGCGGATAACCTGACATTGTTCGGTTGGAAAGTCTTGTATTTCGATGTCGGTGTCTTCCGGATTAGGTGTTGAAGGCATTGGATAACAAATGTTGAAGCTTCCTAAGGTGGTAACAGGTTATCTTACTCAAGTCCTAATCTTATCTTATTTTTATCTGACTTATCACTTACCAAATCATGCATGAAATGCGGTAAACAGGCAATTTCATTACTAAAGGTTTATGGTGGTACCTCGCCTCGATGAGGGCTCAGGCTCATCGTCTCGGTCCACCAGATGTAGTGTGGGTCCCGTCTTCTGGGCTACCCGTGGGTTCTTGTCAGCAGTTTGCTGCACCCTCCTCTGACCGTCAGATCCAGCTCCCTGATCGGTCTTGCCCTTGCCCTTCATCTCGGGCCTAAAGGCTCTGCTAGCGGGGTTCCGGAAGCACTCGTATGCTCGGTGCCCGTACACCCCACAATAGTTGCACTCAACCTTGTTCCCCTTACAATCGAGTCCGGGGTGGTCCTTGTGACACCACTTACAGATGTAGCGTCGCTGGTAGCCACCGCCGGCTCCCTTATCAGTCTCAGATCCTGATCATTCATAATATTAATTCTCATATTCTTAACTGTTGTCCAGTATCTCTTAACTCACCTAATATAAATTTTCTTACCCTTTGGCGCCACTGAGCGCAGGGCTTTGAGCGTATGCATAAGTCAACTTTAATGGCTCTTCAGTAGCCTTCTCCTTTTCCTCTTTCCCCTTCTGGTTCTGGTTCTTCTGGGCCTGAGGCTGGTACTTCTGTTTCTTGTACCCACCTTGCCCTTGATTTTCTGTGCTCTTCGCAGCACTCTTTCTCTTAGCACTGTCCTCGTCCCTCAGCTGGACGGTTATCTCAACCTTAGCAGCGGCATGATAGCACTCCTGCTTTCCAAGGTGTTAGTTGCTCTTATTCTCATAATCTAAATCTTATTCACTTAATCTTATCTTACTCATTCTTGTTACCTGCACGGTAGTGTAACTCGTCGGCCCCATGCCGTAGCGGAGTCGATGGCTAAGCCCGCCATAGAAACGGTCCACCAGTATCTGGTCTGAGTATCCAAGACCTGGCAGAAGACGAAGCAAGGCGGTAAACTCCGTGTAATACTCGTCTACCGTCATCTTGTGTCTGCTTGAGCGCATCCAACTGTAAGCGCTTCTTCGTCTGGACATGGGCGGGATAGTACTTTGCTCGAAGCAATGCGTACTGGTCCCAGCCGAAGTCTGGATTGGCCACATGCTCGGCCCTCACCAGCTTCCACCAATCGCCTGATGCCCCCTTCAGATAGAACGCAGCTAGACGCACCTTGATCCCAGCAGGGACGTCAAGGGTCTCGAAGGCGGTCTCCAGCTCGGAGATGTACGCCTCAAGCTTGGCGGGATCAGTCTCCCTTAAAACTTGCGGGTCGAAGGTCAGCCAGACTCTTCACCCAATTCGGTTCACGGGTGGTGGAGGTGGTGCACCCACACCAGGCTGATAGCCCATATGCCCCAAAGCGGCGGCCACGATCTCCGCGATCGTCTGCCCTTCCGGTACCTCAGCAGCATCATCGCCTCCTCCTCGGCCTGGCCTCCTCTCCTTCCTGACATCTGAACAATCATAACTCACATTAGATTCGTATTCCCACAATTTCGGTAAACGAAGTTATAACGCGTAGACGGTAAAGATAATCCACACTTACAGTGGTCATCTGACTCTACTCACTTAAACTTCCCACACCCTTAACCCATTACTTATATCTTGCCTCATAACCTAACTCGGTGGTTACTTATGTCCAGTATTTCTTGATCAGAGCGTTACTACGCTCTGATACCACTTTTGTAACACCCCGTCCAAAGCCAATCGTGGTTATCGCAAATACTAACACTTACCCATAAACATCGCAGCGGACATAACAACTACCGGGACCTTGCCACGGTCTGATCAAAGAAATACTGTTCTTACCGTTACACATTACTTATCCAAAGCACACAATCCATCCAAAAGCGCTAACCAACCGAGTTTAAGTATCTAAGTCATAATATAGTCTTACAACAGTTTTAAACATAGACAGACGGGCGCACAGGCGCAGCCCGTGTTCAAATCAAACGACCCATCCTAGGTCTAACCACCCCCACTCTCAGGGTGACTCCTCATCGGACGCTTACCTGCAAAATAAAAACAGCCCCCAAAGGGGGTCAGCACGAATGCTGGTACGTCCTCTCATGGCCCCCAAGCTAATGGGGCTACGACGACTAATTGTCGATAGCATGAGAAGTTGATTAGAAACACAATCACAATATGAAGTGCAATAAACAACAGTCCTCATTGAACAGAATAGTTCACACGCAATGAATGGCTTAATTGCATTCCCTTAGTAAGTGAGTTAATCAATGAACTCCTCAAACCTCAATACCTTTTGTCCTTAGTCCAAACTTAGTTTGCCTCAGTCTTAGCCCTTAATTCAAACCTCAGTATACAAACCGTTCTTCTTAGAAGTGGTTGTAACTTAACTTAATCTTAGGATTTAGGTGATCCTACCGCACCATCTTAATGCCTCCTACTTTAGACGGGAGTCCAGTGTAGCTGGGCCGGCAACCAACCCTAGGCAACAAGTCCGAAGACAAGTCCTCAAGCGGAGGGCGGACCTGATTCAGATACCGTCCCCCTTTTTCCTTAGCATGCATGACCGGAGTCAGTCCCGGGTTCCTCACCTCCCACTTAAGTTCCAGTTAGTGACAACCTTACCAACCTTGTGTTAGCTAAACCTCAGCAGGCATTAACCAACTACAACCAACATACAATTCCTTTCCTTAACACATTAGGCACTAAACTTAGTTAGTAGCCAAACTCAAGTCTCGTGGGTAGTGTAAAGAACACAACAACGAGAGTAATGTAAAGTCCGGTTACATGCTTTATCTTGTATTAATCATAACAGATAAACAGATAGCACACAAGCCGAGGGACACCTCGTTAGCAAGCAGGTCACAAGAGAAAACTGTACCGTTCACCGTCGGTGGTTGTTTGCTTACTCTTCTTCCGGGTCCCAATTGACAAGTCCTAAATCATTCATTCAATTTTTGGTTATTAGTTGCTTAACTCATACCAACTTACTTATCTTACTTAACCACTAGTGTTTACCCACTAAAAATTACTAAGTCTTATGGTTTAGTCTTAACCTCAAAAGCCACTTACTTCTCATTATTTCTTAAGCCTTTTTATGCCCTTAATGACCTTTATATGTCATTGATTATGTCCTAACAATCTTATAGTACCATTACCAAACAAGTCCCAACCTTAAAACCCCATTTTTCAACATTCTGTAGCTTTTTATGATGGGTCCGGGTTTTGTCCGAGGTTGCAAACCCGGACCAATACATCGCAAATGTTTCTGGACAATTTTAGGCCTGGTCCGGGTTTGAGTTCTGGGTTGAAACCCGGACCATCTCACGGCGAAATCTCTCTGGACAAAATAAGGTGTGGTCCGGGTTTGTGGGCTAGTTTCAAACTCGGACCTACACACGACTGAAACTTACTGGATAGATTTTGGTGTCATCCGGGTTTGCATGCTAGTTTGCAACCCGGACATACACTCGACTAAAACTCTCTGGATAGTTTTTGGTATTGTCCGGGTTTGCATGCTAGTTTGCAACCCGGACATACACTAAATATGTCCAGTGACGTTTTTTTTTTGATCCTCTGTTCTACTCAATTCCTAAACAACCATTTCCTAATCTTCTCATAGGTACACTAGCAAGTTCTAACATCACTTTAACACTTTAAACTCCTCCTAATCCATCCCCAAACTTATTAAAACCACTTCAAAAGATCACACCAACCCTTTTACTCAATTCTCACAACATCCACCAACATTTTTTTTACAGACCAACTCCTTAAATCATTCTTCACATTTCTTCACAAGCTTATACTTTCTCATTGTTTAACCAAACGTATATAAGTCTCAATTCAACTCAAAAGACTTTGGTGTATTCCAAAACACCCACTCAACACCTAAAACCTCTTAAGTTATACCCAAGTCCTTTTATGCTCTAAAACACCTCAAACTCCCTGGTTTCTTACCAAATTTTGACATGGCCTCTCTAGTATACTTACATCCAAACACTTGGTTTTTACCAAAACTACACCACATCACAATATAGTGCACAAACTTAAAATGCTTGGCACTTAGGCCCTTAAATGACAATAATCTTAACCACTGAATTTCCACATATATTAGCCTTCAACCTGCAAATACACACAACAAGGCTCCCATTGAAAATGAAATGCTTCTTGTAATTCACCTCAACATTGTTTAACTAACTCATTTCTCATTTGCTCTTTAGTCACAAGTTCACAACATAACAATATTCTTTCTCCTACGTTTAATATCCCTCTTTCACTGTAAATTCTAAACTAAACTTATTACTTATCCATATCCCACCCCTTAGTACGTTAAAACACCTTAAGGTAAGGAATTCACCTTGAAGTCTTAATGTAGGCTTGGATATGAATCAACAAGGACCTCCTCTATCCCATGGAGAGTAGAAAACAAGCTAGAACAAGGCACAAAAATGGAGTCCCATGAGTAGAGATTTTCGGACATGTGAAGAAAATGGTGGAAACCTAGATTTTCTTACATATTCTTTACCTTAAGAGAATGGAGAAGCCAATGGAGTCTCCAAGCTTGAGTTTCCTCCTCTAATGGTGGTTTGGCTTGGCACCAAAATGAAGCTCTTGAAGTTTTGAAAAGATAGAAAGGAAGAGCTTGAGCTAACTAAGAAGAATATCCACTTTGTTTTGGATTTGGAGCTAAAATGAGCAAGATGTAGCCAAGGAAGGATGGAGCTTACATGGAGGTGTTCTTCAACGTGCTGGAGAAGAAGAGAGAGCAGCTCAAAATCGGTGGGAGCAGGAATGAGAATGAATAAGTGAGGAGGGAGGTAATCAATTAAGGCATTTGTTTATTCAAAAGCAAATAGTACCCCTTCCTTATTTCCCTCCTCTTGTCTAACAAACTAACTGATTAATTTGGTGACTCATCCCTCCTTAGAAAACCGGCCCCCATTAAGTAACAAGAGTTACTTGAGTCTTTATTTGCCAATTAATTCACTTATGTTACAAACTAGCTTATTTTAGTTACTATTCACAAACAAGACATATTGTTGTGAAATTTGTTTTCCCTTTGATTAAAACTTCCTGATGTAATACTAAGTAGTACACATATTAATTAAAGAGTAATAATGGACATTTAGCCATTAATAACCCATTTACCAGACAATTTCTCAAAAATGTGCTTTAAGAGTCCTTAAAGCACAATTTGTGTTTTAACTTATTTTTAAGCTCGGTTTTCTTTGGTTAATTGTTCTCCAAGGTTTCTAAGGCATTAATTAACCTTATTTTTCCTTATTTTATCACCTAAACACCATATCTAAGTTTGGGGTATTTCATCACACCTCTTCACATGTTAGCCTATTTCTCATCCGGGTTAGGCGGATGTTCAAACTCTTATCTCGAGATCATATGTCTCGCACAAGGCATGATCACACTTAACCATTATTTATCTCTTGAAATAATTACTTAGTTAAGTCGGGTGACCTCCGGGCAGAGATGAGGCATGCACACCCCAACTCACCACCGGGCTTTAGGTTTGGCTTACTTCCCCGGGCTGCGACCTTACGGTTCAGAACCATGGTGGGAAGGTTAGGCCAGAACTCGGTAAGCAATCTCTCTTGCTTCCTCATTCTCACTCGTGGCCGACACTCTATCGGTCTCCTCACAACTTCAGTTACCATTTCCAAGTTAGGTAAGTCAGAAGGTTAGTGTGTTAGTGAGTCATCTCAAACACAAGAATTCTTCTCATTCAAACATTTCATGAATTATACAAACTAGTCTTTCAAGACATAGTTCATTGGGTGCAAAGACAAGCACACAATATATAAGGAATTACCATTAAACATATTCATGCATTTAATCTTGATTAGGTGATTGCACATAAACACACAAACACACAAATCAGAGTAACCAAGTTAAGATACAGGGCATGAGAAAACCATACCGTTCACCGTCGTA
Organism: Limonium bicolor; assembly: GCA_023374045.1. NCBI lineage: Eukaryota > Viridiplantae > Streptophyta > Magnoliopsida > Caryophyllales > Plumbaginaceae > Limonium > Limonium bicolor. Next base: position 246,016,267 of record CM041776.1, read on the forward strand.
TCTTGCCCGTCGACTCACTCTCTCGGAGTCCAACTAATCGGGTCCTATAACATACATTAATTCGGGAGGTCAATTAACCATAATTAACCTAACTCGTTACTCCACTAACGTTTCCCGTATTTTACTTACTTAGTCATTACGTTTCAAGCTTAACTCACACAAGTTCATGTTTCACATTTTTCCTTAATCTTTTTAAGCCCTTAATGACCCTCACATGTCATTAGTTAAGTCCTAATTAACTTGTAATATCATTACCAATCCATTCCCTAGCTTAAACCCCACTTAAAACTCTTTTTTTTCATTTCTGGTCTGGTCGGGACTTCATACGGGACTTAAGTCCCGGACCAGGATGGTAGTGCACTCTCGGCTAAAATTACATGTGGTCCGGGACTTGGGCATGGACTTAAGTCCCGGACCAAGCTGGTTGTGAAGTCTCGGGGGTAAAATCAGGGGTGGTCCGGGACTTGGTCCTGGACCTAAGTCCCGGACCCTGCTACAGATTTTACAATTTTGACAGTTTCTAACTCTGTTCAAGGTCCTCTCTTAGCCCATTGATTAACCAATCTTCACCAACTAAAATCTTCATGTTTTAGCACCTAATTACCCACTTAAACCACCTTAAATCAATCACTAAGTACACTCACATTCTAGTTAATTTCACTTAGATTCTTTTACACTTACAAACTAGTTCTTCTCTTGTTTTCTATAAGACTTGTAACAGATTTTGGTTTCTTCTTTAAACCATTCAAACCTCACTTACTAATGCCATACCTAACTCTCAAATGACATTATTTTGCTCCTAACACACTCTTCTTAGTTAGGTTCTCCAAAACATTAACCACCCATCTTAACCTTCTTAAGCATCCTAGTTTCTTCTTCTAAAACAGAACACTCAAACTATCCTTCCCTAGGCAAATTTTGACAGCAACTACTTACTTCTCTATGCATTTTCACCACACTATAAAAGCTCACAACACTCTTCTCCCACCTGTTTTGTTTAAGCATTAACAACACATCAAAATCCCATTTGCTCACATATGTAAACTAACCTAGCTTCTAGTTTATTTATTTACACCCTCATACACATTAAAACATTCCCTTTCAACTATCCATATTGTAGTACCATGACTACACAAGCTCAAAGTTATTTATACAACACCAACATAGTTTCACAAGGAAATAAAACAAACACAAGGTAAGCTCTTTACCTTGTTTACTTTCAGTTTTCACTCCTCTTCTTCCTCTTTCTCTTGTTCCCTCTTTCTCTTCTTGTTTTCCACACCACACAAGGATTATGGATTGCTAGCTACAACCACATCCCATCACACACATACAACAAACCAATTCAATTTCTCTTCACACAACCTAATATCTTAAAGAGCTAGTCCTCAAAGTTTAGTTTAGATTTTACCTTAGAGAAACCAAATGGATGGCTTGGCAATCAATTGGAGGAGTTTCCAACACCCCACAAAAACATGAGGGTTCGGCTGAAATGAGAGGGATTTTCAATCGTGAGGGAAAAATCCCACAAATGATAAAACAAGCTTGAAATGGCCTAAACTTCCACTTAATATTACCTTAAGGCATCAAGGAGATGGAGGAGGGTTAGAATCGGCCCTTCAAACTTCAAAAGCTCCAACCTCCATGGAAGTGAAGATGAGGAATCGAGACTTTGTTGGGTGGAAATCGAAGCTCTCACCGAGAGGAATCTAACGGTATAAATTTTGTGTGATTTGGTGGAGAATTGAACAAGATAGAGGTGAGACAAGGTGAGGGTTGTGTGTTGTTAAGGTCGCGAGTTACAGAGGAGGAAGAAGAGTTTCAAAGCTCTGGAGCAAATCGTGAAATGAAGAAAGGATAAGGTGAGAGGGTAAGTAATTTAAGTTACTTTTTACTTTATACTATTTGCTTTATTCATTTATTTGTCTTGTTATTACTTAATAGCTAGCAAGCTATTAATGGGTGTATGCTTATTAATTAAAACCGGCCCACATTAATTAATAGCCCGGGTCATTTTTCGTCTTTTCGAATTAAACGCGTTTCGTCTCCCGGTTCCGACACTATTCATTTACCGGATCCGTTTTCCGGAATTTTGCCGTTTAATTAATTTTAATAACTCTAGACCCACACATGGTTAATTATAGATATTTAACTAACTATAATTATTACGAGTTAATTAAACCCGTTTAAAATCACGTTTTCCCCGGTTTCTCGAAAAACGCGTTTTAAAGCTCGTTTGCGTTTTTAACTCGTTTTACGAATCCGTTTTCTTCGGGAATCGTTCCTACATATTTATTTAGGACTAATTAAGCTTTTAAATATTTCATTAGCCTAATTAATCACTATTTTTAATCCGGGGTATTTCAACCTACCCCCCTTAAGGAACTTTGCCCTCAAAGTTGGTCAAAGTCGGTGGATTAACAGCTTCAATCATTTGACAAGTCAATTGTCAAAATCACACTTAACACAATACACAATTAGTACACATACAGATGTCATATCTGTCAAACAAGTTCACAAAACAAATCTCACACATATATTCATAGCAACATGCACATACACACACTGTGCAAACAAACACCATCCATGCAAGCAACACACTGCAAGCACTATCAACACTACAACCAATACACTGGTTGTCACTGTGTCAAACAAAATGTAAACATATACATACAAGCAAAGCTATCCCGAAGCAATGCTAAAACAAAACGGTCCTACCCCCCTTAAAAGGGGTACGCCCGTACCCTCACGACACTAGACAATCTAGTCTACAAACAGTGTCGGGTGCTTCGCCCTCATGGCGTCCTCTAATTCCCAAGTAGCCTCCTCGGCGTCGTGGTTCGACCACAAGACCTTGACCATCCGCACAGACTTGTTGCGTGTCTCTCGTCTTGGTGTCAAGGATGCGCAAAGGGGTCTCGACGTACCTCATCGTCGGCTCAAGGGATATGTGATCAGGCTCTAAGACATGAGATGGATCGGCTATATACTTCTTGAGCTGTGAAACATGAAAGACATCATGAACACGACCCAAGTCTGCAGGTAACGCTAACCTGTAAGCTACAGCTCCAATCCTTTCCGTGATCGTATAAGGCCCAACGTATTTCGGGCTCAACTTGCCTTTCTGGCCGAATCGGAACACGCCCTTCATCGGTGAGACGCGCAGAAACACCTGATCGCCCACAGCGAACTCCAGGTCGCGTCGTCGCACATCGGCATAAGACTTTTGTCTATCCTGGGCCGCTTTCAGATTCGCTCGAATTTGTTGCACTTCAGATTGCATCTGCTCAAGGTATTCCGGTCCAACAATGACCGCTTCGCTGGACTCATCCCAACACAGTGGAGTACGACACGGTCTGCCATACAAGGCTTGGAAGGGTGACATCTTGATCGAAGCGTGGTAGCTGTTGTTATAAGAGAACTCGATCAGATGTAACTTGTCAACCCAACTCCCCTGGAAATCTAAGGCGCATGCTCTCAGCATGTCCTCCAGTGTCTGGATGGTCCGCTCTGTCTGACCGTCAGTCTGTGGATGGAAGGCTGTACTGAGCTTCAACTCGGTACCAAGCGCTTCACGTGTGGCTCTCCAGTATCTCGAAAGAAACCTGGTGTCGCGGTCAGACACAATCGTCTTAGGAACTCCATGATGTCGAATAATCTCTCGATCAAATATCTCAGCAAGCTTTGCTACCTTCCAGGTGTCCCTCATCGGTATGAAGCGGGCCACCTTGGTAAGGCGATCGACTATCACCCAGATCATGTTGAGTCCTCCCCTAGCAGATGGGAGTCCAACAACAAAATCCATCGATATATCATGGAACTTCCATTCAGGAATCGGCATAGGTTGTACCATTCCTCCAGGTCGACGGTGCTCAAACTTTACTCTCTGGCAAGTGAGACACCTCAGGACAAACTCATTCACATCAGATTCATTCCCGACCACCAGAAATACCTCTTCATACCTTGTACATCTTAGAGGCTCCTGGATGGACAGATAATGAGGAACATGGGCTTCTCGCAGAATGCGATCCCTCAGCTCAGCATTGCTTCGGGGAACGCATAATCTGCCGTTTAGTCGGATCAAACCATCGTCGTGGAGCTTGAAGTCATACTTCCGTGCTCAAATGTGCCGTCGATGATACTCTGTCTGATCTCACTCATATATGGGTCCTGCATCTGAGCGTCTCGCACCTCATCAACCAAGCTAGAAGAGGCGAGTAGCGAATGGAGCGAGTGTGCTCGACGACTCAGTGCATCTGCCACGACATTCGCCTTCCCTTCTTTGTACTGAAGGTCGATGTCATAGTCTGATAGGAATTCCATCCATCTCCTCTGCCTCAGGTTCAACTCTTTCTGCGTGAAGACATACTGCAGGCTTTTGTGGTCGGAGTAGATGGTAACACTAACCCCATAAAGATAATGCCGCCATATCTTCAATGCGAAGACGATGGCTCCTAGCTCGAGGTCGTGAGTGGGGTAGTTTTCCTCATGCTTCTTCAGCTGGCGGGAGGCGTAAGCAACCACCTTGCCGTGCTGCATGAGTACGCATCCAAGGCCTCTGCCTGATGCATCACAATAACTTCGAATCCCTCTGAACCCTCAGGAATGGTAAGGACGGGCGCAGAGGTCAACGAGTCCTTCAGGCTCTGAAAGGAAATCTCGCAGTCATCGGTCCACACAAACTGTGCGTCCTTCTTCATCAAAGCTGTCATAGGCTTGGCGACCTTTGAGAAATCTTTCACGAACCTTCTATAATAACCGGCTAGCCCAAGGAAGCTCCGGATGTCGGAAACGTTCCTGGGTCTAGGCCACGAGCGAACTGCTTCAATCTTAGCCGGGTCGACTGAGATACCCGCGCTTGATATCACATGACCAAGAAATGAAACTTGATCAAGCCAGAATTCACACTTGGAGAATTTCGCATAGAGTCGGTTCATGCGGAGTGTCTCGAGTACTTGCCTCAGATGGCTCTCGTGCTCCTCTCTGGATTTCGAATATACCAGAATATCATCAATGAATACCACAACCGATGTGTCAAGCTGATCGCTGAACAATCGGTTCATCAGATCCATGAACTTCGCAGGCGCATTCGACAGTCCGAATGGCATCACTGTAAACTCATAGTGGCCATATCTCGTACGGAACGCTGTCTTCTCAATATCTTGCTCTCGGATGGCTATCTGATGGTATCCGGATCTGAGATCAATCTTAGAGAATATAGAGGCTCCCTTCAATTGATCAAACAGATCATCTATACGTGGTAAAGGGTACTTATTCTTGATGGTGACCGCATTGAGCTCGCGGTAATCGATGCAGAGGCGGAGGCTACCGTCCTTCTTTTCACGAAGAGGACCGGTGCTCCCCAGGGTGATACGCTCGGGCGTATAAACCCCTTGTCGAGCAGATCTCGAAGCTGCACTCTCAACTCGGCCATCTCTGCCGGTGCCAATCGGTACGGTGCTCTGGCTATAGGTCCGGTACCAGGCAGAAGTTCGATCTCAAACTCAACCTCCCTCTGAGGTGGCATGCCGGGAAGTTCCTTCGGAAACACATCCGGGAACTCCGACACTACCGGAATATCAGTGCTGAAATCAGGGTCTCTCTCAAGGTCTTGCACGTAACAGAGGAATACCTCGTGCCCCTTTCTGAGCTCTCGGTACATGGCCATGGCGGTGATGACTCTAGTCGAAGGCTCTCTGGGCCTCTGGCGGTATGAAACTGCAACCCCAGACGGACTCCTGAGCAGCAATCTATGCTCGGCACAAAGGATTCTCCCCTTATGCCGCTCCAACCAATTCATCCCAACTATCAAGTCGAAGCCAAGACCACTGAATTCGATGAAGGATATAGGGAACTGCTCGCCCTTGATTCGGATAGTGCATCTCGGTAATACTTCGTGCAACGCACTCGCTCCTTCGATGGGAGTGTAACCATAAAGTCGGGTAACTCAACCACATCTAGCCCCAACCTTCTCGCAAATGACGGCGAGACAAAGGTGTGAGAGGCGCCGGAGTCGAATAGCACGGAGGCATCAATGCCATTCACCGGAAAGGTACCCGTGAGGATCGTGCCGCTTTCACCGGCCTGTGCCTCAGTAAGTATACTCAGGTTACCTTCCGTACCGAGTCCACGTCCTATTTATTCATAAGATTTATGAGTTTGATGTATTAAGTAATGGAAAGATCGATAATGAACACTGCTTTATTATAAAACCATTCAAGGTACACATGGTGTTTTGTTACAACATTACTAGAATTACATGGGATTACATGCCTAATATTTCCTAAAGGTGAGGTTCAGGCGCCCTGGTTTCATGTGTGTGGCATTAATCACAGTCGATGGTGCCGTATTCAACTTGATCCTCTTGATACCGTGATACAACATTCTCGACTCGCCACCCATGACCAAGACATCTCCTGACCTAAGGATAATCTTCTCCGCGCGGTCTGCACGCTTCTGCTCGCTATACAGAATTCAGCGTCGTGCCAATGGACCAAGACACTACGGGCACTCCTCTCTCAAGAGATTCCGCTGTCTCGTCCTTATCTTGGTGTAAGCCAAGTCGTCCTCCTTCTTGGTAGAAGTTGACGATACAAATATCTGCTTCAAGCGCAGGTACGGGATCAGCTTCAAGCTGTTGTGCAATCTCTACGGCTTGTGTAACAACCGTTTGGAATTCTCCAGGTATTTTAGGTGGTGTTGCTTCTTCTTGCTCGTCGTTCGTGGTAGGTGCGGGTGTAAGGATTCCAATCCTTCCCCATGCACATCATTTTTAGTTTCATCCTTGCTCCACCGGGGTACTGGTGTGTAAAATCCTCCTGGGCTTGCTCCGAGTTCATTGCACTGTCGGATGATTGCAATTTGTGCTTCGGGTGTCAGGTATCCCCTTAATAATAACATACCTGGGCGGATAACCTGACACCGGTCGATGGGGTAGTAGTGTGTGGTGATGTCGGACTCTTCAAGGGTTGGTTCAGTCGGTATAGGATAGCAGATGTGGAAGGTCCCTAAGTGGTGAGTTCAACTTATAAGTTCTATTCTTGCTAGTCAATTCATGCTCTAACTATATGTTAGTTCTAAGTCATTCACTGATTCAGGTAATTAAAACTGTAGATATGCTCTCAAGGATTAAAGGCGTGTGAAAGTACCTAAACCGGCCTTCTGACCAGCTCCCTCTGAGCGATCTATGATGTGGAGGGCGGACTGCCTCTGTGGTGCACCTTTCTGAGCACCTCTAGGTCCCTGCCCCTGCTGGCCATACTGGGTCTGAGTATCACCAGCTGCTACCTCCTTGCCCTCTCTCTGCTTGAACTCCTGGCTGTTGCCCTTCTTGGCAGGGCACTCATAGGCACGGTGCCCCATTTTGCGGCAGCTATAACACCTGACCTCTCTTCCCTGGCAATCAGTGCCGGGGTGGTCGTTCTTGCAGTACTTGCAACTGTAGGCCCGTCCATCAGAGTTGCCCTTGCCTGAGCCAGATCCAGAACCTGAAGCATTGAGAGTTAGCAAAGTTCGGTATACTAAGCTTAGGAACACACAAGTGTCGGTTATCGAGAATCTTACCCTTAGGCGGGTGAGACCTCAGCGGTTTTGCTGCTATCGGTGCGGAATAGGCGAGCCGTAATGGCTCAGCTGCCTTGCCCTTCTCAGCATAGGCACCGCTCTCGTCAGTGGTAGTCTTCTGGGTTTGGGTCGGGTGGGTACTTCCCTTTCTTCTTTCCCCATCCTTTTCCTTGGGTCTGCTCACCAGAGCCAGAACCCTTGTTGCTGATCTTGCGCTTCTGCGCATTCTCCTCGTCCCTTAGCTGGACGGTAATCTCAACTCTCGATGCGGCATGGTAACACTCCTGATATTAGGACATTAGTTGGTATTCTTGCATACAAAGACACTAATTGTATTGACTACGGCATTAAGATCTCAAACCGTCGTTTACCTGTAGAGAGGTGAACCGCGTGTATCCCATGCCATACCGGAGGCGATGGCTCAGGCCGCCATGGAAGCGGTCGACCAAAACCTGACCGGTATACCCGAGATCGGGTAGTAGTCGGAGGATAGAGGTAAAGGTGGTATAATACTCGTCAACGGTCATCTTATCCGTCATCTTCAGAGCATCCAGTTCGAGCCGCTTCTTCGTCTTCACATGCTCGGGGTAGTATTTGGATCGCAGGAGAGCAGTGAAGGCATTCCAGTCGAATGCAGGGTCAGCGACGTGCTCGCCCTTGACTAGCTTCCACCAGTCCATAGCGGCACCCTTCAGATAGTAGGCAGCTATTCTCACCCTCACTCCAGCAGGAGCCTCGAGGGTCTCGAAGGCCGTCTCCATCTCGGATGTAAGCCTCGAGCTTAGCTGGATCGCTCTCACCCTTGAAGCAAGCGGGTCGTAGGTCAGCTACAGCTTTCACCCAATTCGTCTCTCTGGGTGGTGGGGGTGGGGGTGGCTCAGTCTGTGTCTGCTGAGTCTGCTGTGTCTGCTGCATAGCGGTAATAACCTGTGGTAGCATCTGCGCCACCGTGGCCGCGACGATCTCAGCTATCGTCTGCGGCTCTGGCTCCTCAGCAGCCCCCCCGGGTTCGACCTCGTCCTCTGCCGGACATCTGAACCATTAACAGTTTACATCAGGTGATGCGACCAAATGGTCTAGAGGTTAAGCATTTGTATCGCCATTTAAGACGTTAAAGGGTATCCGTTGTCATTAACGATCATTCAGGGTTAGGTTTCCTAACTCGGTAATCTCTACACTCGTATTTCGTTCTATCAGAGCGAGGCTTCGCTCTGATACCATTTTTGTAACACCCCATCCATAATTCCTCTAACCACGGTCTAACGTCACGGACACTAAATTAATCGCAGCGGAAAAACACCTAACTACCGAGGGTGATACAATACCGATAACCACCCATATGGTTACCGGGTCCAAACTACTACAATTACAGTCCCGGTCTGATAAAAGAAATATCAACTTAATTGACATAATTTACAACACTTGATTACCGAGTACTAAGTGTATACATCAAGGCTCACAGCCCGTCAAAAGAATACGAGTTAATGTTACTCGACTACCCATGTTTCCTCCTAACAAAAGCAACAGGTGTACCACATAGTACACCGACTATACTAGGGCTACAAGCCCGTGTACAACTCGGTACACCGCCCCATCTACTACTAACTATCAAAAGCATAACATCCCGGTCTTCATGACTATCAACCGTCTCGTGTACCTGTAAGAATAAGAAAAATGGTGCCCCAAGGGGCTCAGCTAAAGCTGCATATGGTAATCGCATACCCCGCGTACTAGCGAGGGTACGCCAACTACTTGGTCGCCAACATGCGGTTCATTATTATTCAAACAAGCATGCTATTAATAACAACATATAATCATGTATAAACAATACCCTCACATAGAGCATATCACAACAATGGAACCACACCAGTTATGCACACATTGGTCACCGAGGCCTCGAGACTCTCTCCTCAAGATCACACCTCTTCACATGTTAGCCAATTTCTCATCCGGGTTAGGCGGATGTTCAAACTCTTATCTCAAGATCATATGTCTCGCACAAGGCATGATCACACTTAACCATTATTTATCTCTTGAAATAATTACTCAGTTAAGTCGGGTGACCTCCGGGCAGAGATGAGGCATCACACCCCAACTCACCACCGGGCTTTAGGTTTGGCTTACTTCCCCGGGCTGCGACCTTACGGTTCGGAACCATGGTGGGAAGGTTAGGCCAGAACTCGGTAAGCAATCTCTCTTGCTTCCTCATTCTCACGCGTGGCCGACACTCTATCGGTCTCCTCACAACTTCAGTTACCATTTCCAAGTTAGGTAAGTCAGAAGGTTAGTGTGTTAGTGAGTCATCTCAAACACAAGAATTCTTCTCATTCAAACATTTCATGAATTATACAAACTAGTCTTTCAAGACATGGTTCATTGGGTGCAAAGACAAGCACACAATATATAAGGAATTACCATTAAACATATTCATGCATTTAATCTTGATTAGGTGATTGCACATAAACACACAAACACACAAATCAGAGTAACCAAGTTAGGATACAGGGCATGAGAAAACCATACCGTTCACCGTCGTATCTTGCCCGTCGACTCACTCTCTCGGAGTCCAACTAATCGGGTCCTATACCATACATTAATTCGGGAGGTCAATTAACCATAATTAACCTATTCCCAGTTACCCCACTAGATCATTAACTGCACCAGAGCAATACCAAAACACTCAGTCCTACAGAGTGTAGAAGCGTAAACCTCAGGCAGCCAATATCTAGTTGAAACAACTAGATAGGAGGAACCAATAACCAAGGAAGTTTCACAAACAGGCTCAGTCAGTCACACAAGCTGAGTTAGTCACACAACCATTTCCTTTTCGAAATCCATTTTAGCTCAATTAGTGTTTGTCAAAAACATCCCTTAAGTCTTGTTAGCAAAGCATAAGAGTACGAGAAATCGTACCTGGTATGTGAAGAACAATAATTAACTTTGAACGAGTGTTCCCCCAATAGTAACCTATAATTAATGTGTTCCAAGTGTCGATTAGTTAAGGGACTTATAAACTAAACAACCTTCCATTCTTACTAATTTATAGTTCCAGGTTTAGCATTATTCTCTCACAATGGTTTGGGCTTGTTTTTGTTAATTAAATCCTTTGTTAGGCCCACTCCGTTTAAACTGGAATGATTTAGGTTTTAACCCTGAGAGTGGCCCAACCTCTCTTTGAATTGTTTAAGTGGGCTTTTGGAGTTCATAGACTTGGGCTTAGTAAGTTAACCCAAGACCGTGTTACGTTTATGTTGTGTAATTAAACCCTTAAGTTACTAGTACAAAAATGGTCTTTTTCTACGCCCATATTTCTGCGGTTGTTAAACAACCACAAAAATAGCGCTTTCTGAAAATGGTCAGACCCCTATTTCGACGGTTCTTATGTAAAAACCGCCAAAATAGGTCTTTTCTATTTTTTAAAAAATAGAAAAGACCTATTTCGGCGGTTGTAACTTAGAAACCGCCGAAATAGGGTCTCTTTTTTTTAAAAAAAAATATCGACGACCAATTTCGGCGGTTTTTACATAAGAACCGCCGAAATAGGTCCTTTAATAACAACCCCTACCCTAATTCTCTCATTTCACCCCGACGCTTCAACCGATCTCGACTCCCACTGCTGCGACCGAAGAGCGACTCCGACTCACCTCCTTCCGCTTCCGCCGCCGCCTCGTCCTCGCCGCCGCGCCTTCCTCGCCGCCTGGTCGTCGCCGCCGCGTCATCACCTCCGGACGTTGGTGCCGGCGAAGTCAAACAGAACAGCAGCAGCAGCAAGCGGTTTGAGGGAGTAGAGAAGGTAAATCGATTTTGAGATAAATTTATGCATTTACTGTGATTGTTGCTGAAATTGTGGTTGAATGTGAATGTGTATGATTGAATTAGTGGAGTGTATGAAATTTGTGTATATATGTAGTATTGTAGAAGTGAAATTATATGTGCACACAAGGTGCTCAAAAAAATGTTTGAGTGAATAATTGTGGTTTTTTTGCTCATTTTGTGTGGTTGTGCCTTTGTTTTTGATTTTTACTTTTCATTACTTTTCTTTTATTCTGGTTTTATTTATACTTTGTGTAATTATATATCAAATTTGATTAGTGAGGATTAAGGTTGCTTTCGTTTTAGACTTTTAGTATTTGTTTGGATTGTTTTGTTTTTCGTTTTTGATTTTGCATTTTGCTTTTCGTTTTTAATTGCTTGAATGTGAGGAACTAACATTGCTTTGAGTATTAGTGGTGTTATTGTATAATGAGGAAGAGATTGAGTTGTTTTAGTGTTAATAAAATGAAGATTAAAGGGCTTGGAAGCCAAGGGGAAATAGATGAGTTTGTGCAGAACTTTAATGTATGTTAGTGCTTAAGGTTGTTGTGGATATTAGAAATGAGTGGTGAGCTGAAATTGTGTGTGGGCAATGCTAAAATTATAGGGGAAACTCTGTCAAAATTGTCCTAGAAATTAGATGACTTAAAGTGTTTGAGTTGAGGAAAAAAGAACCTAGAGTAAATAGGTGTTGTAGAGGTAAACTTGAATGGTTAACCACCTTGGTTTTGGTTTGTAAGAGAATTGGGTAATTGAGTAGAACCTTGGGTGAAGATAAGGCAAGTGTGTGCTAGATGACACTAGTTGAAGGAACATGGAGTGGTAGGAATGAGAACAAAATCTGTAACAAGGAGAACTTAGAAAACTAGAGCAAGTGTTGAAAATTATTTTGTTTATTTTGTCATCAGTTGAATTGGTTTAGTATTAGGTTTACTTAATTCTTTTTTTTAGGTTTCAAATTTAATTCTGTAGGTTAATAGTATGTAGTTCGTTTATCTTTTCTCTTAATTCATTAGGATATATTTACATGCTAAGTTTTAATTTGCTTTCTTTTTTAAAATTTTGTTACGTGTTTTTTTCATTACTCTTTTTTATTCTTGTTTTATTTTTACTTTGTTTAATTATACGTTAAATTTGATTAGTTAGGATTAGGCTTGCTTTCGTTTTAGACTTTTAGTTTTCTGATTTATTGCTTTTTGTTTTTGATTTTGCGGTTTGCTTTGTTTATTTTATTTTTTTTTGTCATTACTTGAATTGGTTTAGTATTAAGTTACATAATTCTTTTTTTAGCTTTCAAATTTAATTCTGTAGGTTTAATAGTATGTAGTTCATTTATCTTTCTCTTAGTTCAATTGGGATATATTTACTTGATAAGTTTTAATATTTTTTTCAATTTTATTTGCGTTTTTTTTTCTCGAGTCGATTAATTAATTTTATAGTTTTATTTTTGTGTTTTATTTTTGTTTTTTTACTCATTTTGTGTGGTTATGCCTTTGTAGGGGGGAATCACTAAATAGGCTCACCAGATTGAAGTCGTACGGGGCTGAATACACTTCATTTGTGAACCCGTAATATACTCAACTTACATCTTCATCTTTTTAGCTTATTATATATATTTTTGCAATCCTAATTACGAACAATTAACATAATAACTAATGAGTTTCTATTCTATCTATAGGAAGTGCTTAGGAATTCCCCATTCATTGCACGGTATATTGAAAGCGGAGTGGAAGAAACCGGTAAATAATCTAACTTATCTTTTTTCTCTTTTATACTTTGTATTTCCACAAAATATTGAAATTTGGTTTGATGAATAAATTTGGTATTAGTTTGATTTGTGATGGAAATTGGTGTTGTTGAATGATGGTGAATGATTAATAATAAGCTGAGATAGATAAAATTATGCAAAGGTCATGCTGATTTTTTTTAACAAATATCTTTGTAATTAATTGTTGATGTATGTGTATAGTATAACAATATCTAAATTTTGTCTTTATCAGGTCTCACCACATTTAAGTCCGTGAACACCTCTCTTTTTCCACCTTCTTCCATCACCGTTGTAGTTTCCTTTCTGTGTACAAGTAAGCTACTAAACTTGCTTTTTGTTTGATCATTGAGATTATGTATTCAGATAATATAGGTGCTAGGATATAATTTAGGTTGAAACCTTAGAGTTAGAGTAGCTAGCTTATTTAATATGTATACAGTCACGCTTTATTAATCGTACTGTTTTGTGTTTCAAATAAAGTATGGAGCGTCACTGGATGTACGGTGATCGAGGGGATCACTATGACAACATGTTGAAAGAGTTTTGCAAAGCGGCAGTGCAGTACAAGGACTGAAAAGGCGGAGAAAATACCTTGTCCTTTGTTGACTGTGGTGTCTTAAGGAAATTTTCAAACATTGGGGAAATTGATTCCATCTGACTCGCGGTTTCATGCCACACTAAGAGATGGATTTTTCATGGAGAAAGTGTTGAACATAATGTCGGGTCCTCGTACATTAATGAAAGGGAGAGGATGAGAACCGACCACACATTTGATTTTGTCGAGTCGGAACCGATCCCAAATGCTTCCGGAGTCAATGACAGTGAACCAACTTATCATGATGAGCAAATAATGGAGATGCTTGATAACGTTGAGAATAATTTGGTCGATCAACCGGATGAGTATCAAAGGTTGTTGGACGCATCCAAGACGGCATTGTATCCTACGAGCACTAAGTACACGAAATTGGCGGCTATATTGAATTTGTTCAACCTGAAGGGAAGATATGGATTGAGTGACAAAGGTTTCTTGGCATTCCTCGAGCGGATTCATGATATGCTACCGGATGAGAATGATCTTCCTACCACCACCTATGAGGCAAAGAAATGGGTGTGTCCAATGGGAGTAGAGTACAAAAAAATTCACGCGTGTCCAAACAACTGTGTGTTGTACAGGGGTGAATACGAACATCTGGACAATTGCCCGAAATGTCCGTTGTCCGGGTATAAGCATAAAGATGGTGAGTACTCCTCCGTTCAGAAAAAAGCCCTCCAGCAAAAATACTGTGGTATTTGCCGATTATACCCAGATTCAAACGGTTGTTTGCGAATCCGAAAGATGCAAAGAACTTACGATGGCACGCAGAGGGTAGAAAGAGTGATGAGAAATTAAGACATCCAGCAGATGGACCTCAGTGGAGAAACATCAATAGACGGTTCAAAGAACATTTTGGAGGGAGAGATAGGAATTTGAGGCTTGGGCTATGTACTGACGGGATGAACCCGTACGGCACATTAAGCAGTCAACACAGTACTTGGCCCGTTTTACTAGTGATCTACAATTTGCTTTCGTGGTTGTGTATGAAACGCAGGTACATAATGTTATCACTTTTGATATCTGGCCCCAAGCAGCCAGGTAATAATATTGATGTATACCTCGCCCCATTGATTGATGATTTGAAGTTGCTGTGGAATGAGGGAACCGTTGTGTATGATGCTTATGCAAAGGAAAATTTCACGCTCAAGGCGTTGTTGTTCTGTACGGTCAACGATTTCCCTACATACGGGAACTTGTCTGGATACACTGTGAAAGGAACATTTGCATGTCCGGTGGCGAGGATGACACATGTTCGGACGTTTACAAAATTGTGGTAAGAATGTTACATGTGTCATCGATGTTTTCTACCTGAAGATCACCCTTATCGTAAGAAGAAGAAACTATTCAATGGTGAGGCCGAGACTCGAGTGGCCCGTCTACCTTTGACCTTTGAGAAAGTGTATGCAAAGGTTAAGGATATTGTGAACGTCTTTGGAAAACATCGAAAACCGGCAAAGAACATTTGGAAAAAATGCTAGAGTATCTGGGATTTACGTATTGGCGTCATCTGCCTGTCAGACACTGTTTGGATTTCATGCACATCGTAAAGAATGTTGGTGAGGCAGTGAGTGGGACTTTGCTCAACATACCCGGCAAAACGAAAGACGGATTGAAAGTGAGAAAAGACATGCAAGCCATGGGTATAAGAAAAGAGTTACACCCACAGGAGAATGAGAGACGAATATACCTACCTCCTGCATGCTACACACTTTCAAAGAATGAGAAGATCAGCTTCTGTAAATGTCTACACTCGGTAAAAGTACCGTCTGGATATTCTTCAAACTGGAAGAACATTGTATCGATGAAGGATTTGAAACTGTTAGGCATGAAATCTCACGATTATCATGTATTGATGTTACATCTTCTGCCAGTAGCAATCCGTGGGATATTGCCAAATGATGTCAGAAATGCGTTAACCAGATTGTGTTTCTTCTTCAATACTGTCTGCTGCAAGGTAATTGATGTAAACTCTCTCGATGATCTACAACGTGAAATTGTGGTCACATTATGTCAATTAGAGATGTATTTCCCACCATCATTCTTTGACATAATGGTGCACTTGATAGTCCACATTGTTCGAGAGATCCAATTGTGGTCCGGTCTACTTACGCTACATGTACCCTTTTGAACGATACATGGGTATTCTAAAGGGTAGAATGAGGAATAGATATCGACCAGAAGGGAGCATAATTGAAGCAACGGTGACTGAGGAAGTCACAGAATTTGTGACTGATTATCTGAATGAAGCAGAATCAATCGGTATCCCAAAACCAAGACACTACGGCAGATATAAAGGCAAAGGTGTCATTGGAAGAAAGATTGTGCAAGTACCACGTCAACTGATTCATCAAGCACATCTGTTTGTGTTACAACACCTTGAGGCTGTTGAACCCTTCTTTGATACTCATATGAATGAGTTGAGACAACAAAATCCTACCAGAAACCATCTTTGGCTTACGAAAGAACAAAACCGACTGTTTGTCCAATGGTTCAAATATTATGTCTTTGAAAAAGCGTCATCAAATTCAGAAGTGTCAATGAAGAAATCAGATTTTTAGCAATAGGACCTGAACCTAATATTGTATCATTTGAGGGGTATGACATTAGTGGGTATACTTATTACACTGCACGCCAAGATGCTAAATCAATAAACCAGAACAGTGGAGTAAAAATAGAAGCGGCATTCAATGAGTACCACATCGGTAACCAGTCTCAACCAGTGAGGAGCTCCAGTTGGTATTACGGTGTTATCGAGGACATTTGGGAGCTAGACTACCATATTGATTCGTTTTTAGTGTTCCGCTGCAAATGGGTGGACAACCGACGTGGAATCCAAAACGATGGAGGTCTTACCTTGGTTGATCTCACACGTGCCAGTTTTAAGGATGTCAGTTTGTTATGGGAAAAGATTGTGACCAAGTGTGGTATGTTCAGGATCCAAAAGACTCCAGATGGTCTGTTGTTCTTCCAGGTAGAAGACCGGTCTGATTGAAAATGAAAATGAGGATGATGATGATGAGAATGAGACGATTGAAGGAACAACATTGTTTCCTACGGGGTTGCGGGATTTAAATGATGATACTCAAAACGACTTGATTTATGCACGATCAGACCATGACGAGGGTTTGGGTTGATAACACCAAATCATAGAAGTATTTATGGTAATGTTATGTTTAATATTTTCTTGACTTGTTCAACATTTGTCTTTACATTATAAATTCATCCAATTAATTTGACTAACTTATCTTTACTGCAGTGGCTGATCACCCTATGGACCAGCCCATTGAAGAAGCTGATCCTCATCAGAAGAGACCAGCAAAACGGGCCACACGAGGAGGAAAGAAGGGGAAGACAACTCACCCACCGGAGGATGAGGCTTGTCCATCACAGCAGGTGACAGAGCCACCAGCTTCCTCCTCCTCCGGAAGAAGGTGAAGAAGAGAGGTGCCACCCGTGCACTGAAGGCAATTAAAGGCCCCCCCACGAAGCCTTTGGTGTTCAATGAGTTCAACCAGCCATACGGTAATTGGAAGAATGATTATACTGCATATGCTGGCCACCTGGTCAAACTTACTGCGACATAAATCACAATTGGAAGCAAGTGCCACAATCATTGAAGGACACTATGTTTGGGCTTCTTCAGGTGTGTTATTTTTTTATAATATGTTATATGATTTTAGAGTTTCTCGTTACTTGTGTTACTAAATGACTAATATTGTTTATGTAGAGTCGTTTCTGCATTGATCCTTCTCTTAAGGAGGATATCCTGAAAAAAATGGGGCGACAGTTCCGCGACCATAGGAAATGGCTCTCTGACAAGTACATTCATGGTGCTGCGTATCAAGACCCTGAATCGGATGATGCAAAGGAGGCGATGAACTGCCACCCTGGGAGGCGTACGAGGGCATCACTGAGGAGCAGTGGACGGTTTGGGAGTATCATCACACGCCAGAGTACCAGGTAGAGCTAATATTCAACGCTGTCTTTTATACATTTTGGCAGTTTTATTTGCTTATTTGTATCTTACACGTTACATATGTATTTGTAGGCTTTCGTGCAAACAGCAGGCAAATGCGAAGAAAAATCTATACCCACATCACTTAGGTGGTAAAAGTATTGCCGAACGCGTACCAGAGTGGGAGCAAAAGGGCTTGCTTCCAAAGGATGGGTCCTAGCGACAGAGGATGAAGGTGTGGGAGTTGAGTCGAGTGCCAAAAAACTCGACGCCGGAAAATCCTCAGTACGATGATGCCACGAGAGAGATTATAAATCAAATGGTGAGTATCTAATTTCGGTACATAAGTTTAATATTTGTTTATGTACCTGTATATTAATGAATTTTGTTATTTTTGTGTTTTATAGGAAGAGTTACAATCTCAAGTTACTGAGGGTTCTTGGGCTCCGAACAGACAATATGATCCCCTTTCTCGTGCTCTTGGAAAGGTGGATCATCCTGGTCGCGCTATTGGTTTTGGTGGACAAGTTGGTATCCGCCAAGCTTTTGGCAATCCGGGGTCTAGGAAAGGCTCACAAGGAAGGATGATCAGCTATGAGGAACATTTGAAGGTTACTGCTGATATTGAGCAGAGGCTTAGGCAGAATGTTCATCAGTTGGTTGCAGAGGAGATGACTAAAATACGCTCACAGATGTGCAACAGTCAGGAGGTGACTAGACCAGCCCTGCACCATCAGCTGATAGGGAGGAGGGCACACCAGTACGGCAGAGTAGTGTGCAGTCGATAGATCCATATCCATATGCATCTATTAAGGTTTAGTCACATTAACTTAGAAAATAAATTATTTAATCATCTATTTACTTCGATTGTGTTCGTTTAACCCTTCTTTACTTAATGTTCAGGAACCCGTTTTATGCACGCTGTTCATGCCGATGGGAGGTGAGGATATTAAGGTGGCGTGGGGTAAATTGTTTCCCTCATCTCGTACAGACACCGTCGGCGGTGAACCACTACGGCAGGGGTATGTCCGGGTGCTTGTAGATGATTATGTGACAGAATATGCTGATGTTGCTATACCGGTACCTCTGGGACAGAGAAACATACTTCGCTCTGTTCAAACAGCTACAATCCAATGGCCGGGTACATGGGTCAAAATCTCGGGCCAGGTAAACACAATTAACGCTTACTCTAAAATTATAATTATCCGATATTTCAATTAGTATATGGTTTAGAGTGAGTCACTTAAACTTAATTAATCAAAACTTAGGAAAATGAAGTAAAAAAAACTTCTAAAGGAAAAGGAAAAAGTTGCACACCAGCTCTCACGGGGGCATCCTCCAATTTCATGATGAGACCTGCTTTAGTAGAGAAGAACATATTGGATGGGTTGTCACAGAACATGAGACTTCTGCACTCGGCCTTGTTGATGACGTCACCTCAGAGTGATAGGATCCAAGTGGAGGATAGCCAGGGTCTTTTTCACCACCACTCCCGAAGGACGACTCATACGTTCGATATATATATGTCCGACTTCGTTGATGTATTCAAGAGAGACTGGTTAAATGTGTCGATTCTGAAGTCAGCTAGCATGTGAGCGATCTCATACCTTTTCCTATATTAATGAAATACTTGAATTAGTTTTTGTACTTTAACGCCGTTCACTGATGTTGTTGTCTTTATGGTGCAGGCATGTGCATTAAGGCGATACGAGATCATCAGACTAACAGCTTCGGATTCCTATGCCCTGCTACTTGCTGTGAAGTGACTATGTCAATGGATCCTGAAGGTCTTTTGCGGTACTTGACGAACACAATATGAATGTGCAGACAAGTCATACATTATGCTGCCATATTATCAAGGGTAAGTCATACTTCCATATCTTATTACGTTTTATTTATAAGTTATGTTATCCGTGTTATGATTTCAATTTTATTCATTACGTGGGCAGCCGTCATTGGTCGTTGTTGGTTTTGGCCATGAAATACCCAAGAGTCTTACCGTTCGACTCACTTGGTACGAGTGCCAAGAAGCCAGCGATAGCAGCGGCTCTAATGAGGTGAGCTATTTAAATTATACAACAATTTTCATAACTTAATAAATTATTTCGTTAAATTTGATTAATTTGTGTATTACATTCAAACTATTTATTTTGTATAGTGGCTTCAAAGCTGCACTGCGTGCATTGCAAAAGACACCGAAGAATGATAAGTGTCCAAATGAGCATGATTTATAGGTGTATTTCATATATAATATTAGCACTTTTCTTGCTCATTTCTCCACTTCGGTTAGTTTTCCTCTAGTTTATGTTTTATTATTTATCTCACAAATTTATTGTTCAAACATGAGGAAAACCAAGCTGGGAGTAAAGTGGATAAAGAGACGAACACATAGACGCAAACGGCTCAGAAAACGGACTTATAACGAAGAATGTATAGCCGGTTGAAGATTGTTATATATATGTATAATATATATAATATCGCACGGACACAAACAGAGGCTACCGCCTCTGAAATGCGCGGAGTACTCACTACCGCCCGAAATTCAGGCGGACGAGACACAAGGGCTACCGCCCATAATTGAGGCGGTCTTCTCTGTGGGCTACCGCCCAAAATTGAGGCGGTCCTCTCTATGCGCAACCGCCCGAAATTGAGGCGGTCAAGACACACCAGAACCGCCCAAATATAGGCGGTCAAGAACAACTGAACCGCCCAAAATGGGGGCGGTCAGCACAAAGGGAACCGCCTCTTAAAGAGGCGGTTAGGGCTAAATCACCAACGGACTAGTTTTCTTCTTCGCGCAGTCGTCTTCTGCAACTTGAATCGATTTATCTATCTACTCCCGCACCGCCTACCATTAATCTCTCACGCGTGCAGCTCCTGTCCCCTGCAATCAATGCTTCAATCAGTGAGCAATCAATGAGCTCAATCCCTTCACGCGTCGTTCTTCTTCATCTGCAATCGTACGGATCCAAACCTCTATATAAACCCACGCCCTCTGTTCAAATAAAATAACTCCCTTCCTCCGTATCCAAATCGTTAGTGTTATTTGTTATTTGTTATCATTAGTATTAGACCACACCACGACCACCACCATTCACCTCGTACCCTCCACTTCTCCATTTTATTTTCATTCTACATTCCCCACGAAGCGTAAGCACAATAAAAAGAACAGAAGAAAAGGGAGCTGGAGCAGAAGCGAATCGCAGTCCAGTCTCCGCCGACAGTCTCCAAATTAATGGCTATTTCTGTTTCCTTTTTATTACTGTTAATGTCTGAGTGATTTATTCGTATCCTAGGATGTGGGTTTGTTCCTAAATAATTCAGACTTATTATTAATACCAAGTTTGCTTATAAATATTTGTTTTGTCTCTCTAAATTATTAAATGCTTAATAACTGATCATTCTTATGCATTTACGGTTTCTCTTATTTCAATGATTTTGTAAATCTGAGAATAGACCACAAAGAGAGATAAACGTTAGATTTTATACTCCTTGATTAGCAGATAAAATCCATCGCTGTTATAAAAAGAATTCTCACTTAAAGCTAATTAATGATTTTAGACTTTTTCTGATTGTAAGAAGTTTAATGAATTAATTAAGAGCTGTCCTTATCTATGATTTAGAAAGGTCACAAGATAAATTCTTAACAGACAAATAAGAGCAAATTAGGATTATAATTATTGTCTGTACTTAAATAAATATTTATCACCTGTTTTACTTATTAAACTTGTTTTAATTCCTTTCAGCAAATATTGTTAAATGCTTATTCTGACAAAATACTGCATTTATTTGGTAGCTATCAATATATGATTTTGAGATAGCTAAAGTACCGCAAAGGAATTAATCTTGGTATTTACACTCCGGATTGAGCAGGAAAATACTAAGGCTATTAATAGGAGTTAGTAACTGACAATTATTAACTCTAATAGACAATAAATATTTGAGACAGGATTATAAAATTGTTTAAGTAGTTTAGGAAATTCCCCCGATATCCTAGGATACCTTTTTCCATCCATCCATTTATTTTATTTTACTGTTTTTATTATTTCTGTACTAATCCTAAAACCAAGCTTGCCTCCGGCTAAACCCCAATTTACTTTTTATGCACTTTAATTTATCTTTTTGTACATTTACTAAACTGAATAATTAATTAGACAGTTGCGAAGTCTCTGTGGATACGACCTTGTTGTACTACAAAGATTGGGTTCACTGCCCATAATTAGGAAGATAGTTTAACTACTATTTTGCCCAACAAGTTTTTGGCGCCGTTGCCGGGGACTTCGGTCCAACTATCTGGTTCATTATCTGTTTAGTTTTTCTTTTATTTCTGTAATTACCCTTTTTTTTGTATAAATTTTTGTTTCTTTTTAAAGGTACTTAATTCTGATGGATAGTCACTACGATCAAGCAGGAGATTGGTATGGTTACCCCTATGGCGCAGAGGACTACAATCAATGGAGTGTCTGTCAAAGGTGCGGAGAGTACCATGAAAGCCCCCAATGTTCAGACCAAATGCTGAATTGAGAGCTCTCTTGGAGGATTACAAGTCATCTCTCAAGCCTATCCCCATCTTTGTGTGCCAAGAGTGTGGAGGAGACCATGAAAGTTCCCAATGTCCTATGGTTGCAATAGAGAGAGACAACGCCATTTTAAGAGAAATGATGGCAAATTTTACCTCAACGTTTGAAAGGATCCAGCAAAGAACGCTAGATCAGATCGAACGCATGGAACAACCATTTCAACAACTGAATGAAGTGGTTCACGAGGAAGAACAACCTGCTGAGGACATAAGCTACTCTCCACCTCCTCCCCTATTCGAATTAGAGAATCCATCACCAAACAACTATCAGCTTGATTATGGAGACAACCCCTCAGAAGAGAGTTTCTCCTTGGACTTCATGGAGTTTCCTCCCTCTGAAGTCACCTACTATTTCCCCTCCTTCTCTGTGCTCTATCCAGAAGATGAGGATATTTATATCCTCGAAAATGAAGAGAAGGAATTGCCACCACCACCCACCAAAATATCCAAACAAAACGCCACTATCACTTTCAAAGAATCAGTTCTCTCTGAAGATGATATCAAGCGTTCTTTCTACAAGCCTCACCTACAAGAGGAGGATTTTTACATCCTCCAATTTGAGGAAGAAAAGTCATTTCCACCGGGTCTTCTGTTAGAACTACGTTCCCGGCAGTACCTCCTCAAACACCGGATTTTGTGGAGTATTAATTTTATTATTTTATATGCCGAGGTAACATTTTGTTTTGATCCAGGATAACGACAAAGCGTCTAGCCAAAGACGTTAAAGAAAGGCAGCTTCCTGGGAGGCAACCCGGGTGTACTTTTATTTATTTTGCCTTTATGTTCTTTTAATTTTCAGGTTCTCTTTAAATTATATTTTTGCTAACTTTTAACCCCGTTTTTAGTGTGGTTGCTTCTAGTGTCTTCTGCAGGTGCACCTCCATGTGGACACCGCAACCAAGCTACGCTACTTGAGGCTGAAGCTCAAGTGTGGGGGAAGTCCAATACACGCTAGCAAAAATAAAATCAGGGGAGTACCAGTTTCTTTAATTTTGCTTTTATTTAAATAAAAATTGCAGAGGAACGTTTATGTGCTTAACTGTTTATTTGTGCTCTTTGTGTTATCTCTGTTTTATCTACTTACCGAAAAGGTCTTCTGAAACCTTCCCTTGTTTTTCTGGTGAACAATGAGGACATTGTTCAATTTAAGTGTGGGGGAGTGTGCCCTTTTCGGTGACATTTTGTGCTTAAATGTTTAATCTCTCTCCTTATTTTTCGTTTGTCCAAATTCAAAATTTGTGGACCCTTTATATGTGGGTTGTTCTCTTTAAAAATAAATATTGTTATGAATTGTGGGATAAATGATACAAATTTTAAAATTTTGATTACTTTTGAGGAGCATTTATATGCGGTGTGACCAAATAATCTGAAATGGTTGGATTTTTATTGCTCAGGGTTTCTTTCTGTCTTCTCTCTTAGGGATTGCTAAGGGGTACTTTTCTGTTAAAAAAAGAGAAAGAAAAATAAAATAAGGGACTTGCGAGACACCATTGGTAACCAACAAGAGAGTTGAGTGTTCTTAAATACAAAGGCGTGATGCCTATATTTTCTCATCTCTTATGCAAAAGTGAAACAAATGCATAAATCTATTTTTCCTTTTGTTTTTCTCCTCAATGCCCATTCTTGAGAGAAGTTGGCCATGGTAAAAGTTCTCGAGTCACCTAAAAGAAACATTGGAGTACCTTGGATCATACCCCGAAACTCTATATTTTGTTTTCACCCTGAGCACACCTATGCCACCAGCAGTTAATTTTTCACACTCCTCAATAAGTTAAAAAGATCATGTTTATCCTACCCTTCATAATAATATTTGTTAGTATTGAGCATTCCCTACTTGGGTACGTGATTTTGCTTGAGGACAAGCAAAAAGATAAGTGTGGGGGTGTGATAAGTGTCCAAATGAGCATGATTTATAGGTGTATTTCATATATAATATTAGCACTTTTCTTGCTCATTTCTCCACTTCGGTTAGTTTTCCTCTAGTTTATGTTTTATTATTTATCTCACAAATTTATTGTTCAAACATGAGGAAAACCAAGCTGGGAGTAAAGTGGATAAAGAGACGAACACATAGACGCAAACGGCTCAGAAAACGGACTTATAACGAAGAATGTATAGCCGGTTGAAGATTGTTATATATATGTATAATATATATAATATCGCACGGACACAAACAGAGGCTACCGCCTCTGAAATGCGCGGAGTACTCACTACCGCCCGAAATTCAGGCGGACGAGACACAAGGGCTACCGCCCATAATTGAGGCGGTCTTCTCTGTGGGCTACCGCCCAAAATTGAGGCGGTCCTCTCTATGCGCAACCGCCCGAAATTGAGGCGGTCAAGACACACCAGAACCGCCCAAATATAGGCGGTCAAGAACAACTGAACCGCCCAAAATGGGGGCGGTCAGCACAAAGGGAACCGCCTCTTAAAGAGGCGGTTAGGGCTAAATCACCAACGGACTAGTTTCTTCTTCGCGCAGTCGTCTTCTGCAACTTGAATCGATTTATCTATCTACTCCCGCACCGCCTACCATTAATCTCTCACGCGTGCAGCTCCTGTCCCCTGCAATCAATGCTTCAATCAGTGAGCAATCAATGAGCTCAATCCCTTCACGCGTCGTTCTTCTTCATCTGCAATCGTACGGATCCAAACCTCTATATAAACCCACGCCCTCTGTTCAAATAAAATAACTCCCTTCCTCCGTATCCAAATCGTTAGTGTTATTTGTTATTTGTTATCATTAGTATTAGACCACACCACGACCACCACCATTCACCTCGTACCCTCCACTTCTCCATTTTATTTTCATTCTACATTCCCCACGAAGCGTAAGCACAATAAAAAGAACAGAAGAAAAGGGAGCTGGAGCAGAAGCGAATCGCAGTCCAGTCTCCGCCGACAGTCTCCAAATTAATGGCTATTTCTGTTTCCTTTTTATTACTGTTAATGTCTGAGTGATTTTATTCGTATCCTAGGATGTGGGTTTGTTCCTAAATAATTCAGACTTATTATTAATACCAAGTTTGCTTATAAATATTTGTTTTGTCTCTCTAAATTATTAAATGCTTAATAACTGATCATTCTTATGCATTACGGTTTCTCTTATTTCAATGATTTTGTAAATCTGAGAATAGACCACAAAGAGAGATAAACGTTAGATTTTATACTCCTTGATTAGCAGATAAAATCCATCGCTGTTATAAAAAGAATTCTCACTTAAAGCTAATTAATGATTTTAGACTTTTTCTGATTGTAAGAAGTTTAATGAATTAATTAAGAGCTGTCCTTATCTATGATTTAGAAAGGTCACAAGATAAATTCTTAACAGACAAATAAGAGCAAATTAGGATTATAATTATTGTCTGTACTTAAATAAATATTTATCACCTGTTTTACTTATTAAACTTGTTTTAATTCCTTTCAGCAAATATTGTTAAATGCTTATTCTGACAAAATACTGCATTTATTTGGTAGCTATCAATATATGATTTTGAGATAGCTAAAGTACCGCAAAGGAATTAATCTTGGTATTTACACTCCGGATTGAGCAGGAAAATACTAAGGCTATTAATAGGATTTAGTAACTGACAATTATTAACTCTAATAGACAATAAATATTTGAGACAGGATTATAAAATTGTTTAAGTAGTTTAGGAAATTCCCCCGATATCCTAGGATACCTTTTTCCATCCATCCATTTATTTTATTTTACTGTTTTTATTATTTCTGTACTAATCCTAAAACCAAGCTTGCCTCCGGCTAAACCCCAATTTACTTTTTATGCACTTTAATTTATCTTTTTGTACATTTACTAAACTGAATAATTAATTAGACAGTTGCGAAGTCTCTGTGGATACGACCTTGTTGTACTACAAAGATTGGGTTCACTGCCCATAATTAGGAAGATAGTTTAACTACTATTTTGCCCAACAAAGAACATCCCTTGGACTGCAGTGAAGGTAGTTTTACTTATTTTGTGCAAATAGTTAACATGTTAATAGTAGACCTGCAAGTATGACTGATAACGCAATGTGTGAATGTATAGTGTCCAGTACAGCCTGGTGGATGAGAATGTGGTTACTATGTTATGAGGTTTATGCATGACTTAGTAGCATCATCCAAGTTTTTGCCAGAAAAATCATTGGACAAGGTATAAAACTATCTTTGAAAGTCTTGGTTTATATGTATTTTATTCATTGTCATTCTTTGTGTAGTGTCTCATTAACTATTCATTTTTGTTTGTTCAAGGCTTTCGAAGAAATCGTGGGCATTGGAAATTATGAAGAGAGGCACATATCTGAAATCCTCGAGGATTGGGCAGAATTTATCTCCATCGACGTACTTAGTTGATTCCTCTTAAGTTAGTTTGCGTTGAACGTTAGTTGTGTTATTATGTACTTCATTAGATTGAAACGTAGTGAATTGTATATTGTAATGGAGTGTGGTGTGGAAAGTGTGGTGAAGTGTACAACTAATCCTTATTTTGTTATGAATTTTCTTGCTTTCTTGCATTTATTGATGTGTGCCGATGATTATGGCCGCTTTATCGGTTTATAGTATGCTACTGAGGCGCCCCACTGTGGTGGCAGCATTGTACAATGTCTTTACAGGTTTGTTTAATTTTGTGGTGTATTTGGGTGCATTAATAAGCTGGAGAGGAGAAAAACAAAAAAAAAATATTGCCTATTTCAGCGGTTCCTACTATAGAACCGCCTAAATAGACTAATTCCATTTGACCGTCTTCGTTTGACCTGGCTACCTATTTCGGCGGTTCCTTTTTAAGAACCGCCGAAATTAGGAACCACTGAAATAGGTGGCCAGGTCAAACGAAGATGGTCAAATGGAATTGGTCTATTTCGGTGGTTCTGTAGTAGGAACCGCCGAAATAGGGTAAAATAACTATTTCTGCGGTGCTCATTTCTGCGGTTGTAAACCGCAGAAATAGGCCCTTTACAACCGCAGAAATAGGCTGTTTTTCAACTAGTTATTAATGACTATTTAATTACACACCGATTAAAAACCTATGGTTTAATATATATATATATTATATAATAATATTCTTCTTATTATAACTATCACAAGGAATGTTATTTCCTTCATCTATTTTAATGTATTTATATATATTTTTACGTATTAAGATTCATCCATAACATTTTAAGAAAGTTTAGTGTATTCAATTATGGTTATTAACTTTTAGGCATATCCCCAACCGATATATGGTTTGCTAAATAAAGTATTTTCCCTTATTTATTTAATATTTATATGCATATACATGTATTAGAATTTATTTAAGTCATCCTTTATGTAGATTATTGAATTTAAATTATCTTTATTATCCTCAACATTTATCTGCACCCCATGTCTGTTTTATAAAGTATTTCCTTTACAGCATCTTAGAATATTAGCTACTATAGTATTAAGTTAATATAAGTGTTGATTTATTTAGCTCCCTGTTTTACCCTAAGTTACTATTTAATTCCCTTTTTATATATGTGTAAATATATATATATTTTCCTTAGTTTTAATTAAGAATATTAACTCCCTTATAAAATAATAAATAAAATGTAGAATAATTAAATTCCTTGATTTAACATAAGTTTCTATTTTAATTCTCTCATAAGTATATATACATACATGTAAATAATTTCACTTCTCTTAAAAGCTAATACCCAAAGCATTTATATACATACTGTTATAAAATGTTAATTTAGTTTTCCCTATTTTACCAAGCTTAAAAAGTTTATTAACAAACCATACTTTAATTTTTGTTACATTAAAAACCATATATTATAAGTTATTCTTATGAAAAACCCATAAACACAATTTTTAAACCCATTTACCATTGCCCAAAAATTCCCAAATTAAATATATAGTAGCTATAACAGTTTAGACATATTATAAAATTTTTATTTCATAAAAATATCTTTTTTATTTAACCAAATAATTCCATAATACTCGTAACTTGCAAAAATCATAACTTACATTTAAAAACTCCAAAACCATATTAGTGTACATCAAAATAAACTAGATTTTATAAGGAATCTATGGTTAAAATTTCAAGTCAAAATACGTCCGGGAAGGTATTTAAATTAATTCAACAAGTTAGGGTTAAATTCTGGAATTTATAAAAACTTAATATACTTAAATCTTACACGTTTTAATCTCGGCCGGTCCGTTTCTTTTAACTACGATTCGGACGGCCCAAGATCCCGAGTTCATGAGTGAAAGAGGAACGAAGTTCGAGTACTAATCTGCCAATTCCTCAAAATCTACAGAACCAAATTCGATGATTTTTGTTTCTATGGTTCGAAATTCAATCCCGGTTCTAATGATACCAAATTCGCTAGCTAACATGCATAATTCAGGGGTTTTCGATTCTAGTTCGAGGTAGGGTTTATTTCGGGTTTCACATTCGAATTCTCACAAATTCTCTCAATCTAACGCTTAATAGATGCAATTGGAACATGGTTTTGACCAATAATGTAAAGGCGTAGCAAGATCGAATGAATTTGAAGAAAACTTACCGGAATTGCACGAATCGAAAGAATTCGATTTCGGTTTTTGGAAAAACTCCCCCTTTGCGAACTGACTGAGTAGCCAACTTTACAACACTATAATTTTCGGTACAGATCGAGTTAGAACTTGTTCTTGGGCTTAATCTAAAGAGGAAACTTAAGTCCACACAATGATAGCAAGAACTCACTATAATTTGCATTATACAGAAAGAAAACTGACCCGAAAGTTACGAGTTTACCTTACGTTTTTCCTATGATTTTATGTGATAGTGAATCGAGATCTTTAGACGTCTTGCTCTCCCAATCGGTTATGAATCAGTCTTGGTCATCAACACAAAAGTTGTAGAGGATTAATGATCTACACAACGAGCTATAGAAATTGAATTTTGTTTGAAAGATGAGGAAGTTATGGCAAGACGAATCTTACCTGAAATCGAAGGAAACTGGAAATCTGCGTTTTTGGTTTCGCAGGGTGGCTACTTTGGGTCGAATTTCCGGTTGATGTAGGATGATCTAGGTTTAGTGTGAGTTATGGTTGTAAAGAGGAAGTGCAGGAGAAGACAATAAAGAAGACGGCACTCAGAAACTCTCAAAGATGAGTGAGATATAGCCATCTAAAGTTAGGGCAAAATCGCATAAGTCTGTTCCAATTTTTAAGCTAAGTGTGTGTGGCCTGTGACCGATTGACACGTGGCAGGTTTCGAAATTTTGACTCTAAACTTCATTCCATCATAGCTTTGGCTAGGATGATCCATTTTTGACGTTATTTTTATCGATCTTCATGGTTTTCCATAACCTATTTATTGGTATAGGTTTCATGGGCTCGTTTGACCAGTCTCAAAAAGTCAACCCTAGCAAGGTTGAGAAACTTTAGGGTTTCTAGGATTTTATATTGACTTTTATGCCTCAAATCAATGTTCCAACACTTCCAAAAATCTTTATAATATACTTGTAATGTTTAGAAATTTTTCCAAGATTTATTGACTTATAAATCTTATTATTAAATTCATAATACTGTATAATAATATATGGTAATCCAATATTTAATAGTATTCTTTAGGATTAAATGGGAGAAATCCCATGATTTAATTTTCATAACTCCATATAAGGATATAATGATTTATTATTCATAATTCCATACTATAATATAATAATTAATGGTATTATTTACGGTTTTAATAAAAGAAATCCCCTAAATTAATTAAATTAATGTTAGGGGTATTTCAGTATATCCCCCTTAAAAGAAACTTCGCCTCGAAGTTTAAACCTCAACTTGAGACGATAATAATTCCAACGAATTTTTATACCAATCCAATCCTCCTTAACTTCCATCCATTCCATTTCAATATTCCACCCGAGATTACTCGGAATCAAATCAAACTGAATCAAAATATAAACTGAATCAAATATACCAAGATATATTAAGTCAAACGTCGCATACTACCGTGCTATAACGTAAAACTACGTACATACATACACCTCTCACTCTACTAATAATGTTCTCCCTCTACTAATAATGCAACAGGCATAATCCGGATGAGGTAACGAAGGAGGAGTATGCCAGTATATCCCCCTTAAAAAGCTAAGGTACGCCCTCGTACCGCTACTAATGTGAATCACAGCAGGATAGGAAAAAACATCATGTGAATAGATGTGGGTACTTCACTCTCATGGAGTCCTCAGTCTCCCAAGTAGCTTCCTCAACCCCATGATGCTCCCAAAGAACTTTCACCAATTTGACTGATCTGCCTCTCGTTCTCGGACCTTCATGTCCAAGATCCGAATAGGAGTCTCCTCATACCTTAGTGTAGGCTCAATCTCCAGTCTCTCTGGCTGCAGTACGTGAGAAGGGTCAGGCATATACTTCTTCAGCTGAGATACATGAAACACGTCGTGTACCTTCCCCAACTCCGCTGGTAGCTCTAGTCTGTAAGCAGCTGGGCCCACTCACTCCGTAATCCTGTACGGACCGACATACTTAGGGCTTAGTTTCCCCCTCATCCCAAATCTGAATATCCCTCTCATCAGAGACACCTGTAAGAAAACCATGTCTCCCAACTGAAACTCGAGCTCTCTGGTGCGCTGATCCCCATAGGATTTCTGTGTAGACTGCGCTGCCCTCATGTGCTGCTGAATAACTCTGACGTCATCCTGTAGTGTCTGAACATACTCGGGCCCAATCAGGACTGCCTCGGTAGGGTCACTCCATGATAAGGGAGTCCGGCACGACCTACCATACAGAGCCTGGAATGGTGCCATGCCGATAGATGAGTGGTAGGAGTTATTGTAGGAGAACTCCACCAGGTGTAGACGCTCTACCCAACTCCCCTGATAGTCTAGAGCAACTGCTCATAGCATATCCTCCAGCGTCTGAATCGTCCTCTCGGTCTGCCCATCAGTCTGAGGGTGAAAGGCTGTGCTAAGGCGTAGCTGAGTACCAAACGCCTCCTACACCTGACGCCAAAATCTACTGAGGAAACGTGTGTCATGATCGGAGACAATCGTCTTCGGTACCGGATGTGCTCTGTGGCGAACACCTCAGCCAGCTTGGGCACCTTCCATGTGTCCTTGATAGGTATAAACCTGGATGTCTTGGTCAACCTATCGACTATCACCCAAATAGAATTCAGTCCGCCTCTAGCTGGAGGGAGACCGACCCCAAAGTCCAGGCTGATGTCGTCAAATTTCCAGCACGGTACTGGTAATGACTGAATCTGGCCTCCTGGTCGGCGATGCTCAAACTTCACCTTCTGACAGGTGAGGCATCGGGAGATAAAATCTGCTACATCCCTCTTCATCCGCTCCACCACAATAACTGCTTCAAATCCTTGTACATCTGGTGGCTCCAGGGTGTACTGATAATGTAGAGGAATGAGCCTCAGAGAGAATCCTGGTCTGAAGTTCTGTCGCATCCTGAGGAACACAGAGTCTACCTCTGACTCGAAGGTGTCCCTTGCTGTCTAGCTCGTACTCATACTTCAGACCATCAGTCAAACCGTCTGCTAGCTTATGCCTGACGCCCTGTAGGTATACATCACTGTCCTGGGCTGCGTATATCTCCTCAGCTATCGTGGTCATCTCTATCAAGGCTAGGAGTGAGTATGCTCTCCTGATCAGGGCGTCTGCCACGACATTCCCTTTACCTACAGTGTACTGAAGGTTGATGTCATAATCATCCAGTAGCTCGACCCATCGTCGCTGTCTCAGGTTCAGCTCCTTCTGGGTCCAGATGTACTTCAGACTCTTATGGTTTGTCATAATCCGGACTGTGGCTCCATACAAGTAATGTCGCCAGATCTTCAAAGCGAAGACTATGGCGAGGAGCTCAAGGTCGTGTGTGGGGTAATTTTCTTCGTGCTTCTTCAGCTGTCGAGAAGCATATGCGACCACTCTGCCATTCTACATCAGTACCCCACCAATCCCTCTACCTGAAGCATCACAATACACCTCGTATCCCTCGTTCCCCTCAGGGATCACTAATACTGGAGCTGTGGTCAAGGCGTCCTTCGGTGCCTAAAAGGAGACCTCACAAGCCTCTGTCCATACAAATGGGCTGTCCTTCTTCATCGGAGGTCAAAGGGCTTGGCTAGCCTGGAGAAGTCCTTCACAAAGCGTCTATAGTAGCCAGCCAACCCAAGAAAACTCCTAATCTCTGTCACAGAGCGAGGTCTATGCCAGCTCTTCACCGCCTCAATCTTAGCTGGGTCTACTTAAACTCCCTCAGCTGAGATCACATGTCCAAGAAATGACACCTTGTCCAGCCAGAATTCACACTTGCTGAACTTGGCATATAGTTTCTTCTCTCTCAGAGTCTCCAAGGCTGTCCTCAAATGCTGCTCGTGTTCTTCCCGACTCTTGGAGAAGATCAAGATGTCGTCTATGAACACGACCACTGACTTATCTAACTGGGCTTGGAAGACTATCTGCATCAGATCTATGAATCTCGCTGGTGCATTGGTCAGTCCAAACGGCATCACTGTGAACTCGTAGTGGCCGTATCTGGTCCGGAAGGCTGTCTTCTCTATATCTGACTCAGCTACAGCTATCTGATGATATCCGAACGCAGGTCAATCTTGGAGAACACCTTAGCTCCCCTCAACTGGTCAAACAAGTCATCGATCCTGGGCAGTGGGTACTTGTTCTTGATCGTGACATTGTTCAGCTCCCTGTAGTCGATGCAGAGTCTCATGCTCCCGTCCTTCTTCTTGACGAAAAGCACTGGAGCACCCCAAGGTGAGACACTGGGTCTGATGAAACCCTTATTCAGTAGCTCCTACAGCTGCTTCTTCAACTCGACCATCTCTGCAGGGCCCATCCGGTAGGGAGCCTTAGCAATCGGTCCCGTGCCAGGTATGAGGTCGATGTTGAATTCAACCTCTCTCAGGGGTGGTAGTCTAGGTAGCTCCTCTGGAAAAACGTCGAGGTACTCCGACACTATGGGAACATCGCTCTAGAACTTCGGATCCGTCCAAAGATCTTGGACATAACAGTAGTAGGCGGTAGTGCCCCTGGAAACCTCCTTCATTAGGGATAAAGCCGATACAACCTTCACAGTTGGCTGTTTAGGTTGCATTCGGTATGACAGTGTGATCCCTGTAGCTGACTTCAGGAGGAGACGGTGCTCTGCACAGTGTAGTCTGCCTCGGTACCGTTGTAGCGTGTCCATGCCCACAATTAGGTCAAATCCCATGCCAGGGAAGACAATGGCATCGAGAAGGAAGTCTGCTCCCTTGATGTGTATACTCAAATCCTTGCATTGCTTACTGCATTTGATCAGCTCTCTGGATGGCAACAAGACTGAGTAGTCATGAATATCCTCTGCAGGGGCATCTATCTTAGCATGGTACGCTTGTGATATGAAGGAATGTGAGGCTCCAAAATCAAACAGGACTGTGGCCTCTACTCCATTAACTAGGAACGTGCCTGAAATTATAGGATAGATTTTTAAGATTCTGGGTAAACGTTCCAAGGTAATTACTCAGGGTTAATGTTTATACCTGTGATGACCATTCCATTGCTCTTTGCTTGAGCCTGGTTCAACACATTCAACCTGATCCCTGAGTTTCCAACCCCTACAATGAAGCAATAAAATTCTTAGAATTTCCATTCTTATTGAAAGCTTCATGAGCAAATTAAAATTTACAATGCTGAAATTGTAAAGTACAAGGCTAGGTCTGTCTAAAGGAAAGGTTTAGACGACCCGGTTTCATGTGGGTCTGGTTAATGATGGGTGTGGGGGCTGTGTTGGGCTTGATTCTCTTCACCCCATGGTAGATGAGTCTAGCTGCCCCACCAAATATCAGTACATCACCCGACTTCAGGAGGATCTTGGTAGCAAGGTCCATCTTCCTTTGATCACCAAATAGGAACTCCGCGTCGTCTCCAAGTGATATGGACACCACTGGAACTCCTCTAGTGAAGGACTTTGGCGATTCGTCGTTGTCTTGGTGCATCCCTAGCTTACCCTCCTTTCCATAGAAGTTGATGATGCATACGTCGGAGGTTAGGTGTAACACCCCTACCGTTAATACTGTCATTACCGTCTAATGTCCTCGTACTTCCAGATTCACGCAGCGGTACATACTTACACACGGTGGGTGATACAATGCCGTTAGTCACCCACGTGACTAACAAAGCTACTACTACTATATTCAGCATCGCTCTGATGGACCGGAATCCTGAGTACTACACATATACAATACATACTCCATTTACTAATCACATACTACTATGCTCCATTCAACACATTACTCCATTACAATACCATACGATACAATGTACATAACCGAGTTTACTAAGTTCCGAATACAAATACAATACTCCTTCTAAGTTCATATGTACTCATCAAGAGTCTACAACTACCCATTCCTCACAACTACATACAAGGCTCCAAGCCTTTTACGATTCTCTACTAACTACAGTTCATCCTAGCTATCCAAGTGTAGGCGCCGATCTCTTACCTCGATCATGTCTGCTTCCGGTACCTGTGCACTAAAAACGTTCCCCCTAGGGGGGTCAGCTTACGCTGAATATGACTTCCGCATACCCCGCGTACTAGCGAGGGTACGCCGACTACTTATGTCGAATACATGCAGTTCATTTTACAATACATACATACATACTTTCTTTCACAATACTATGATACTACGCAAGGTACACATACATACACACAGTACATTACATACATGGAAGATAATACAAGTCAACCGATACTTACTTACCATCTTCCGGGATACACATACACAATACATACACATCACATACTCAATACGCAATACGGAGATACCCTTCTCAGATTCATACAGAAGTCATGTTAGCTTCATTACACACCCGGGTTAATCGGGTGTTCAATACTCTTTTACTCAAGGTCAATGACTTACAATAGTCAAGACCGATACACATACAATACTTACTTTACTCAAGTCAAGTCGGTATGACCTCCGGTGAAATACCCCAAACCTTGGAATGTTGTTTGAACACTAAAATAAGGTATATTAAGACTAAAAAGAGTCTTAGAAACATTAGTAAACAATTTAAACCATAGAAAACACAAGTAAATACCTTAAGGTCAATAAGGGCTAAAATGTTCTATAAGCTTGGGATAAGCTAGGTTAAGACCTAATGAGCTTACGAAGACCTCATTTATATATTAATGAACATATTAAACCAATTAACAAGGAAAACCAAGCTTGAAAACAAGTTAAAACACAAAATGTGCTTTAAGGAGTCTTAAAGCACATTTTTGAAAAATTGTCTTGTAAAGGTTTTGAGTGGCTAAATGTCCATCATTACTCTTTAATTAACATGTGTATTACTTAGTATCACATTAGAAGTCTAAATCAATGGGAAATCAAAAATTTCACAACAATGTGCCTTGTTTTGTGAATAGTAACTAAATTAAGCTAGTTTATAACATAAGCCAATATAAGTAAGTAAATTGGTCAACAAAGACCAAAACACCCCTAAGTACATAAAGGGGGCCGGTTTTTATAAGGTGAGTCACCACCTTTGCTAGTTAACAAGTAAGTAAGTAATGATAAAGTAAGTTACTATTTACTTTAAGCATAAATATCTTACAAACTTACCTTTCCTTCATTATCTTCTTTCCTTCTTTGTTCCCACCGTCTCCAACCTCTCTCCTCCTCTCCATTCACGGTTTTGCTACAGCCATATACCATTCTCCATCTTTGATTGTCCATAACTCCTAGCTCCATGCTCCAAAAATAATTTCAAGACCACCATTCTCTTAGTTTAGTCAAGCTCTACAATCTTGTTTTCAAAACTCCAAAACCTCCATTTCGGTGCCAAGAGGAATCACCATGGGAGGAGCTTGAGCTCATCTTTTCACACCTTGTTGTTCTCCTTTGCTTCAAGGTAAGGAAACTCAAAGAAAAACTTCATTTCCTCTTGTTTTCATAAGTGACCGAAAACCTTCTTCATGGTGTTTTCTTTTGCTTATTTTTAGCTCATTCTAATCTTAAAGGGACTAGGTGGAGTCCTCTCTTGCTACTTAATTCAATTCCTACTCAATTCTAAGGTAAAACATTCATTTATGTGTTTTAAGACATTATATAACCTAGGTTTATCAATGAGTAAAGCATGAGGATTAATGTTCATTATCTTTACTTGTGTGTGGATGGAAGATTGACAAGTGATCAAGTTCCTTGCTCATTCCCTATCCAAGGAAACAAGAAAGAAGTTTGAAAGGAAAAGAGGTAAATTACCTAACCTAAAGTGCCTTAGGAAAATTGAGTTTTATAATGCTTAACAAAACTATAAGGAGCCAATGGTAAATGAGCTAGTAAAATACCCTCAAGGGTTATTAAAAAGGCATATGTGTTGTTGTATGTATTCGCAGGTCAAAGGCAAATATTAGGTGGGAAATTCAGTGTTTAAGGTTTATGCAATTTAAGGGCCTAAGAGCCATGCAATTTAAGGGCCTAAGTGCCAAGCAATTTAAATTATGCACTATATTGTTATGTAGTGTAGTTTAAGGCTTAGTTGTGTGTAAAGAACATTTTTGTGTGAATAAATGTTCTTGTGTGTACAGGGTGAGAAACCTTGTGTTTGGTGTGTAAGAAATTACTAGGGGAGCCATGTCAAAATTTGAATAGAAAATAAGAAGTTTAGGTGTTTTAATGAAGTTTGATGACCTAGGGTTCACTAGGAATTGTTAAGGTTGATTTGGTGAAAGAAAGGAATTTAGGTGTTCATAAGTATGAAAATGACTTGGGCATTGTTCAAGGAAGTTTGTGTAAAGGGATTGTGGTAGTGCAAATGGTGCTTAAAGAGATGATTATAAGGTAGTGAGGGAATACTTGGTTAGATGAAGTCCTAGGCAAGAATACAAGTTAAAAGTGTAAGAAAAAAAGATGTTCTAAGTGTTAAGGACTTAGTAAACGTTGAGTAAAAGTTTAAGGAGTTTTTGAGATGTTTAGAGAGGGTTTAAGTGTGCCCAAAAGATGTTAAAACATGTGGGAGAACATGTGTAAAACATAGGGAAAAATTGGGATGAATTTGGAGTTCAAAAAGAGGAGAAAAACACATTAGAAAATTGGTTCTGCAGTGGACCGCCCCTGTGGGGAGGTCCTGTTGTCTGCTGCATGCGTGAGACATTCTGTTGTGGACCGCCCCTGGGGACCTCCCCAGAGGGGCGGTCCGTACCAGAAAAAAAAAATTCTTTAAATCTAAGAAAGAGAATGAGAGTTATGCAGTGGGCCCTAGTATGAATAATAAAGATAAAATGAGTGTAAGATTAAGGGTAAAACATGGTCATGAAAACATGTAAACACTTAGTAAGTTATAAGTTGAATAAGTTAATTAACCGACATCGTTAATTATGTATAGGAGTTGCCTACGGTGGAAACCAATCGAAGCAGGGACCAAGGTATGGTTTTCTTGCAGTCTGTTGCCTACCGGTTTACACCGGCTTGTGTGTTGTTTGTTTTTCTGTGTGTTTATAACCTTGTAAGACTTAAATCATGTAACGAGTTTACAGTTGTTAAATATTATTATATTGTTAAGTGTGACTCTCTCTTCCCTTGTGTGTGTCTAACAAGACTTAACCAATTTTTTGTGATTTGTCTATTGAGTTCAATGTTGAACTTCTAACAAGTGCTAACGGGGGAAGTGAGGAGTCCGGTCTGTTCCGGCCACGCGTGTGAGTATGGGAGTCAATGTCATAACCGGTTCGATTCTCTTTGTATGTTATGGTTGTTTTCCAATTTGGTTTCCAACCTTCCCTTTAGCTTAACCAAGGCTATTTTACTGACTCACGTCAGGCCACAGGGGCATACTATGTTTTGTTCGGTGTGCTTGGGTCACTATATCCGAGGCACCTTGTGTTAAGTTATCCGTTCAATCTAACAGGATGGTAACGAGTTGTGTAACGAGCTTAGCATGAGTTTGGCAACATTCTCTAGGCTCTCCATGGGAACTAATTGTGTTGGTTCATTTCCTAAAAGGAATTGTTCTTGTGTGTTATGTGTGAAGTTGTATGCAATACTCTTGCTATATTATATATATTGTATGTTTAAAATGAATGCCATGTCATCGTGACAATTAGTTGCGCGTATCCCGGTAGCCGATGGGCTGCGCGTTAACCATACCAGCCAAGGGTTGCTGACCCCTCGGGGGCTCCATATTTCTTTTACTGCAGGATGAGGATCGAGGAAGCGCAATGGCTTTAGATTCTAGGATGCAGGATTACTTTTGATTATTTTTGGAGTTGTGCCCGGGATGCGCCTGTGCTCCCGTGGCGATATATTTTGGTACCGTTGTAGTATAGTGACGGCCATTGACAGTTCATAGTGACAGATTGTGATGTACAGTTACAGTGTATGGATGTAGTTACAAACTCGGTATTATGTTTATGTATTAATGGTTATTAGTTCTATGCTTGGGAGTCTGATCATCAGACCGGTACACTCGTATTTATTCTGCCTTGTTGACCACGTGGGTGGTTAACGGCGTTGTAGCACCAAATGTTTAGATATTGTTTAGTTGTGTAATTCCGCTGCGATTTCAAGTATTGTTAAGTGCGTAGTAGGGGTGTTACAAAAAGTGGTATCAGAGCGAAGTATCGCTCTGATGGCTAGAATACCGAGCTTAGGAATATACCGAGTTAGGAAATCTAACCATAGTTACCTAAGTAACAGTTATGAGAAGGTTAACCACTAACTAGGTGTGGAGATACCTTATTGTCGGGAAGATGATACAACCGTTGGACCGATAAGTGTGCAAGCACAGTGCTAATAAATGTTCATGTGAATTCAGATGTCAGGTCGACCACGAGGTCGAGGCCGTGGGCGCGGCATTGGTGATACTGGGAACCAGGGGGAGAACCCTACGGCACAGGTCATGGCCGACGCTGTTGCGGCCGCCGTAGCCCAGATGGTCCCACAGTTATTAGCTGCGATGCAGCAGCAGCCATAGCAAGGCGGTGAGGGTCAACAAGGGCCAAAACCGCAACAACAGCCGCGCGAGACTAACTGGGTCAAGGCGTTGGCGGATTTGAGACCCCCGTCATTTAGTGGGGAGACCGACCCTAGTAAGCTGGAGGCGTACATCTCCGAGATGGAGACCGCCTTTGAGACCTTGGACATTCCTGCTGGTGCCAAGGTTCGACTAGCCGCTTACTATCTGAAGGGATCGGCTCAGACTTGGTGGAAGCTGGTAAGGGAGGGAAGAGTTGGTGATCCTACCTTCCAGTGGAGGGAGTACACGGCCCTGCTGCGAGCCAAGTACTACCCGATTCATGTTCAAGAGGCCAAGCGCCTGGAGCTTGACAGTTTGAGACAAGGGGATAAGATGACAGTTGATGAGTATTACACCGCTTTCATCGGACTCATCCATCTGCTGCTGGATCTGGGTTACTCATACCGGATTTTAGTGAACCGTTTCTACAACGGATTGAGCTACCGCCTACGCTACGGTATGGGGCCGAGCGGGTATACCACCTTGCAGGTAATGAACTACAGTATGAAGTGAATAAGTATGTATAGTGTGTTAATGTGATGTGAGTTGTTTAGCGGGGCATAACTAACACCCTAAATATAGGAGTGCTATCATGCCGCTGCAATTGTTGAGATCACCGTCCGTCTGAGGGACGAGGAGAGTGCTCAAGTGCAAGGCCATGAGCGAGGGCCAAGGCGAGCAAGGGCAAGGGGGAGGAAAGAAGAAGAAGCCATACCCCAGTCCCAGAAAGGACAGCAACAGGGTGGCAAGGGCCAGACCCAGACCACCACTGCTGAGGAGCCTCTGCAGATCACCTACGCGTATACGGCCAAGCCCTTACGCTCTTACCCACCCAAGGGTAATTAATCAAATTCCAATACCGAATTCAAGTTTGTGTTGTTATTTTGTGAAGTAAGTACTGAATGTGTGATGTGTTAACAGCTAGCACGGGCTCTGGACCGGAGCGCCACTACTACTGTAAGTGGTGTAACGGAGACCATCCCGGCAAGGACTGCAAGGGTAATGATGCGCAGTGCCGATACTGCAAAAAGATGGGCACCGCGACTATGAGTGCTGGCAGAACCCGAACAGCAGAAACTACAGGCCTAAGGGGCAATGGAAGGGTAAGGCCACCGTGACCACCGATGGCCCGAAGACGGCGAATCAGCCACCCCCAGATCAGAGGTACAAGATTCCCAGAAGGGGAAGGGGTCGGGACCTAGCAAGGCCACCCTGCATGTGGTGGATCGGTCTGAGGCGCCAGGGCCCTCTACTAGACCAGGTACCGCCTAAACTGTTGGATGAAATAAGTGATTGCATACCGCATTTCATGCATGTGTGTTAGTGAGTTTAAGTAACAACCATGTAAGTAAACAGTTAAAGTATAATGTGAGAACACCTAATTAGGTAAATTGAAAACTTAGGAACCTTCAATATTTGCTATCCAATCCCACCCACACCAAACCCTGAAGAAACCACCATCAGCATCACCGACTTTCCAATGGAGCAATGTCAGGTCATCCAACCAGGTATGATACTCTTAAATGGATACCTGACACCGGAAGCACAAATCCACATCATCAGACGATGCAATGAACTGGGAGCAGCACCCGGAGGTTTCTATACACCCGAATACCCGAGCGGATCGAAGATGAAATTGAAGATGATGTGCATGGGTAAGGACTGGAACCCTTACACCAAAACATATCAAGATGTGCGAGCTGAAGATGAAGCAATTGTACCAAGTATACCGGAGGAGTTCCTTGCGGTTGTTAACCACGCCGTGGGAATTGCTCAACAAGTTGAAGCGAATTACAATACCAAGTGTTAAAGCGGATTTATGTATTGTGAACTTCTACCAGAAAGGTGGACGGTTAGGGTTACACCAAGATAAGGACGAGTCACCCGAGTCTCTAAGTAAGGGAGTACCTGTGGTGTCTTGGTCCATTGGTGATACCGCAGTGTTTGTGTACGGCGAGCAGAAGCGTGCTGATCTCGCAAAGAAGCTAGTGTTGAAATCAGGAGATGTGTTAATCATGGGTGGGCAGTCAAGGATGCTATATCATGGCATCAAGAAGATCAAACTGAATACCGCACCATCGGCAGTGATCAATGCCACACACATGAAACCCAGACGTTTGAATTTGACCTTCAGACAGTTTTAAAGCCTTGTATAATCATGTAATGTGTTAAACCAGTGTATGTTAAGGATGTTGTATGTGTTAGTTATGTCAGAGATGTAAATCACCTTGTGGTGTAAAGAGAATGTTAATGAATAAAGTGGAGTTGTTCGAAGTATATCAACCGTGTTATTACCAAGTACTTATTAGTTTGCCAATGAATTAGGCTGTGCACTCGGAACGGGAGGTATACTGAGTGTCTGCAATGAGGCAGAAGCAAGCAAGAGCGGCACAATCCTCACCGGTACCTTTCCAGTCAATGGCGTGGACGCTTCGATCTTGTTCGACTCCGAAGCCTCACATACATTTATTTCGCTATCTTTTGCGAAGAGGCTGGGGTTAGACGGTGATGAGATGCCAGATTTTCTAGTCACTCTCCCGTCGAAAGAGCGGATCAGGGTGTACCCGCTACCACCGAGATGTTGTTGTACGAATCAGAGATGAAGAGTTTCCGATCGACTTGATAGAGTTCGAGGGACTTGGTTTTGATGTGATCATCGGGAGAACTGGTTGGAGCGGTAGGCGAAGGGCAGAATCCTATGTGCCGCATCGTCTGCTTCTTCGGAGTCCGTCTGGGGTTACTATATCTTACCGCCAGAGGCCCAGGGAGCCTTCGACTCAGATCATCACCGCCATGGCTATGTATCGTGAACTACGACGAGGGAGTGATGTATACCTCTGCTATGTCCAGGACATAGAGAGAGACCCAGAGTTTAGCCCAGATGTGCCGGTAGTGTCGGAGTTTCCTGATGTATTTCCTAAGGAACTGCCGGGCATGCCGCCAGCACGGGAAGAGTTTGAGATTGATTTGGTTCCGGGCACCGGACCAATTGCGAAGGCGCCCTATCGTATGGCTCCAGCAGAGATGACAGAGCTCAAGGAGCAGCTGAGAGACCTACTCGACAAGGGATTTATCCGCCCTAGCGTTTCACCATGGGGAGCGCCGGTCCTCTTCGTGAAGAAGAAGGACGGTAGCCCCGCCTGTGTATTGACTATCGAGAAATGAATGCAGTTACGGTGAAGAACCGTTATCCTTTACCACACATTGACGACCTATTTGATCAGTTGAAAGGAGCATCAATATTCTCCAAGATAGATCTACGATCCGGATACCATCAGATTGCCATCCGTGACAGTGACATTGAGAAGACAGCATTCAGAACCAGATATGGACATTATGAGTTTACGGTTATGCCATTTGGTTATCCAATGCACCAGCTAAGTTCATGGACTTAATGAACCGCTTGTTCCAAGATCAGTTGGACAAGTCAGTGGTAGTCTTCATCGACGATATTCTTGTGTACTCGAAATCGAGGGGTGAGCACGAAAGCCACCTGAGAAGTGTGTTGCAGACATTGAGAAAGAATCAATTGTATGCTAAATTTTCAAAGTGTGAATTTTGGTTGAACCAAGTATCTTTTCTTGGTCATGTGATTTCTGAAGCCGGGATCGCTGTTGATCTGGCAAAGATAGATGCAGTGCACACCTGGCCTAGGCCGAAGACAGTTACCGACATCGGAGCTTCCTCGGTCTGGCAGGATATTATAGGAGATTTGTGAAGGACTTCTCCAGTGTCTCGAAGCCGATGACTTCTTTGATGAAGAAGGATGCTCCATTCGAGTGGACAGATGACTGTGAGAGTTCTTTTCAGAGTCTCAAGGATGCTCTGACATCTGCACCAGTCCTGACTTTACCAGACGGTCCAGATGGTTTTGAGGTCTATTGCGACGCATCAGGCAGAGGTATGGGTTGTGTATTGATGCAACACGGGAAGGTTGTAGCATACGCCTCCCGACAGCTGAAGAAGCATGAAGAGAACTACCCTACCCACGACTTAGAATTGGGTGCCATTGTCTTCGCACTGAAGATATGGCGACATCATTTGTATGGGGTAAGTGTGACAATTTATTCTGACCACAAGAGTTTAAAGTACTTGTTCACTCAGAAGGAGTTGAACATGAGACAAAGAAGATGGGTCGAGTTTCTAAACGACTACGACATAATCTATAGTATAAAGAGGGTAAGGCAAATGTGGTAGCTGACGCACTGAGTCGCCGAGCACACTCTCTCCATTCGCTAGTCTCTCATTCTAGCTTGGTTGAAGAGGTGCGTCGTGCTCAGATGACGGATCAGTACATGTTGGAGATTAGACAGAAGCTTAGTGATGGCACATTCGAGGGTCAGAAGTACGACTTCAACTCCACGATGATGACCTGATTAGGCTGAATGGCCGACTGTGTATTCCGAGGAGTAGCGCTGAGCTGAAGGAGCGCATACTGAGTGAATCCCACTGTTCTACGACTTCGATTCACCCCGGAGCTTCAAAGATGTAAAGGGTATGAAACGTTATTTTTGGTGGACTGGAATGAAAAAGGATGTGAATGATTATGTATTGAGGTGTCTCACTTGCCAGAAGGTCAAGTTTGAGCACCGAAGGCCTGGTGGTATGGTACAGCCAATGCCAGTGCCTGAGTGGAAGTTCCATGACATTTCTATGGACTTCGTAGTAGGGCTTCCGCCTACAAGGGGAGGTCTGAATATGATTTGGGTTGTTGTTGACCGACTGACCAAGGTGGCTCGATTCATACCGATGAAGGACACCTGGAAAGTGGCAAAACTAGCAGAGCTCTTTGATAGAGAGATTGTTCGGCACCATGGGGTACCAAAGACTATTGTGTCTGATAGGGATACCAGATTCCTCTCCAGGTATTGGAAATCCACACGGGAAGCGCTTGGTCCGAGCTGAAGCTAAGTACAGCGTTCCACCCACAGACAGATGGTCAGAGTGAGCGCACTATCCAGACACTTGAGGATATGTTACGTGCATGTGCACTTGACTTTCAGACCAGCTGGATTGACAAGTCACATCTGATCGAGTTTAGCTACAACAACAGTTACCATGCTTCGATCAAGATGTCTCCCTTCCAGGCTTTGTACGGTAGACCATGCCGCACACCATTATGCTGGGATGAGTCGAGTGAGACGGTCATTATAGGACCAGAGTATCTGGAACAAGTTCAAGCAGAAGTACGACAGATCCGGGCTAACATGAAGTCAGCTCAGGATAGGCAGAAATCATACGCTGATGTGCGCAGACGTGACCTGGAGTTCGCCGTGGGCGATCAGGTATTTTTGAGAGTATCCCCCATGAAGGGAGTGTTTCGTTTT
Organism: Limonium bicolor; assembly: GCA_023374045.1. Taxonomy (NCBI): domain Eukaryota; kingdom Viridiplantae; phylum Streptophyta; class Magnoliopsida; order Caryophyllales; family Plumbaginaceae; genus Limonium; species Limonium bicolor. The sequence continues at coordinate 246,060,861 of CM041776.1, forward strand.
GGCCAGAAAGGCAAGTTGAGCCCAAAATATGTGGGGCCTTATGTTGTGACGGAGCGGATCGGCCCGGTAGCTTACAGACTTGATTTACCCGCCGAGCTGGGCAAGGTACATGATGTATTTCATGTGTCCCAGTTGAAGAAAATATGTCTCATCCGTCTCATGTACTTCAGCCTGAAAGGCTAACCTTAGAGCCGACCATGCGATCAGTGGAGACTCCGGTACGGATTCTGGATACTAAGACTCGAGACACTCGCCATAAGTCTGTGAGACTGGTGAAGGTTCTCTGGTCTAACCAGGACGTTGAGGAGGCCACTTGGGAGCTGGAAGATAAGATGAAGGCGAAGTACCCGTCATTGTTTACTTCTTAGCATTTGTATGTATGTAGGGTACGGGGCGTACCCCTATTTAGGGGGGTAGAGCCGTTTCGGTTATGTGTGTACGGCATGTATTTGGATACATTGTCTGTGTTATGTTGTTATGTTGTTACCTTGTTGTGTTACAGACCGTTGAGTCTGAATGATGTTGTGTTGTATGTGGTTTGGACCTGGTGTCCGATGTTATGTAAGTATGTTGTTAATGTTGTTATGGAAGTATTGTTGATATGTGTTCCCGTGTTCTAATATTTAGGATATGTGGGAAGTATGAACTTTGGGGACAAAGTTCTTTTAAGGGGGGTAGATTGAAATACCCCAAACCTTGTAATATTGTTTAAACACTAAAATAAGGTATATTAAGACTAAAAAGAGTCTTAGAAACATAAGTAAACAATTTAAACCATAGAAAACACAAGTAAATACCTTAAGGTCAATAAGGGCTAAAATGTGCTCTAAGCTTGGGATAAGCTTGGTTAAGACCTAATGAGCTTACCAAGACCTCATTTATATATTAATGAACATATTAAACCAATTACAAAGGAAAACCAAGCTTGAAAACAAGTTAAAACACAAAATGTGCTTTAAGGAGTCTTAAAGCACATTTTTGAAAAATTGTCTTGTAAATGGGTTTTGAGTGGCTAAATGTCCATCATTACTCTTAATTAACATGTGTACTACTTAGTATCACATTAAGAATTCTAAATCAATGGGAAATCAAAAATTTCACAACAATGTGCCTTGTTTTTGTGAATAGTAACTAAATTAAGCTAGTTTATAACATAAGTCAATATAAGTAAGTAAATTGGTCAACAAAGACCAAAACACCCCTAAGTACATAAAGGGGGCCAGTTTTTATAAGGTGAGTCACCACCTTTGCTAGTTAACAAGTAATAAGTAATGATAAAGTAAGTTACTATTTACTTTAAGCATAAATATCTTACAAACTTACCTTTCCTTCATTATCTTCTTTCCTTCTTTGTTCCCACCGTCTCCAACCTCTCTTCCTCCTCTCCATTCACGGTTTTGCTACAGCCATATACCATTCTCCATCTTTGATTGTCCATAACTCCTAGCTCCATGCTCCAAAATAATTTCAAGACCACCATTCTCTTAGTTTAGTCAAGCTCTACAATCTTGTCTTTTCAAAACTCCAAAACCTCCATTTCGGTGCCAAGAGGAATCACCATGGGAGGAGCTTGAGCTCATCTTTTCACACCTTGTTGTTCTCTTTTGCTTCAAGGTAAGGAAACTCAAAGAAAAACTTCATTTCCCTTTTTTCATAAGTGACCGAAATCACCTTCTTCATGGTGTTTTCTTTTGCTTATTTTTAGCTCATTCTAATCTTCAAGGACTAGGTGGAGTCCTCTCTTGCTACTTAATTCAATTCCTACTCAATTCTAAGGTAAAACATTCATTTATGTGTTTTAAGACATTATATAACCTAGGTTTATCAATGAGTAAAAGCATGAGGCTTAATGCTCATTATCTTTACTTGTGTGTGGATGGAAGATTGACAAGTGATCAAGTTCCTTGCTCATTCCCTATCCAAGGAAACAAGAAAGAAGTTTGAAAGGAAAAGAGGTAAATTACCTAACCTAAAGTGCCTTAGGAAAATTGAGTTTTAAAATGCTTAACAAACTACTTAAGGAGCCAATGGTAAATGAGCTAGTAAAATACCCTCAAGGGTTTATTAAAAAGGCATATGTGTTGTTGTATGTATTCGCAGGTCAAAGGCAAATATTAGGTGGGAAATTCAGTGTTTAAGGTTTATGCAATGTAAGGCCTAAGAGCTATGCAATTAAGGGCCTAAGTGCCAAGCAATTAAAATTATGCACTATATTGTTATGTAGTGTAGTTTAAGGCTTAGTTGTGTGTAAAGAACATTTTTGTGTGAATAAATGTTCTTTGTGTACAAGGGTGAGAAACCTTGTGTTTGGTGTGTAAGAAAATACTAGGGGAGCCATGTCAAAATTTGAATAGAAAATAAGAAGTTTAGGTGTTTTAATGAAGTTTGATGACCTAGGGTTCACTAGGAATTGTTAAGGGTTGATTTGGTGAAAGGAAAGGAATTTAGGTGTTCATAAGTATGAAAATGACTTGGGCATTGTTCAAGGAAGTTTGTGTAAAGGGGATTGTGGTAGTGCAAATGGTGCTTAAAGAGATTATTATAAGGTAGTGAGGGAATACTTTGGTTAGATGAAGTCTAGGCAAGAATACAAGTTAAAAGTGTAAGAAAAAAAAGATGTTCTAAGTGTTAAGGACTTAGTAAACGTTGAGTAAAAGTTTAAGGAGTTTTTGAGATGTTTAGAGAGGGTTTAAGTGTGCCCAAAAGATGTAAAACATGTGGGAGAACATGTGTAAAACATAGGGAAAAATTGGGATGAATTTGGAGTTCAAAAAGAGGAGAAAAACACATTAAAAAATTGGTTCTGCAGTGGACCGCCCCTACGGACCGCCCCTGTGGGGAGGTCCTGTTGTGCTGCATGCGTGAGACATTCTGTTGTGGACCGCCCCTGGGGACCTCCCCAGAGGGGTGGTCCGAACCAGAAAAAAAAATTCTTTAAATCTAAAAAGAGAATGAGAGTTATGCAGTGGGCCCTAGTATGAATAATAAAGATAAAATGAGTGTAAGATTAAGGGTAAAACATGGTCATGAAAACATGTAAACACTTAGTAAGTTATAAGTTGAATAAGTTAATTAACCGACATCGTTAATTATGTATAGGAGTTGCCTACGGTGGAAACCAATCGAAGCAGGGACCAAGGTATGGTTTTCTTGCAGTCTGCTGCCTACCGGTTTACACCGGCTTGTGTGTTGTTTGTTTTTCTGTGTGTTTATAACCTTGTAAGACTTAAATCATGTAACGAGTTTACAGTTGTTAAATATTATTATATTCTTAAGTGTGACTCTCTCTTCCCTTGTGTGTGTCTAACAAGACTTAACCAATTGTTTGTGATTTGTCTATTGAGTTCAATGTTGAACTTCTAACAAGTGCTAACGGGGGAAGTGAGGAGTCCGGTCTGTTCCGGCCACGCGTGTGAGTATGGGAGTCGATGTCATAACCGGTTCGATTCTCTTTGTATGTTATGGTTGTTTTCCAATTTGGTTTCCAACCTTCCCTTTAGCTTAACCAAGGCTATTTTACTGACTCACGTCGGGCCACAGGGGCATACTATGTTTTGTTCGGGTGCTTGGGTCACTATATCCGAGGCACCTTGTGTAACACCCCTACTAATTCGGCTCCTAATAATCCTATAGATGTCGTGCACAAGTAAAATCTGCAGTGGTAAAACAATAAACTATCGCCCTAATGGTGTCACTGTTATCACTCGCCCATACGGGTGATAACGATTTACCTGATAATCAACTTGCGAAACGTATTCCCGCAGTGACCACAAGAGATAGATAGTAGAACTTAAACAACTTAAAACAAATCTAACATCAACAATTATTACAGACCGTGAGCACTAAACCAAATACACCTCGGTTAAACAACCCGAGTCCAAACAACCTGAGTATCACACCGTACCAAGTCTAAACCAACGTAATATCACACAGTAGTCCTCTGCTGCGACCCACCAGCTATCACCTGCAAAAGTGGTTTGTGGTATGGAATCAGCCCCTGCTGAGTATGTCATCACATGCCCCGTCATGCCCCCAAAGACCCCTCAATTATTTGGTCGAGAGCATGAGGTTCATTACATGCAATACCGTTTTAATATTTAAAACTGAAAACAATTAACAGTACATCCATACAATAAACACAACCATCAACTATAAATAACCACAAGTATAACCAATGAACAACCAAGCGAAACAAGGATAGTAACAAGTATTAATTCTCGTCCATGGTATAGAAACCAATATCGTTCGCCACTGTATAATTCTAACTGTATTATTTGTTCAGTTATACCTAGTGACAATGTCTCATTAAAACGACATGTCTCTAGTTACCCATATATTATGGCGGGTCACCCACGGCAGTAGCCACTCCAACGGTAGAGTCTCCGACCAACGAGCCATTCTAGCTCACGGGAAATTTCTTGATACTTGCGGACCCGTACGCGGACATCCTGGTATCGTTTTTGTGATCACAGCGCACCAAGAGCCACATCCTCTGGCTTTACTTTCCTTCTTATTAATTATTTATTCCATCGCATCGCATTACCAAATTTTCCTAACACAGCAGACTAAGGTCATTAGTCCAATCCGGAGTCTGTAAACTCGGGATCCAGTGTTAGATACGAGAGCGGCGTATAGAAAGGCCAATGCTCCGTATAAAAGTCTCGGATAATATGTATATCTTATTATCCTAGTGCTACAACGTTTTTACTGACGTTCCTTATATTCATATAAGATAGCACCATAGCCGCTAGTTCGTTTTATATATATGGTTCATATATACGAACCGGTACTGTTAACTCAACAACAGTAATAATAAGCAGCTATAAATATACAATTCATGCATATTAATTATCACATTCAGACAAACAATCTTATCACAGATCACACAGAAGTCTGAACTGAGGAAGCCCTCAGAGACAATCAGAGACACATAACAACATACCGTTCACCCTGATGTATTACGGTGGAGTATGAATCAGCAAGATCCTATGCTCCTTGTGTAGTCTCTAACAATCTAAACATACATAATGCTACTGATTAGCATACCGTATAACAACACAATCTACGGTACCCCGTACCGTCACTAACACCTCCCGGTTAACCCCCCGTTATAACTATCAATGTTTGTCGGGTTTTAGGTTTAACTCGAGATTGGAAAAGTGTTATATTACATGCGTAGTCTTGTTTGTATATTAGTATAGTTATGTTAAACTTGTTATCGCATGTAACTTAATGTTTGTTTGTACATCATACAGTTTGTTTCATTATTGTATGTGTGATCCTTTGTCATGCACTATGCATCTTACCTTAGTATTTATTTTTCTAAGGTTTGTCTTTTTTTTTTAAAATTCAATGTGGTATAATTCATTTGTAAACTATACTTTAATTACATGAATCTTATTATCACATGTAACTCTCTTACATTAGAATTCCATATCCAATTTGTAATTCTTTTCTCCTATCTATTATCATTTTAATTATGATAATTTATAATTATTGAAACATCATTTTCTACACCATTACATATTTATTTATATATGTGTGTTATGGAACTATTTATTATATGGTAAGTCTTATAATCTATATTCATTCTTTTAATGAATACTCCTTATATATAAATGTTATAATTCTTATAACATAAAAACCATATTATAAATTCCATTTAAAAATGTTAATATTTCGAACAGCACCTATGTTCTTAAATATTTACAAAATCCACCACTTAATTAATATAATGTTACATTCTAGTTATATAACAATCTTATGACATTTAAGTCATTTAAAACAATTATAACTATAGTTATATTTGTTTATAAAATACCAATAGCCCCCTTATATTTTCGGCTTTATTATAACCACTAAACTTCTAAAATCACAACAATCCCAATTTATAATACATAGTTTCTAATTCCATTAAAACTATATATTATACACATTCTTTAACACTATAATCATTCCAAAAATTACCAAACTATACCAAAAGGTTATAAACATTATTCCTAACCTTATTTTTCCTCTAATCTCGGTTTCCATATATTTGTTACCTATTTATAACAATGTCATAAAATACCATATATTATACTTATATAATTCTTATGAACTCCAAATTTAACCAAATAAACTTCTAAAAATTTCTAATAACTTAAGGACTTTACTAAACTCCATTTAGTACCCTTAAGTTTCGGTAATTACATTACCACCCCAAGTCTTATAAATCTTTTACAATTTAATAAGTATCTTATTATAAGGTAGTATTTTAATTTCTTAAATTTTCTAAACTTGGTCAAAGTCTCCTATATAGTCAACTTTGACTCTAATACCAAATGGGAACCAATTTTTCGGTAATTACAAATAACCTATACTTTTCTATTTTTACAATTTTGACCCAAAACTTTATAAAATGTTATAATTTTTATTAAATTCATTTAAAAACCCTAAATTGCTCTAAATTAAGCCCACGGCTTTCTAAATTCCTAGTAATTACGAATTGGCCCCAATTTTAATTATAAGCATAAATAAAACTAAATAAGCTTATAAACTTAAATTAAAATGGCCTAATGACATGGCCTTATTACAACCTTGAACTTGCAAAATAAATTACACAATAAATGTCTCAAAATATAGCATATATATTCGGCCTCACTTAGGTTTAATTATTTTTCCACATAATGTCATAATTTGACCATTATGTTAATTAAATCCTTAAATGACTAGCTTAATTTATCTTAGCCATTTTTTTCCATTTTTAGGTCAATATGACCTATATATGAAGTTTCACTCTCGGCCATATATATATATATGCTTAAAATTTAAAAATCATAAGTTTAAGGTGTTTATACCTTGATTATCCTTGTATGCTCTCGGCCACTTGTAGGAAAAATCACCATGATTTAGACATGTTTAATACACAAAAACAAGATATGGTTACACTCCAAGCTTGAGCTTAACCATAAGGAATAATTAATGTAAGATTTAAGGCAAAAATCACCTTAAAAATGCAAGGGAAGTTCTAAGTGGTTTCGACCTGAACCAAACACACCACAAGGTGTTAGATCCACATATTGACATAGGAAATAGTTAGATCTCGAAATGCTACCTTGTTATTAGGTTTTACCTTGGAAAAATGCCTTAAAAGAGAGTATTTCTCTTGGATCTTGGTCACCCTTGCTCCAAATGGCTAACCAACTGATGAGTATGTAAATATGAAGATTATGAGTGTATAAACTCATAAAATGAAGAAGAAAACCGCAAGATTGAGAAGCTTAAGGTATGTTTTTACCTTAAAATGTAGATTTGAACAACCTTGGTCCCTCTACTGGTCTCAACCGAGTTTAGCTCTTGTTCTAACCTTAGAACACTGAGAATAAGCCATAGGAATTGATGAGCCACGAAATTAGGTGTTGGTAGTGAAGAGATGAAAAAAGGCTAAAAATGACATTAAAACACTTACTTAAGGACTTAGGAGCTAGGTTTGCCTTCCATTCAAGAACAAGCTTGAGAGCTTCAAAGGAAGGGGAGAGGCTGGGCAGAAGAGGATCGGACAAGGAAGGAAGAGAGAAGGTAAGGAAAGTTTGAAATAATGTAAAAAGTAAGTTATTTTCAAAAGTAAATGTATTAGGTAGATTGTCCCAAAATCATTGTATGCTGTCTCCTCTCTTATTGCAGCCGATCCATGGTCCAAATGGGTCAATTAATTGACCATTGACCATGCTTGGTCAATATTGACTCATGCGGGCCCCACTTTAGGGTTTTATTAATATTTTAATATTAAATTTGTAAAAATTCGTAAATTTCTGGAATTAAATTCCTAATATGATATAATATGATTAAATATCATATTTAAGGTAATTATAATTTTTAAGCCCATTAAAAATCAATTTAAAAGGCAATCTCACAAAAACGTGCTTTAAGGAGTTTTAGCGCACATTTTTGTGTCACAGGGTGTTCCTGAGCTTAGTTCTCCTTGAGAATGGTTTTATTGTGTTCCTTGCTTCATTATAATACTTAGGAATCCACTTTGGATCCTATTTGAGGTCATACAACCTTTATGGTGTCTTAAAGCACATTTTTGGCTTTACCGATCTTAAGGCGTGTTTTGCCTTGTTGAGATCTTTTAGATTGTTCCCCAATAATATTTAGATGTTTAATAATCATCTTAGATCATTAATAGATCATTTAATATTTTAAAGATTAGGGGTATTTCAGTCTACCCCCCTTAAAAAGGCTTCGTCCCGAAGTCCTTAATCCTCTACAGTTCACCTAAGGAATCAAGTTCCACTAAGTAACCAAACAGTCCATTGCTAGGGAGTAACTCCCACTAGGTTCAACCTAGTCTATACATACACATATATTAATAAAACTCATGGTATAACTCATTCATACACAGCACAAACAAGGTGCACATCCAACTCATCACCAAAAGTACTCAGCGGTACTATATATTCAACCAGGTGCACAAGGCACATACATACATAAAATGTATCATACACACAATCATCCAAACACATGTATGACGCAGCATACCAACAAAACACAACACAAAAACAAGACCTAATGCACAACATGTGCGCAAGCCAAGTGGTGTCTACCCCCCTTAAAAAGGGTTTGACCACGAACCCGTACAAGTAACACAGCTACTACTCGAAGAGTGCTGGGTACTTCGCTCTCATGGAGTCCTCTAACTCCCATGTAGCCTCCTCCACCTCATGGTTCGACCAGAGAACCTTGACCATGCTAACGGTCTTGTTCCTAGTCTGTCTCGTCTTCGTATCGAGAATGCGGAGTGGTACTTCCTCATATCGTAGAGCAGGGTCCAACTCTAAAGTCTCTGGCTGCAAAACGTGCGATGGTGGGGCACATACCTCTTCAACTGTGAAACGTGGAAAACGTCGTGCACCCTCCCGAGCTCTGCTGGTAAATCCAGTCTGTAGGCTAATGGGCCCACTCGCTCCCTAATCGCATAAGGTCCAACATACTTTGGGCTCAACTTGCCCTTCTGCCCAAACCGGAATATCCCCTTCATGGGTGACACTCTAAGGAATACCATATCGTCGGTAGTGAACTCAATGTCCCTCCTCTTGGTGTCTGCATTTGCTTTCTGCCGGTCCTGAGCTGCCCTCATTCTTGCGAATCTGTAGGACATCCTCCTTAATCTGCTCTAGGTACTGGTCCTAGAAGCGTAGTCTCGCTGGCCTCATCCCAGCATAAAGGAGTCCTACATGGTCTACCATAAAGTGCCTGAAATGGTGGCATCTGTATCGAGGAGTGGTAGCTGTTGTTGTAGGCGAACTCTATCAGATGTAGTCGCTCTAACCAACTCCCCTGAAAATCTAAGGCACATGCTCTCAGCATGTCCTCCAGTGTCTGGATGGTCCTCTCACTCTGACCGTCGGTCTGTGGATGGAACGCCGTACTAAGCTTCAACTTTGTACCCAAGGCTTCCTGAACCTGTCCCCAGAATCTGGACAAAAATCGAGGGTCCCTATCAGAAACAATAGTCTTTGGCACACCATGGTGCCGGATCACCTCCTTCTGGAACAAGTCCGCTAACTTCGGGACGTTCCAGGTATCCTTCATAGCAACAAACTTTGCCACCTTCGTCAGACGGTCCACAATGACCCAAATCGTGTTCAGTCCTCCCTTAGTCGGTGGGAGACCGACAACGAAATCCATCGAAATGTCCTCGAACTTCCAACAAGGAATAGGCATAGACTGCACTAAACCTCCGGGTCTCCTATGCTCAAACTTAACCTTCTGACAGGTCAAGCATCTAGCCACATACTCAGCTACATCCTTCTTCATCCCGCTCCACCAGAAATGAACCTTCAAATCCTTATACATCTTCGACGAACCAGGGTGGACGGATAAGGACGAGCAATGAGCCTCCTGGAGTATCTTCTCCTTCAGATCAGGAGACGACTCCGGAATACACAAACGGCCCTTCAGTCGAATCATGCCATCATCGCACAGTTCGAAGTCATATTTTAGCCTCTCAAAACAACCATCTATCATTTTCTGCCTGATACTCTGCATATAGTGATCACTCTCCTGTGCAGCTCGTATCTCATCAATCATACTGCTGTTTGCTAATAAAGTGAACAATGAATGAGCTCTGCGGCTCAGGGCATCAGCTACCACATTCGCCTTGCCCTCTTTGTACCTCAGGTCTATATCGTAGTCCTTCAAGAACTCGACCCATCTTCTCTGTCGCATGTTCAGCTCCTTCTGCGAGAAGAGATGCTGTAGACTCTTGTGATCAGAGTAGATAGTGACTGTCACACCATACAAATAATGTCGCCAGATCTTCAAAGCGAAGACTACTGCGCCTAACTCAAGGTCATGTGTGGGGTAATTCACCTCATGCTTCTTCAGCTGTCGGGATGCGTAAGCAACTACCTTCCCGTGCTGCATAAGCACACCAGGACCGGTTCCAGAGGCATCACAGTATACCTCGAACCCATCAGTGCCCTCAGGGATAGTAAGAACGGGCGCTGATGTCAGGAGATCCTTCAGCGTCTGAAAGGACTGCTCACACTCTGCAGACCATAAGAACTGGGATTCCTTCTTCATTAGATTAGTCATGGTTTGGCTTCCTTGGAGAAGTCCTTCACAAATCTTCGATAATACCCTGCCAAACCCAGAAAGCTACGGACGTCTGTGACTGTCTTCGGCCTTGGCCAACTCTTCACTGCCTCAATCTTAGCAGGATCTACAGATATGCCGCTAGCTGATATAATGTGTCCTAGAAATGACACGCTGTCTAACCAGAACTCACACTTAGAGAGTTTGGCATACAGCTGGTTCACTCTCATAATATTCAACACCTGTCTCAAATGGAACTCATGATCTTCCTTGGTTTTGAATAGATCAGAATATCGTCGATGAAGACTACAACTGAACTATCAAGATGCTCTCTAAAAAGTCGGTTCATCAAGTCCATGAATATGGCTGGCGCATTCGTCAGTCCGAATGGCATAACGGTGAACTCGTAGTGTCCATACCGTGTCCTGAAAGCTGTCTTCTCAATGTCACCCTCTGCAATCCTAATCTGATGGTAGCCAGATCTGAGGTCTATCTTCGAGAACACACTGGCTCCTCTCAGCTGATCAAACAAATCATCTATCCGTGGTAATGGGTACTTGTTCTTGACTGTAACCGCATTAAGCTCGCGGTAGTCGATGCAGAGTCGCATACTGCCGTCCTTTTTCTTGACGAACAGCACTGGAGCACCCCAAGGAGAAACACTAGGTCGAATGAATCCCTTGTCGAGGAGGTCCTCCAGCTGTAGCTTCAGCTCCCTCATCTCAGCCGGTGCCATACGGTAGGGTGCCTTAGCAATGGGGCCCGTACCTGGCAACAAGTCGACGGCGAACTCAACCTCGCGCACAGGTGGCATGCCTGGCAGCTCATCAGGAAATAAGTCGGGAAAATCTACCACGACTGGAATGTCTACGTCCGTCACGTCGCTCTGTCTCGTGTCCTGTACATAACAGAGGAAGGCTTGTCGGCCCTTCCTAACATCCTTCATCAGGGACAATGCTGACACGATCTTGACAGTCGGCTCTCTCCTCACACTGCGGTATGACACTGTCTTGCCGCTCGGCCCCTTCAGTAGTAGTCGATGCTCTGCACAATGAAGGCGGCCCCTATGCTTCTGTAGCCAATCCATGCCCACTATGATGTCAAAACCCAAATTCTTGAACTCAATCAGATCAATGGGGAAGGTCTCAGTCATAATGCTGATCTCTAACCCTGTATACTGTCTGGTGCAACCTACTTTCTCCTTCGAAGGAAGGGTGACTGCAAAGTCTGAAAGCTGTTCGGGGGTGGCCCCCAGCTTCTTAGCAAACGTCGAGGAAATAAAAGAATGCGAAGCCCTGAGTCGAACAATACGGAAGCACTAACCCATCAATAGGAAAGGTACCTGAGATTACCTCTCGTATTAGCATCGAGTCCCAATAAATCACTAATTACTGTTGTTTGTAATTGTCATACCTGTGATGACATTACCAGACTCCTTGGCTTGCGCCATGTCTAGGATGCAGATGGTACCCTCCTTTCCATTACTATAGCCTGAAGTTATGAATTATCGGTATCAACAAAACTGAACACAACACTTGTAAAAACTCTTATTTCATTCATCCAACGTATTTACAAGGTTACACACTTAACTACTACTATTACATCAATACTGTCTGAAAGTCAAATTTAAACGGCCGGGTCGGATGTGGGTATCATTCACTAAAGTGGGTGGTGCGGTATTGAGCTTAATGCTCTTAATACCATGATATACAAGCCTCGACTCTCCACCAAATACTAATACATCCAGACTTGAGGATGATCTTGCTTGCTAGATCCATCCTCTTCTGGTCTCCATAAATAAACTCAGCATCATCGCCGATGGAAAAGATACAACTGGTATTCCTCTGGTGATGGACTCGGTCGTCTCATCACGGTCCTGGTGCATTCCAAGCTTCCTCCCTGTTCATAGTAATTGATGATGCAAACGTCAGGTGTCATGTCGGGTAATGGATAAACCTCACAGTCTTGAGCAATATCCATTGCGTTTCTCACCAAGGTAAGGAAACTCTCAGGTATACTAGGTATAGATACGTCACCTACCATCCTCACCTCTCGATAAACCCTAGCTTGTGGATCCCAATCTTTTCCTAAGCACATCATGTGCAGTTTCATTCTAGAACCACTAGTAAATACAGGGGTATAAAAACCTCCTATGCCCTTACCCAAAGCTCTACACTCATTCACTATGGTGATTTGCTCATCTAGGGTTAGGAACTCTCTGAGAAGTATCATGCCCGGTCTGACTACATGACACAACTCACTAGGGTACTCCCGTCTTTCTTCCACGGGTCTAGGTGATCTCTGTCTTGTAAGTGTGGGATAGCAGATATCGAAGTCTCCTAAGAGGTAAAAGGTTTCCTAGGTAAGTTGTTTATCTAAACGGTAATTTAAACACTCATTCATGCAAGGTAAAACGTTTAACACTTAGTCATGCTTTCATACAATGGTTAAGGTTTCAAATGCTAACCTTCACCGCGCTGGGTACTAGTGCCAGCGCCTGAAGCTCCCGCTGCATTCAGCATACGGTTGCCCGGCGGGTTCCTCTGGCCCTGGTTCTGCTGCGGCAGCGGCTGCTGCTGCTGCCCTCTCTGGGCTTGGGGCGCCGGCCCCCTCTGGCCACCTCGGGCTCCACCTCCTCCAGTAGGTGCGCCCTGAGTCCCCTTCGGTGGGCGGTACGCTCGGCTATCTGGATTATTAAAGCACTCGAACGACCTGTGGCCCTTCTTTCCACAGTGGTGGCAGTCCACCGCTTGCCCGGTGCAGTCGACACCCGGGTGGTCTTTACCACAGCGCTTGCAGTGAAAGTGGCGCTGGGGTGCAGAACCTATTATCATGTCACACTCAGGTTAGTACAAGGATGGTAATGGGTAGTGTAGTACACAATTTATTCACAAGGTTAGATCGCTTACCCTTAGGGGGTACAGATCTAAGAGGCTGCACATCGTAGGTAGGCCCGGTCAGCAACGGGACCTTGTCTTTACCCTTTTGGCTGGCCTGCTCCTTCTTCTCCCTCCAGGAGAACTTCTTCTTCCTGTGATCGTCAAAGTGTCAGGATTAGCAGGTATAAAAGCAGGCAGTAAGTAAGTAATTTAAATGGATTAAATAACTTAAGGTGGTTCTTACTTCCAGCCCTTACTGCCTCCGCCTCCAGCCTCAGTCTCTGCCTCTTTCTCTGGGGCCTTACGCTTCTGCCCCTGGCCGTCCTCCCGGCTGTTCACCATCATCTCAGTCCGAGAAGCAGCGTCATAACACTCCTGCACATAATAAGTTCCCGAACTTGTAACAAATCAACTGAGTTATAAGGTACAAACTGTCAATTAGTTTTACCTGAACCGTAGGGTACAAGGTAGCACCCATGGCGGCCTTAATAGCATATCTCAACCCGCCTCTAAACTTCTCTACTTTCACAGCATCAGAAAACAACTCCTGGGACGAAGTCCAAGAGCCCAATAAACAAGGAGTAGTACTGATCTACTGTCATACTGCCTCAGGGACTCAAACTCCTCCCTCTTCCTCTGCTTCAGATGAGCAGGATATACTTCTCTCTCAAATTCCACGAAACCAGTCCACCCAAAACCCTCTATGCAAGATATGTGCCTTCACGGACCTCCACCACGTGCTGGCAGCGTCCTTCAGGTGAAAGGCTGCTATATCAACTCGGTGCTCAGCAGGCACATGTATGGCATCGAAGGCCTTCTCGTGCTCAACGATGTATCTCTCAGGACAGTGGGGTCAGCAACTCCATCATAGGTAGGTACTCGCGTGTCAGCTACGCTCTTCAGCCAATTCGGCTCTCTAGGTGCGGGTACGGGTGGGACTACCGGTGGTGCAGGTGGTGCTCCTATATGGATACCTCCCAACTGGGCTAGCTGAGCGAAGACGGCAGCTACCGTCTCAGCCACGCCCACGGTGGGGCCCCGGAGGCCCTCCAGGCCCGCCGCCTCTTCCACCACCTCCTCTGCCTGCTGATCGCCTCCCGGAAGACATCTGAAGAATTCAAACCAAGGTCAGCTCTTGGTATAAATACGTACTTTCACCATAACTTAACTCAAATCATTTACAACTATCTCTTGGTACTGGTGTGTAATAACCTAGGCTCACGGTACTTAAACTACTATCTCTTGTAATCAGAGCGGTACTCCGCTCTGATACCACTTTTGTAACACCCCTACTAATCGGTTCCTATAATCCTATAGAGTCGCGCACAATAATATCTCGCAGCGGTAAATAATAAACTATCGCCCTAATGGTGTCACTGTTATCACTCGCCCATACGGGTGATAACGATTTACCTGATAATCAACTTGCGAAACGTATTCCCGCAGTGACCACAAGAGATAGATAGTAGACTTAAACAACTTAAAACAAATCTAACATCAACAATTATTACAGACCGTGAGCATCTAAACCAAATACACCTCGGTTAAACAACCCGAGTCCAAAACAACCTGAGTATCACACCGTACCAAGTCTAAACCAACGTAATATCACAATGGTCACGCCTCGCTGCGACCCACCAGCTAATCACCTGAAATAAAGATGGTTTGTGGTATGGAATCAGCCCCTGCTGAGTATGTCATCACATGCCCCGTCATGCCCCCAAAGACCCCTCAATTATTTGGTCGAGAGCATGAGGTTCATTACATGCAATACCGTTTTAATTTAAAACTGTAAAATCAATTAACAGTAAATCCATACAATAAACACAACCATCAACATATAATAACCACAAGTATAACCAATGAACAATAAGCGAAACAACGATAGTAACAAGTATTAATTCTCGTCCATGGGTAGAACCAATATGTTCGCCACTGTATAATTCTAATGTATTATTGTTCAGTTATACCTAGTGACATGTCTCATTAAAACGACATGTCTCTAGTTACCCATATATTATGGCGGGTCACCCACGGCAGTAGCCACTCCAACGGTAGAGTCTCCGACCAACGAGCCATTCTAGCTCACGGGAAATTTTCTTGATACTTGCGGACCCGTACGCGGACATCCTGGTATCGTTTTTGTGATCACAGCGCGCACCAAGAGCCACATCCTCTTGGCTTTACTTTCCTTCTTATTAATTATTATTCCATCGCATCGCATTACCAAATTTTCTAACACAGCAGACTAAGGTCATTAGTCCAATCCGGAGTCTGTAAACTCGGGATCCAGTGTTAGATACGAGAGCGGCGTATAGAAAGGCCAATGCTCCGTATAAAGTCTCGGATAATATGTATCTTATTATCCTAGTGCTACAACGTTTTCTGACGTCCTTTTTATATTTTATAAGATAGCACCATAGCCGCTAGTTCGTTTTATATATAGGTTCATATACGAACCAATACTGTTAACTCAACAACAGTAATAAGCAGCTATAAATACAGTTCATGCATATTAATTAACATTCAGACAAACAATCTTATCACAGATCACACAGAAGTCTGAACTGAGGAAGCCCTCAGAGACAATCAGAGACACATAACAACATACCGTTCACCCTGATGTATTACGGTGGAGTATGAATCAGCAAGATCCTATGCTCCTTGTGTAGTCTCTAACATCTAAACAATACATAATGCTACTGATTAGCATACGTATAACAACACAATCCTACGGTACCCCGTACCGTCACTAACACCTCCCGGTTAACCCCCCGTTATTAACTATCAATGTTGTCGGGTTTTAGGTTTAACTCGAGATTGGGAAAAGTGTTATATTACATGCGTAGTCTTGTTTGTATATTAGTATAGTTATTGTTAAACTTGTTATCGCATGTAACTTAATGTTTGTTTGTACATCATACAGTTTGTTTCATTATTGTATGTGTGATCCTTTGTCATGCACTATGCATCTTACCTTAGTATTTATTTTTCTAAGGTTTGTCTTTTTTTTTTAATTCAATGTGGTATAATTCATTTGTAAACTATACTTTTAATTACATGAATTCTTATTATCACATGTACACTCTCTTTACATTAGAATTCCATATCCAATGTTTGTAATTCTTTTCTCCTATCTATTATCATTTTAATTATGATAATTATAATTATTGAATCACACATATTTCTACACCATTACATATATTTATTTATATATGTGTGTTATGGAACTATTTATTATATGGTAAGTCTTATAATCTATATTCATTCTTTTAATGAATACTCCTTATAATAAATGTTATAATTCTTATAACATAAAACCATATTATAAATTCCATTTAAAAATGTAATATTTTCGAACAGCACCTATGTTCTTAAATATTTCCAAAATCACCACTTAATTAATATAATGTTACATTCTAGTTATATAACATATCTTAGACATTTAAGTCATTTAAAACAATTCTAACTTATAGTTATATTTTGTTTAAAATACCAATTAGCCCCCTTATTTTCGGCTTTTATTATAACCACTAAACTTCTATAAAATCACAATTCAATCCCAATTTATAATACATAGTTTTTTTTCTATTCCATTAAAACTATATATATATACACATTTTTATAACACTCTATATATCATTCCAAAAATTACCAAACTATACCAAAAGGTTATAAACATTATTCCTAACCTTATTTTTCCTCTAATTCTCGGTTTTCCATATATTGTTACCTATTTATAACAATGTCATGAAATACCATATATTATACTTATATAATTCTTATGAACTCCAAATTTAACCAAATAAACTTCTAAAAATTTCTAATAACTTAAGGACTTAACTAAACTCCATTTAGTACCCTTAAGTTTCGGTAATTACATTACCACCCAAGTCTTATAAATCTTTTACAATTTAATAAGTATCTCATTATAAGATAGTATTTTAATTTCTTAAATTTTCTAAACTTGGTCAAAGTCTCCTATATAGTCAACTTTGACTCCTAATACCCAATGGGAACCAATTTTTCGGTAATTACAAATATATAACCTATACTTTTCTATTTTACAATTTTGACCAAAACTTTATAAAATGTTATATTTTATTTTCATTTAAAAACCCTAAATTGTTCTAAATTACGCCCACGGCTTTCTAAATCCTTAATAATTACGAATTGGCCCCAATTTTAATTATAAGCATAAATAAAACTAAATAAGCTTAAACTTAAAATAAAATGGCCTAATGACATGGCCTTATTACAACCTTGAACTTGCAAATAAATTACACAATAAATGTCTCAAATATAGCTATATATTCGGCCTCACTTAGGTTTAATTATTTTTCCACATAATGTCATAATTTGACCATTATGTTAATTAAATCCCTTAAATGACTAGCTTAATTTATCTTAGCCATTTTTTTCCATTTTTAGGTCAATGACCTATATATATATTCACTCTCGGCCATATATCTATATATATACTCCCTCCGTCCTGAATTGACCGTCCTGTTTACTATTTGGACATATGCTTAAAAATTACATCATAAGTTTAAGGTGTTTATACCTTGATTAAGCCTTGTATGCTCTCGGCCACTTGTAGGAAAAATCACCACTTGATTTAGACATGTTTAATACACAAAAACAAGATATGGTTACACTCCAAGCTTGAGTTTAACCATAAGGAATAATTAATGTAAGATTTAAGGTAAAAATCACCTTAAAAATGCAAGGAGTGTTCAAGGTGGTTTCGATCTGAACCAAACACACCACCAGTGTTAGATCCACTATTGATATAGGAAATAGTTAGATCTCGAAATACTACCTTGTTATTAGGTTTTACCTTAGAAAAATGCCTTAAAAGAGAGTATTTCTCTTGGATCTTGGTCCCCTTGCTCCAAATGGCTAACCAACAGATTCCACATGAAAATGAGAAGAAGATGAGGCTATGACCAAATTTTCACAGCCAAACTCGAAGGGAATCAAAAGTTATGAGCTTAAAGCACATTTTTACCTTAAAATGTAGATTTGAACAACCTTGGTCCCTCTACTGGTCTCAACCGAGTTTAGCTCTTGTTCTAACCTTAGAACACTGAGAATAAGCCATAGGAATTGATGATCCCGAAATCTAGTGTTGGTGGTGGAGAAGAAGAAGAAAAAGAGCTAAAAATGACATTAAAACACTTACATTAGGAGCTTAGGAGCTAGGCTTGCCTTCCATGCTCAAGAACAGACCTTGAGAGCTTGAGAGGAAGGGTGAGCTCGGCTGGGAAGGAGAGGATCGGACAAGGAAGGAAAGAGAAGGTGGGAATGATTGGTAATAATGTAAAAAGTATGTTTCTAAAAGTAAATGCATTAGGTAGTATTTGTCTCCAAAATCATTTATGCTGTCTCCTCACTTATTGCAGCTGATTTTCTTGGTCCAAAGGGGTCAATTAATTGACCATTGACCATGCTTGGTCAATGTTGACTCATGCGGGCCCCACTTTAGGGTTTTATTAATATTTTAATATTAAATTTGTAAAAATTCGTAAATTTCTGGAATTAAATTCCTAATATGATATAATATGATTAAATATCATATTTAAGGGTAATTATAATTTTTAAGCCCATTAAAAATCAATTTGAAAGGCAATCTCACAAAAACGTGCTTTAAGGAGTTTTAGCGCACATTTTGTGTCACAGGGTTTCCTGAGCTAGTTCTCCTTGAGAATGGTTTTATTGTGTTCCTTGCTTCATTATAATACTTAGAAATCCACTTTGGATCTTATTTGAGGTCATACAACCTTTATGGTGTCTTAAAGCACATTCTTGGCTTTACCGATCTTAAGGCGTGTTTTGCCTTGTTGAGATCTTTTAGATTGTTCCCCAATAATATTTAGATGCTTAATAATCATCTTAGATCATTAATAGATCATTTAATTATATTTTAAATATTAGGGGTATTTCACCTTGTGTTAAGTTATCCGTTCAATCTAACAGGATGGTAAGGAGTTGTGTAACGAGCTTAGCATGAGTTTGGCAACATTCTCTAGGCTCTCCATGGGAACTAATTGTGTTGGTTCATTTCCTAAAAAGAATTGTTCTTGTGTGTTATGTGTGAAGTTGTATGCAATACTCTTGCTATATTATATATATGTTGTATGTTTAAAATGAATGCCATGTCATCGTGACAATTAGTTGCGCGTATCCCGGTAACCGATGGGCTGCGCGTTAACCATACCAGCCAAGGGTTGCTGACCCCCTCGGGGGCTCCATATTTCTTTTACTGCAGGATGAGGATCGAGGAAGCGGAATGGCTTTAGATTCTAGGATGCAGGATTACTTTTGATTATTTTTGGAGTTGTGCCCGGGAAGCGCCTGTGCTCCCGTGGCGATATATTTTGGCACCGTTGTAGTACAGTGATGGCCGTTGACAGTTCGTAGTGACAGATTGTGATGTACAGTTACAGTGTATGGATGTAGTTACAAACTCGGTATTATGTTTATGTATTAATGGTTATTAGTTCTATGCTCGGGAGTCTGATCATCAGACCGGTACACTCGTATTTATTCTGCCTTGTTGACCACGTGGGTGGTTAACGGCGTTGTAGCACCAAATTGTTTAGTTGTGTAATTCCGCTGCGATTTCAAGTATTGTTAAGTGCGTAGTAGGGGTGTTACATCCGGGCAGGGATTACTACATCCCACCACCGGGCTTTAGGATGGCCCACTAATCCAGGATGCTACCCATTCAAGGGATTTGGTCCATGGAAAAGATTACAGCCAGGATTCGGATCCAACCTCTTGTGTTTCCTTATCCTCACGCGTGGCCGAAACTATATCGGACTTCTACTCATTCCATTTTACTCATTACTCAAGTTAGGAGTTAGATGGTTAGGAATTAGTAGAAGTCATTACATCCATACCATACATCGATACACTACTCAAGTACACATGCTTACTCATACACATCATTCTCATTCATGCATTTCATGAATTATACAAACTAGATGTTCAAGAGCATACGACAAGAACAACATAGTTCAAACACGATTAAGTGCAATAAAAGTCCAATTCGTGCATTTATCTTATTTGAGTGATCACATAAGCACACAAATCGGGGTAACAAGGTTAGGATACAGAGCATGAAGAAATCATACCTTCATCGTTGATTTACTTTATCGGGTGCTCCCTTGTTCCTTAGTTCACATTTGTTCCTCGAATCTTTACTCTCGAATCAATGACTACATGCCAAATGATTCGATTAATACTAAGCTTTACAATACATGCTTAATTACTACGCCCGTATTTACCCCGTTATCCCGTTGCTTCGGTTTAACTTAATGTTCTTATACTTACAACCTTCTTAATTTGTTTTCTTACTCATTTACTTATTTTCTTACCTTCACTACCTCATTAATGGTGTATCACTACATACATATGCATATATGTGTATAGGCATATATATACATACATATGACTACCATAGTCATATAATAAAACATAATTTTTTTTTTGTTTTGACTCGACCGACCTTACCCAGGGTCGGACCCAAGGTCGGTCAAAGTCAGTAAGTTTCGTTAAGGCAAAATTCCAGGCTCGACCGACCTTGCAAGTCCGGTCCCAAGGTCGGTCCATTCCAGTGAGTTATGTACGTGAAAATTTCAGGCCCGACCGACCTTGCAAGTCCGGTCCCAAGGTCGGTCCGTTCCAGTATGTTCTGGCTTCGAGTTTTCTGGACTCGACCGACCTTGCCCAAGTTCGGTCCCAAGGTCGGTCCATTCCAGTAGACCTCTGGCCATCACAATTTACGACTCGACCGACCTTGCAAGTTCGGTCCCCAAGGTCGGTCGAAGTCAGAAGACTTCCCGTCTTTGTATTTTAAGGCTCGACCGACCTTGCGGGTTCGGTCCCAAGGTCGGTCCGGCCCCGTACTTCAGTTTTAATATCTGTTTCTTAGTGTTTTACTTTCCTATTGATTCCCCAATCTTTACCAATACTTCCCTACATGTTTACCACCCATTTAGATGCTCTAAATCACCTTACTTCATCCACCAAGTCCATTACTAAATTCATTTCCCATTCTCATAGGGATTTACACAATTTCCTCTCTTTCCATTCCTGCACACATAGCAGTTTTTGTTCCTCTTATGCTACAGCTTTGGAACCAACTTCTACCATTCAATACTCCTACTACCAATACCATTACAAGCATCCTCATTACATTATATTTTCATCCTAGTTCTTCCCATTACCTAAATCCTTTTTAATTTGTTTCCGAGATATTAAACACTCACCTCAAATTCTCCAAATACACTTAATTCCTCCTAGTTTCTCCAATGCATTCCTAGCATTCTTTGCTACAGATTTTGCATCCTTATATCCTCATACTACAACTACCATTCCATGGTTACTAAATATCTCTACTAACTCCAATACATACCTTAGTTCTCCCATACACCAAGTCATCCATAAATGCACATATTCCTACCACAATTTTGTCATAGTTCATCTACTTTTCTTACTTAGCCACACAAGCCCATTCTCACCAAGTTCATTCCTAAAACTAGCCACACCCATACAAGGGTCCTACCAGCAATCAATACAATATAAATTCACCAATACTTCCTCAATCCACAATACTAATACTCATACGCAATTATTGGCTCTAAGGCCTACAATCCACATACTTGCTCACAAATACTTAAACTTCCACAACTACAATACTAATACAATTTTAGGTTCTTTTATTTGTTTACTCATTCCCTTACTCTAATGCATTAAATTTAGCCTTCAAGAAAGAGCTCTTACCTTAAGCTCTTATTTCCTCTTTCCTTTTCCACCTCTTCTCCTCTCTTCCTTGTACAATTCTGTTACATGGGGGATGGAGTTGCCAAACTCCATTCCCATCACCCAAAGCACACATAAACAAGTGTAATTAAAATACAAACCCTTAATTTAATGCTAGTTCATTGAAATGCTAAAGCAAGTTTCTAGGGTTTACCTTTGGGGTGTGTTAGGAGGGGTTTTAGCCCTTGGTTCAAGAAGGATAATCTACCACCATTGCAAGGTGAAATTAATGCTCAAAAGAGAGAGAGAAAACAAGGCATTACAATGGGCAAAAATCGGTTACCAAAGGAAGATGGAGGAACTTGAACCTTTTATGGAGATTTTTACCTTGTTGGAAAGAGGAGACTCCAAGCTCCATAATGGTGTGCTTTTCTCTTCAAATGGGGAAAACCCATGGAGATGAAACTCATCCTTTTCGAATTTTGAAAAGAGGGAATGATAGAGGAGGATGAGGGGATTACAAATATGTGATCATTTTTGAGTTTGGAGCTTACATGAGGGTGGAGCATGAGGATGAAGAAGGGAAGCCATTAGAGCTTCTTGTGGAGCACCCAAAATCGCAGAGCCAGAAGAGAGAGGGAGAGAGAAATCGGTGAGGAGGAAGAGAGAGATGAGAGTAGAGAAATGAGTGAGGTGAGAGAGTGTTACTTACCTTTTTGTACTTTTACTTTTTGCTTTATGATTTACTTATTTAGCTAGCTAGTATGTGATTGTGTGAGGGAATTAATTAGCTCATAAAAACCGGCCCCCACATGTATTACTAGCTGGAGCGTTTTTCGTCTTTTACCGAAAACACTCATTATTTTACCCGGTTTCAGTACTATTCACTAACCGGGCCCGTTTTCCAGAATTTTCTCATTTAATTATTTTTATTGATTATTAGCTTCCGTAAATGCTTAATAATTGTTATTTAATTATTTATAATTTTTGCGGGTCCGTTTGACCACTTAAAGTCATGTTTTCGGGTTCTCGAAAAACGTGCTCTAAAGTTCCCTTAGCGTTTTAATTCATTATTTGGATCCGTTTTCTTCGGAAGTTGTTCCCATATATTATTTAGGTCGTATTAAACCTTTAGAATCCATATAATACGCTAACCGAGGTCTCATACCTCCTATGGTTATTTAACGCTTATTTAGCGTTTCCGCTTTTTAAGCGTTTATTTATTCCTTTTGGATTTATTTGTCCTTACCAATATTACTTAAGCATTATTAGGCTCTTAAATCAGGATTAGAATAATCTTAATCACTATATTTAAGTTTGGGTATTTCAATCTACCCCCCTTAAGAACTTTGTCCTCAAAGTTGTTCGAGGTTATGGGATCACTATACTTACTCATTTATACTTGCCTAATACCAAAGCCATACATTCCTCCTCCTTACAATTCCCAAATTCGTTACTCAAGGTTTCTCCTTTCCATACCATACCAACATACCATAATTACTCCAATCCGCATTACTATCAACCATTCGGTTCCTCTTTACAAAACTTGTACATACATACAGTGCAAAGTTATCCCCAAAGCCATGCAATACACATTACGATCCCGCAGGCACTCAGGTCAACTAGACACAGGACTCCTCTATGTCCTGTTGCCCTTGGAATAATACAACATGATACCTACTGTCATTCTCCGGTATAAGCTTCCAACAGTTACTCACTCTCCAATCTAAGGAAAATTCTTTTACAACTACTAATTAGAAATTTTTTTCCTAGAGCACACAACTCCAAATTCCAATTTATATTCATTGCTTCTATCCTATGTGTGATTCTTGTGACCACTTGAGGGGAGCTTCAAGAATCATTCGACCCTGATGTGATCAGCATCAGTGTTGAACTATCTTTCCACCCCAATTTGTGTTCGGTTTCCCTTGATCTGATCAGGACCAAGTTCGACTTCCCACATCAGTTTCAAACAGCAGATAATTCAATCGCTTTCATTTCTACTACTTTTTTACTCTTCCTAGTCATAATTACAATTTCATACAATACAACTCCAAAGGATGGAATTCAGTCCATCAATCATTCTCAATCTACTTCCCAAATACTTCCCTCGGAATTCAATGCCTAAGTGCTCATTTCATCAATCTTCTCTACTTCCTTCCATTACTCTCTATTATCTATACTATTATAACTAGGGAATCAATACTTATGAAATTCGGCTGTCCTCTATTTACTTCCAATAGCATACTTACGAATACACGACCCGTGTGCTACATTCCTCTACTACTCATAATCATCCGTACTACTTCTTTAAGGTTACAATACTTGTGGAGCTCCGTCCACTACTCATTCTCAATTGTATCAAAGCAATCACCTAGGGAACGCAATTTCCTCTAGGTTCTACATCGGTTTTATACCGACTCTTGCATCATAGTGCCATGTCTAAGTTCAAATAGACATACACAACAGGAATTATCATTTCCCAAAGAGTTTCTCTACTCTTCTTTACAAATACTCTCACATTGGAGTTACAAGATGGTTATTTTCATCCTATGGTATTCGCATCTCTTGTGCCCAATTACCATGATTACGATGTGAATGAATACGTAAGTTTATTTCACACAAGTACCAATCATGAAATCAACTCTCATTTGTGCTATGCACATTATTGTTTATGTGTTTTACTCTCTTTACTCGTGAAACTTACATTAAGCGGTTTTCGCTCTACCCCCCTTAAAAGAGATTACACCCACGTAATCTACCATATGTTACTATTGAACATTGGTTTACTCGATTTGGGCAATCTGAAGCGTTTAGCTTCACTACGATATACTATACAATATGCTCCTGTCAAAGGGTCTTAACCATACCAATGGTTTAGACTTTGCACCGAGGATTCCTATATGAGTTTATTTAACTCATAATTAATTCAGTTCTAGCCTATTAGGCTTCAAGGCATTAATAGCCATTCTTTCCTTCTTACTAGGTGTATTACATTTCCTATAGCTAGGGCCCACTAGCTTCTGCTGCGCGACCCTGATAACTTGGGTTACTACCCTTCATGTTATCCTTAATGTGCTATACATCACCTTTTATCCCTCTATTGTGGAAATAAGGTTACTAACAGTGTGGTATTCTTTTACCGCTGTTTGAACTCAATGAGTTTTAGATTGTAACCAGCCCTCTGGTAATCTATTATACATACTATTCGTACTCCCACGATTATTCACTAAGTTCCTCCGACTTGTTGTCGGGCGAGGTTAAGTCACTACCTAGTTGTAGTGCTTCCTCTACTGTCACTAGCTTCTGAATTATACCAGTTCTTCTGGTTCAGTACAAGTGTTCTTTGCTTGTATGACCTTGCATTCTCAATGTGTCGGTCCAAGTGACTTTCTTCAGTCTTCTTTCACCTTTTATTCTAATGGAATTCACATCTTGTGATTGTTAATGTGTTCTACACTCTTTGTGCTTCTTTGGCCTTTGGCCGCACGGTCCATTGCTAAGCTTGCTTAACTGGCTTATGCCATGTTTGTGGTGAAAAGAAAGATTTACTACGGTTTACATTCTCCATGTCCCTAGCCATCCCATTAGATCATTAGCTGCACAAGTGCAATACCAAAACACTCAGTCATAGAGAGTGCAGAGGCGTAAACGCTTGACAGTAAGTCACTTATGTGATAGGAAGGAATATTTCAGTCTGTCATCTCATTCTTATACTCTGTGTCATTATCTAACTACTTCCTCATAACGGTTGCTTGTTGTGCACCGTGTTCTTACTCATTATACAATATCGTTCTCACTGAGTGTGTTGCTGTGGTAGCTCGTGCTTACCCATTACCATTGTCGTTGGCACCATTTCCTTATGGTGTAATTACACTAGGAGGTTCCTAGTTCATAGGTATGATGATTGTCATAGCATACCGCAATGGTATTATTCTTCCCCATGTGGAGATGTTTCATTCCAGTTTAGGTTTCATGTGTAGGTTGGCTTTCCTCACATTATTTCCATCATTTATGATACCATTTACCCGTTATCTTGGTTGACCAAGGATGAGATAATTCATCGGTTATAAGCTCTCTTGAGCGTCGGTCATTTGTGGTGTTCAATGTGTATTCACATTGATTATCTTTGACAATTACTGTCTCCCAGTGCTGGGCATTGGTTATGGCTCTAGCTGTGTGGTTTTACTTTTGTATGTACATCACCGGAATATCCCAAGGAACTTCAAGGGTCCTCTGATTCCGTTCTCTATTTGAAGAGTATTTTATCACTGATAGGTGAAAGTTCTTGTTGAGGGGTTTGTCGCCACTCATACGTCTCATAGCAAGGTTACTATGTTAGTACCTACTTATGTACTGCATATGGAGTATACTTACTCCTTTAAGTCGTGATAGTTTGGAATGTCTTTTCCTTGTTTCATCGCCTCTTGGCAATATCTATATGCGTAGGCTCTATTGTTATAGTAGATGAAAGCCTCTTCTAAGGGTTCACATCTTCACCACCTTGGTGGTCTTCGATTAACGAGGGGTACTTTTCCTCAAGTTTCTGTAGTGTCCAAACGTGGACTAGGCCAATGTTGGCATTTATCACGATTCTTATGCCTCTATGCTACCATTGCTACAAAAGGCATGAAGGTACTTAAAAGCTTGTCAAATGTATACTAGACTGATGTTCTAGTGACAGTGACACTGAGTTGGCCACTACTCCAAGCCACTCAGGATGTTGGGCTTGAATTGATGGTCCAGTTGTTGATTTCTTGTCGTATGAGACGATATCTCTTGCAAGTTTTGTTATCAAATGGTGTGGGTTATGCAACCGTTAAGGTTTACATATCATAGTTGGTTGATGGCTTTTAGCCTTATTACTGCAGGTTATGCTCTTCGCGAGCTGCTTATGCATGTTTCCACTCCATGTATACCCCATAGGTTGGAGGTATTACTAGGCTCCATGGTAAGTCGTGACATCACGCTTCCGTTCACAGGAGACCCTTTTGGCAATCGGGTGTTAATCCAAGCCTTCTGGTAATTTAGGGTGTTTCCTGTTAAGTGAAATCCCTTCGGTGTCCTAACCGAATGTTCGTTCTAGCCCATGTGCTCTTATCATGATGCTTGTTCAACTGTTGTTAATCCAGACACCCTTCAAGGATCACTCCTGGGTGTTGTTGGTCACGCCGATACATCCGGCTAATGTTTTTGATATGTTGTACCCACTGTACCGTCTTGTGGTATCGTACTTGAGTTGTCCCTTTTAGGGTTATAACGTCTCCCGTTCTTGGGTAGACTGTTTATACTTGCTCCTAGTGTTTAAGACTAGGCTTAAAAATCCTCTCTAGTGATGGATTACGCTCCTTGGTAGTCTTGGCAATTGTTCTTGGGATTCTCGTCCCGTTCATTGAACATTGTGATGTTCACATTAGGCATTTGCCTTACGGTGTTCAGGCTGGGTATACTTCCCAGCTGTCATGTATTTGCTTGATGTCTTTGAGACATATCCCATGTATATACTTCTAGTCTGTGCTATTGCACCTCCTAGATCTTATTCCTTGCCTTCAGAGGGATTCTCTGGGTTCCTTTATACTTGATCGTTTGAGGTGTCCAGTTGTTCTGGTTGAACTTACTGATGGTCCGTAGAACGGAGTTGACTACTTCCCGTGTTTTGTACACTACATGTATACATACGTAGGGTACCTGTTGATACGTTACCACTTACCTAACTATCTGTCAGGCCCACAAGCTCCTTCGGAGTGCGGTTGTCCCACATCCCGTAATTGGGTACACTCGTAGTGCTCGTCACATGCCTAGGTGAAGTATTCTATTGTCAACTCCTCTTTTATCATTCTATGATACTCACCGTAATTCTGTTGGGTTGGTTTTAAAATCCAAGGTTTAAAAGAAGGTTTGTGGTTTTGAAATAAACTTGGTTTGAAATAACGGTTCGGTGTTAAAAGATGTTCTTCATGGCATAGCCATGTCTGAGGTCTTGACCAAGTCCAGCTTCTTGCTGACTGGTATGTCCTTATTACAATGGTCGGGCTGCTGAGCCTTTCCAGGTTTCCCTTCTTCCAATTTCAGGATTTGTGATCCGGTAGTAGCTTCATTGAAGTCACGGTACATTACTATGTACTTGTGGTGTGTTAGAAGTCCTCCACATGTTCCTGTTCTTACTACTTGCAGTGGCAAGTGCGTGGTACTGGTGGTTTTTGGGTAAACCTATACCGGTCACGGTATGGTTTCCTCTTGCATTTAATAGTCTTGTTGACTCTTCCCTTGATCATATTGATCTATGGTTGGGACACTTGATTCTTTAGGTGGCTTCTCAGCGATCTGGACATGGCTGTCGTAGATCTGGGTATTTCTCCAATCCTTGGAGATTCCCTTGATTTGGTTTAGTGTTATTCCTTGTTGCTCGTTCCCACACATTTATTGTGGTTATTGAGCCTTAGCGTGTTTAGGCACTACTCTTGTAGTCCTACCGGTTCATATCCCGTGGAAGTCCTTATAGCTGTACAAGCTATGTCGGCCAGGTATTGTAACCTTTTGGCGTTGTAGTTTCGGAGTTAACCACTCCTGACTATGTCCTTAGTCAACTGGTATACCCTTGGTGGTATTATTTAGCTACTGCTGCTCCGCAGACTTGTGTCGCGGGTTCCATTACTACTCCTTTTCCCATTTTGTTGCACGGTTAGTGCTTCCTTCCTGCTGCTGGTTGGTTAGCTAGGTTTCGCGACTGTAGAGCACGTCGCCCCATGCTGTTGTAAGTTGCATCCTCCTTGTGATTGGAGTGCTCATCCTACCGCTATTAAATGCGGGTATTGTTGTTTAACCGGGATCCATCTCCGGGACTCCCAATTCTTGGAGTCTACCATATGTCGGTTCTTGTTACTGTGTGTGATTGCTTCACAACTGCCAGATCGGGTTTTCCCGAGTATGAGAGGTCTTCCCTTCTCTCTGGCGTTCTTTCCCAAGTTATACAGTGGGTTTGCGGTGGGCGGGACTGGTATTGTAGGTATCCGGTACTCACCGATGGTTCCTAACTAGCATATCTCTAATGCCAACACTCAGCCCTTAGCCCTAAGCTTCTACTCCCTAACTCGGTATTCCTAAACTCGGTATTTCCAGTCTTCAGAGCGATACTTCGCTCTGATACCACTTTTTGTAACACCCCTACCGTTAATACTATCATTACCGTCTAATGTCCTCGTACTTCCAGATTCACGCAGCGTTACATACTTACACACGGTGGGTGATGCAATGCCGTTAGTCACCCACGTGACTAACAAAGCTACTACTACTATTCAGCATCGGTCTGATGGACCGGAATCCCGAGTACTACACATATACAATACATACTCCATTTACTAATCACATACTACTATGCTCCATTCAACACATTACTCCATTACAATACCATACGATACAATGTACATAACCGAGTTTACTAAGTTCCGAATACAAATACAATACTCCTTCTAAGTTCATATGTACTCATCAAGAGTCTACAACTACCCATTCCTCACAACTACATACAAGGCTCCAAGCCTTTTACGATTCTCTACTAACTCCAGTTCATCCTAGCTATCCAAGTGTAGGCGCCGATCTCTTACCGTGATCATGTCTGCTTCCGGTACCTTGTGCACTAAAAACGTTCCCCCTAGGGGGGTCAGCTTACGCTGAATATGACTTCCGCATACCCCGCGTACTAGCGAGGGTACGCCGACTACTTAGGTCGAATACATGCAGTTCATTTTACAATACATACATACATACATACTTTCTTTCACAATACTACGATACTACGCAAGGTACACATACATACGCACAGTACATTACATACATGGAAGACAATAAAAGTCAACCGATACTTACTTACCATCTTCCGGGATACACATACACAATACATACACATCACAAACTCAATACGCAATACGGAGATTCCCTTCTCCAATTCATACAGAAGTCATGTTAGCTTCATTACACACCCGGGTTAATCGGGTGTTCAATACTCTTTTACTCAAGGTCAATGACTTACAATAGTCAAGACCGATACACATACAATACTTACTTCTTACTTACTTTACTCAAGTCAAGTCGGTATGACCTCCGGGCAGGGAATTACTACATCCCACCACCGGGCTTTAGGATGGCCCACTAATCCAGGATGCTACCCATTCAAGGGATTTGGTCCATGGGAAAGATTACAGCCAGGATTCGGATCCAACCTCTTGTGTTTCCTTATCCTCACGCGTGGCCGAAACTATATCGCACTTCTACTCATTCCATTTTACTCATTACTCATGTTAGGAGTTAGATGCTTAGGAATTAGTAGAAGTCATTACTTCCATACCATACATCGATACACTACTCAAGTACACATGCTTACTCATACACATCATTCTCATTCATGCATTTCATGAATTATACAAACTAGATGTTCAAGAGCATACGACAAGATCAACATAGTTCAAACACGATTAAGTGCAATAAAAGTCCAATTCGTGCATTTATCTTATTTGAGTGATCACATAAGTACACAAATCGGGGTAACAAGGTTAGGATACAGAGCATGAAGAAATCATACCTTCATCGTTGATTTACTTTATCGGGTGCTCCCTTGTTCCTTAGTTCACATTTGTTCCTCGAATCTTTACTCTCGAATCAATGACTACATGCCAAATGATTCTATTAATACTAAGCTTTACAATACATGCTTAATTACTACGCCCGTATTTACCCCGTTATCCCGTTGCTTCGGTTTAACTTAATGTTCTTATACTTACAACCTTCTTAATTTGTTTTCTTACTCATTTACTTATTTTCTTACCTTCACTACCTCATTAATGGTGTATCACTACATACATATGCACATATGTGTATAGGCATATATATACATACATATGACTACCATAGTCATATAATAAAACATAAATTTTTTTTTTGTTTTGACTCGACCGACCTTACCCAGGGTCGGACCCAAGGTCGGTCAAAGTCAGTAAGTTTCGTTAAGGCAAAATTCCAGGCTCGACCGACCTTGCAAGTCCAGTCCCAAGGTCGGTCCATTCCAGTGAGTTATGTACGTGAAAATTTCAGGCCCGACCGACCTTGCAAGTCCGGTCCCAAGGTCGATCCGTTCCAGTAGGTTCTGGGTTCGAGTTTTCTGGACTCAACCGACCTTGCCCAAGTTCGGTCCCAAGGTCGGTCCATTCCAGTAGACCTCTGGCCATCACAATTTACGACTCGACCGACCTTGCAAGTTCGGTCCCCAAGGTCGGTCGAAGTCAGAAGACTTCCTCTTTGTATTTTAAGGCTCGACCGACCTTGCGGGTTCGGTCCCAAGGTCGGTCCGGCCCAGTACTTCAGTTTTAAAATATGTTTCTTTGTGTTTTACTTTCCTATTGATTCCCCAATCTTTACCAATACTTCCCTACATGTTTACCACACATTTATATGCTCTAAATCACCTTACTTCATCCACCAAGTCCATTACTAAATTCATTTCCCATTCTCATAGGGATTTACACAATTTCCTCTCTTTCCATTCCTGCACACATAGCAGTTTTTGTTCCTCTTATGCTACTGCTTTTGAACCAAGTTCTACCATTCAATACTCCTACTACCAATACCATTACTAGCATCCTCATTACATTATCTTGTCATCCTAGTTCTTCCCATTACCTAAATCCTTTTTAATTTGTTTCCGAAGTATTAAACACTCACCTCAAATTCTCCAAATACACTTAATTCCTCCTAGTTTCTCCAATGCATTCCTAGCATTCTTTGCTACAGATTTTGCATCCTTATATCCTCACACTACAACTACCATTCCATGGTTACTAAATATCTCTACTAACTCCAATACATACCTTAGTTCTCCCATACACCAAGTCATCCATAAATGCACATATTCCTACCAAAATTTTGCCATAGTTCATCTACTTTTCTTACTTAGCCACACAAGCCCATTCTCACCAAGTTCATTCCTAAAACTAGCCACACCCATACAAGGGTCCTACCAGCAATCAATACAATGTAAATTCACCAATACTTCCTCAATCCACAATACTAATACTCATACGCAATTATTTGGCTCTAAGGCCTACAATCCACATACTTGCTCACAAATACTTAAACTTCCACAACTACAATACTAATACAATAGTTTAGGTTCTTTTATTTGTTTACTCATTCCCATTACTCTAATACATTAAATTTATCCTTCAAGAAAGAGCTCTTACCTTAAGCTCTTATTTCCTCTTTCCTTTTCCACCTCTTCTCCTCTCTTCCTTGTACAATTCGGTTACATGGGGGATGGAGTTGCCAAACTCCATTCCCATCACCCAAAGAACACATAAACAAGTGTAATTAAAATACAAACCCTTAATTTAATGCTAGTTCATTGAAATGCATAAAGCAAGTTTCTAGGGTTTACCTTTGGGGTGTGTTAGGAGGGGTTTTAGCCCTTGATTCAAGAAGGAGAATCTACCACCATTGCAAGGTGAAATTGATTGCTCAAAAGAGAGAGAGAGAAAACAAGGCATTACAATGGGCAAAAATCGGTTACCAAAGGAAGATGGAGGAAACTTGAACCTTTTATGGAGATTTTTACCTTGTTGGAAAGAGGAGACTCCAAGCTCCATAATGGTGTGCTTTTCTCTTCAAATGGGGAAAACCCATGGAGATGAAACTCATCCTTTTAGAATTTTGAAAAGAGGGAATGATAGAGGAGGATGAGGGGATTACAAATATGTGATCATTTTTGAGTTTGGAGCTTACATGAGGGTGGAGCATGAGGATGAAGAAGGGAAGCCATTAGAGCTTCTTGTGGAGCTCCCAAAATCTCAGCAGCCAGAAGAGAGAGGGAGAGAGAAATCGGTGAGGAGGAAGGAGAGAGATGAGAGAGTAGAGAAATGAGTGAGGTGAGAGAGTGTTACTTACCTTTTTGTACTTTTAATTTTTGCTTTATGATTTACTTATTTAGCTAGCTAGTATGAGTGTGTGAGGGAATTAATTAGCTCATAAAAACCGGCCCCCACTGTATTACTAGCTGGAGCGATTTTCGTCTTTTACCAAAAACGCTCGTTATTTTACCCGGTATCGGTACTATTCACTAACCGGGCCCGTTTTCCGGAATTTTCTCGTTTAATTATTTTTATTGATTATTAAGCTTCCATAAATGCTTAATAATTGTTATTTAATTATTTATCATTTTTACGGGTCCGTTTGACCACTTAAAGTCACGTTTTCGGGTTCTCTCGAAAAACGTGCTCTAAAGTTCCCTTAGCGTTTTAATTCAATATTTGGATCCGTTTTCTTCGGGAGTTGTTCCCATATATTATTTAGGTCTTATTAAACCTTTAGAATCCATATAATACGCTAACCGAGGTCTCATACCTCCTATGGTTATTTAACGCTTATTTAGCGTTTTCCGCTTTTTAAGCGTTTATTTATTCCTTTTGGATTTATTTTTCCTTACCAATATTACTTAAGAATTATTAGGCTCTTAAATCAGGATTAGAATAATCTTAATCACTATATTTAAGTTCGGGGTATTTCATTAGGTCTGGGACGGGCTCATCCTCCAATTCTTGTGCTGCCTTAACTGCGGCTTTAATGATGGTCTGCAGTTCCTCCGGGATTGGTGGCACCTCCACCTCTTCATAGCTCTTGGTGGTGTGGTCCCACTTCTTACCTAGGCACATGATCTTAACCTTCATGGTTGAACCATTCTTGAAGGTAGGGGTGTAAAAATTTCCTTCCTTCACACTAACTCCCTAATCTTGAGGATCAATGCATACTGGACTGCTGGGGTTAGGTATTCTCGTCGTAAGATCATCCCGGGTCTCAATACCTCACACTTCTCCGGTGGGTGTGGCTTGGCTTCAAAGGGGATGTCAGGTGTGGAAAATGGCAAAATAGGAAAGCAAATATCGAAAGCTGAATGGAAACAACAATTTGCCATTAAGTAAATAAGTCACGGTTCACAACTGGTAATGAAAAGGTTCGAAGCAAAACAAAAAAGGGTTTGTAGTTATCCATTTTACATTGGAAAAGAAAAACTAGCCAATGAAATGTGAAGAAAGTAAAGTCTAAGCCTCTTCGTGAGGGAAGTAGTCCTCACCAGGTGAACTTGGGTCATCACTCGCTGCCTCGACACGGTCCACCAGGTTAAGGATTGGTGCCTTGCCCAGCCTCTGGGGGTAGTTCTGTCCCGGCCTCTGTGGATGGCTCTGGGCAGGGTGGCTGGTAGATGGTCCAACACCTCTTGTGCCTCCTCGACCTCCTCCTCCTCCATTAGTCTTAGGAGCTGGGCTCTAGTCGCTGCCCCAGTACGTGGCTTGTAGTCCCTGGAATCCAGGTTCGAGAAGCACTTGAAGGATCTGTGCCCCTTCCTGCCACAGTGGTGGCACGTCACCAGGGTTCTATCACACTCCTTGCCTGGGTGGTCCCGCTCGCACTTCCTGCAGAAGTACTTCCTTACAGGTTGGTTTCCTGTTTCAGTTCAAGGTTAGTAACGTGATAACAAAATGTAACCACATTGGAGATTCTAATTTATCTCACCCCTAAATGGCTGGGAGCGGAGGGGCTTAGCATCTGCATGATAAGAGACAATGGCTTTCTCGTTCCCTCCCTTGAAAAATCTTCCTTTCTTGTCATAATTCTGGGAAGAGCTTCCTCCATTCCCTCTTCCACCATCTCCCTTCCTCTTGCCTAGCACAGAATCCTGATAGGCAATGGTGGTCTCGCAGTCATTCGCGTCATCCGCTAGCTCCTGTGGTGACAATATGTGTTAGTGGGGAAATCTTTGCGTACCAGAAATTCTAAATCATGTTCCATACCTGTAGGGTCATCCCTCTGGTGGAACCGATCATAGTCATGATCCTGAAATTCAAGCCAGTGTGGAATTTGTCCACCAGATACCTCAGAGCGTTAGCTCCCTCTCCAATAACAGCTAGCAGCTCCACAAATTTATTATAATATTCAGCAATAGAGGAACTCCCTTGCTTCAGCTGCTCAAACTCACTCCTCATCCTCTTCTATAGGTAGGATGGATAGAACTTGGCTCTTAGGTCCACCAAGAAGGCTGGGAAGCCAAAGTCCGTCTGGGCAGTCAGCTCAGCTCTGGCGGTCTACCACCATCGATGCGCGGGTCCCTGGAGAAAGTAGGCCGCTATGTCCACCTGATGACCCGCTGGAACGTGCAGAGAGGTGAAGGCCTTCTACATCTCGTCGATGTATCTCTCTAAGGTCTTCGGTTCTGGCTGGCCTTCGTAGACTGGGGGACGAAGGTCATTGACTGCCTTCAGCCAGTTGAACTCCCGGGGACCATTGGGTGGTGGTGGTGGTGGCTGTGGGATCTGAGCCTGCTGCTGAGCTAATGCAGCCGTCACAATCTACGCTATGACCTCTGGGGTGACAGGGTCGGGTCCATAGCCTCCTGAGGGACTAGCTCCTCTTCCTCTCTTCGAGACATCTAGCTGGTATTGACGGTTTTATTACTCAGAAGGCGTATTGTTGAGTCTAAATATCTATGTAATAAAGTATGTAATATTTATAATGTCCTAGGGACGGTTCGTAGGTACGTGAAGTAAAATGCATGTAGTAAAGTAAGTATGGGGTAAGGGTCACGCGCCTTTCTAGAATTCTCACTTCCCAATTCTACCCCAGTTCCCCAGTTTTAAGTGCACCTATAATCTAAGTATTTCACTCGGCTTGTTTTCTTGGGTTCAGAGTGCAACTAAGCTCTAATACCAATTTCTGTAACATCCCTATTTAACATATTTATAGCGGAATTAAAATACAAAAGGCGAAACAGACCATCGGGTTCCAAACACCCGGTACCAAACCTCACCAATTACAACTTAAAAGATTACAACAGTCACGGTCTGAACCTCAAGAAAACTTAATATAAATATAACAGCAGTAAAATACATTAACTCTCCACACAACCTAAACCCATCCCAATCACTCGTTCTCTTCGTGGCCACCTGTATAACAACTCGTACCTGCAAGATAAAACCAAGCAGCCCACCCCGAAAGGGGTGGGTCAGTTCCCTGGAATGGAACTGGTACGATCCTCCAAAACAAACTCATAATATAACAAATAAATAAATAATAGCTAGAATACAAACACTTAAAACCACACAGAGGATCAAGGCACTTCGAAAATCTCCAAGTCAGGATAACAAGTTGCAAAAGTAATACATAACAAAAAGTTAAAGTTAGTCAATCAGAAGAATCACCATAAGTTAGTGTACAACCATTGCTTGTGTTAGACACAGTTCCAGTTAGGAGTATGAAGACCCAAGTAGTCACAAGGACTAGGAATGAAAGAAGAGATCCAAGAACCATCACTCAAGAGTGGAATAAAAACCCATTGGGAGAGATGGCCCCCACCGCCAGTCAGTTGTCACAAGGACGAGGTAAACAGACCTCCGCTGTCAGTTGTCCATATGGACGAGGTATAGCAGACCTCCGCTGCCACCGACCCGTTCTCAGTCATCAGTGAAAAGTGTGTGCACCACTTAATAACAGAATCCATACCCGGTACCACGTTTAACATTCTCCCATATTCCCATTAGATTATTAACTTCACAAGAGCAATACCAAAACACTCAGTTACAGAGTGCAGAGGCGTAAACCCTCAACAATTAATACCCAACAGTAAGAACCCATTCCCAATAAGGCTGATCAAACTCGACTCATAGATGAAAACAATACCCAATATCCAAAGGAAGAATTACCAATACCAGATATTTCCTATATTCCCAGTTACCCCACTAGATCATTAACTGCACCAGAGCAATACCAAAACACTCAGTCCTACAGAGTGCAGAAGCGTAAACCCCGGGCAGCCGATATCTAGTGAAACAACTAGATAGGAGGAACCAATAACCAAGGAAGTTTCACAAACAGGCTCAGTCAGTCACACAAGCTGAGTTAGTCACACAACCATTTCCTTTTAGAAATCCATTTCAGCTCAATTAGCGTTTGTCAAAAACATCCCTTAAGTCTTGTTAGCAAAGCATAAGAGTACGAGAAATCGTACCCGGTATGTGAAGAACATAATTAACTTTGAATGAGTGTTCCCCCAATAGTAACCTATAATTAATGTGTTCCAAGTGTCGATTAGTTAAGGGACATATAAACTAAACAACCTTCCATTCTTACTAATTTATAGTTCCAGGTTTAGCATTACTCTCACAAAGGTTTGGGCTTGTTTTTGTTAAATAAATCTGTTGTTAGGCCCACTCCGTTTAAACTGGCACGATTTAGGTCGTAACCCTGAGAGTGGCCTAACCTCTCTTTGAATTGTTTAAGTGGGCTTTTGGAGTTCATAGACTGGGATTAGTAAGTTAACCCAAGACCGTGTTACGTTATGTTGTGTAATTAAACCCTTAAGTTATTAATGACTATTTAATTACACACCGATTAAAAACCTATGGTTTAATATATATATATATATATATATTCTTCTTATTATAACTATCACAAGGAATGTTATTTCCTTCATCTATTTTAATGTATATACATATATTATCTTTACGTATTAAGATTCATCCATAACATTTTTAAGAAAGTTTATTGTATTCAATTATGTTTAATAACTTTTAGGCATATCCCCAACCGATATATGGTTTGCTAAATAAAGTATTTTCCCTTATTTATTTAATATTTATATACATATACATGTCTTAGAATTTATTTAAGTCATCCTTTATGTAAATTATTGAATTTAAATTATCTTTATTAACCTCAACATTTATCTGCACCCCATGTATGTTTTATAAAGTATTTCCCGTACCGCATCTTAGAATATTAGCTACTATAGTATTAAGTTAATATAAGTGTTGATTTATTTAGCTCCTTGTTTTACCCTAAGTTACTATTTAATTCCCTTTTTATATATGTGTATATATATATATAATATATATTTTCCTTAGTTTTAATTAAGAATATTAACTCCCTTATAAAATAATAAATAAAATGTAGAATAATTAAATTCCTTGATTTAACATAATTTTCTATTTTAATTCTCCCATTTAAGTATATATACATACATGTAAATAATTTCACTTCTCTTAAAAGCTAATACCCAAAGCATTTATATACATACTATTATAAAATGTTAATTTAGTTATCCCTATTTTTCCCAGCTTAAAAAGTTTATTAACAAACCATACTTTAATTTTTGTTACATTAAAAACCATATATTATAAGTTATTCTTATGAAAAACCCATAAACACAATTTTTAAACTCATTTACCATTGCCCAAAAATTCCCAAAATAAATATATAGTAGCTATAACATTTTAGACATATTATAAAATTTTTATTTCATAAAAATATCTTTTTTATTTAACCAAATAATTCCATAATACCCGTAACTTGCAAAAATCATAACTTACGTTTAAAAACTCCAAAACCATATTAATGTACATCAAAATAAACTAGATTTTATAAGGAATCTATGGTTAAAATTTCAAGTCAAAATACGTTCGGGAAGGTATTTAAATTAATTCAACAAGTTAGGGTTAAATTCTGGAATTTATAAAAACTTAATATACTTAAATCTTACACGTTTTAATCTCGGCCGTCCGTTTCTTTTAACTACGATCGGACGGCCCGAGATCCCCGAGTTCATCAGTGAAAGAGTAACGAAGTTTGAGTACTAATCTGCCAATTCCTCAAAATCTACAGAACCAAATTCGATGATTTTTGTTTCTATGGTTTCAAAATTCAATCCCGGTTCTAATGATACCAAATTCACTAGCTAACATGCAGAATTCAGGGGTTTTCGATTCTAGTTCGAGGTTAGGGTTTATTTCGGGTTTCAGATTCGAATTCTCACAAATTATCTCAATCTAACGCTTAATAGATGCAATTGGAACATGGTTTTGACCGATAATGTAAAGGCGTAGCAAGATCGAATGAATTTGAAGAAAACTTACCGGAATTGCACGAATCGAAAGAATTCAATTTCGGTTTCTAGAAAAACTCCCCCTTTACGAACTGACTGAGTAGCCAACTTTACAACACTATAAGTTTCGGTACAGATCGAGTTAGAACTTGTTCTTGGGCTTAATCTAAAGAGGAAACTTAAGTCTACACAATGATAGCAAGAACTAACTCTAATTTGCATTATACGAAAGAAAAACTGACCCGAAAGTTACGAGTTTACCTTACGTTTTTCCTATGATTTTATGTGATGGTGAATCGAGATCTTTAGACGTCTCGCTCTCCCAATCGGTTATGAATCAGCCTTGGTCATCCACACGAAAGTTGTAGAGGGATTAATGATCTACACAACGAGCTATAGAAATTGAATTTTGGTTGAAAGATGAGGAAGTTATGGCAAGACGAATCTTACCTGAAATCGAAGGAAACTGGAAATCTGCGTTTTCGATTTCGCAGGGTGGCTACTTTGGGTCGAATTTCCGGTTGATGTAGGATGATCTAGGTTTAGTGTGAGTTAT
Source organism: Limonium bicolor (assembly GCA_023374045.1). Taxonomy (NCBI): domain Eukaryota; kingdom Viridiplantae; phylum Streptophyta; class Magnoliopsida; order Caryophyllales; family Plumbaginaceae; genus Limonium; species Limonium bicolor. The sequence goes on from CM041776.1 coordinate 246,100,561, forward strand.
GGTTGTAAAGACGAAGTGTAGGAGAAGACAACAAAGAAGACGGCACTCAGAAACTCTCAATGATGAGTGAGATATAGCCGTCTAAAGTTAGTGCAAAATCGCATAAGTCTGTTCCGATTTTTAAGCTAAGTGTGGGTGGCCTGTGACCGATTGACACGTGACAGGTTTTGAAATTTTGACTCTAAACTTCATTCGATCAAAGCTTTGGCTAGGATGATCCGTTTTTGACGTTCTTTTTATCGATCTTCATGGTTTTCCATAACCTATTTATTGGTATAGGTTTCATGGGCTCGTTTGACCATTCTCAAAAAGTCAACCCTAGCAAGGTTGAGAAGCTTTAGGGTTTCTAGGATTTTATATTGACTTTTATGCCTCAAATCAATGTTCCAACACTTCCAAAAATCTTTATAATATACTTGTAATGTTTAGAAATTTTTCCAAGATTTATTGGCTTATAAATCTTATTATTAAATTCATAATACTGTATAATAATATATGGTAATCCAATATTTAATAGTATTCTTTAGGATTAAATGGGAGAAATCCCATGATTTAATTTTCATAACTCCATATAAGGATATAATGATTATTATTTACAATTCCATACTATAATATAATAATTAATGGTATTATTTACGGTTTTAATAAAGAAATCCCCTAAATTAATTTAAATTAATTTAGGGGTATTTCAGCTATGGACCCGTCAGTCACTAAACATCTAAGGGACCCTGAGAGACAGAACTGAAGGGAACCCGAGAACAAACAGAAGCAAATCTAGTGCAGCATGCTACGGGACAGCCCGACCCGACTATCCAAGGCTTAGAAGCTAAACATCTAGGTCCTCAAAACAGAAGCGTTGCAAAACAGAGCAGAAGCCATAATTAGAACAAAATGGAAGGCAAAAGCTTATATTTCAAATAGATCAGAAGTCATAATAGAAAGTTGTATACCGACTAACAAATTCGAAAGCTAAATAGAACACGGAAGCTCAAACGCTCATTCAGAGCAAGACAGAGTTCGAAAACTTAACGAAGACTTTCAAAATGATAATGCTCATAATCATAAGCCAAAACACATCAAAACAGACAGTACAGACTTGGAGAACACCACACCGTAAACGGTGATCAAAATGGAGCTCAGACGAAGAAGTTAGGCAATAACATACACGTGTCCGATCATGCGTCCGACCTTGCATGTCCGGACACACACCACGAACGAAACCAACAAACGTCCGGACATCTTTCCGGTCAAAGTCCAAGAAAAACTTACGAGGGTGTTTGGACTTGTGTCCAGGCTTGCAAGTTTGGACACAAGTCAAACTGCAAACCTAGAGACCGTTCTCGCACCCCGTCCGGACAACACACAGAGCAAAGCAAACTAGAGGCGTCTGAGGCCACGTCCAGACATACATGTCCGGACGCAAGTCTTGACACTACGAAAACAGTAGAAAACAATGTTGAATCAGAACCAAAACAACTCCACAATTCTCTATAGCTAATGCATAATCTTTCATAACAAAATAGCATTTGAAACACAGTTTCCGTGGGGTTTTAACGCATCGAAAACATGATTTATAAACGGATTGGAAACCTCACAATCAGAGAAGCACACAAGCATATACAGAAACATACAAAACTGGAAATCCTCGTGGCTGAACACACACAACCGAATCCATCCACCACCTACCTCACATCCAAAGCAAAACAATCTCTGCGGACTCTACGAAACACTCTCCTCGAATCTCCACTCGAACAACGGACCATCAAACTGATTCAACTAAACAATCGGAGTCAAAATTAGAAAGGGAGAGGAGGAACCCAACTAAGAACGAAACTTAAATCCACAACCTGAACCTGAATATCAACTGACACACGAACGAAATCCTCAAGGAAAACTCCAGCAATTATTAATGAATGAAGAAGAGGAGATGATGGAGCAAAGGGAGAAGTTGATAGAGAAGCAAAGTGGAATGGAGAAAACGAAAAACCGACGAGGAAGGAGGAGGGAAATTGAAACAAAATGAATTAGAATTCAATTCCTTAACTAATAAATAAAACAAGGAAAGGACAAGTGTAACCCTTCTTCCTCATCACCAACATAAGCAACTGGAATACTATCATAAGCATACTAATATAAGCTTAGAATGACACGAATCTTCACTAGGGCACAACACTATGGTTCGCGAAATGCAAAAGAACAACAGAGACGTCTGGAATTTTGATCTTGGAATGGAACAAGTCAAACATTATCTAGCAATAGGCAACCATAATAACGCACCACGAGTAATATATGAAGATCATTCACCAACACAAAATAGCAAGGATGAAGTGAGTATTTTGTGGATGCTAGCGTAGACGAAAAGGGGTATGGGTTGAGAGTTGTATGCAAAGACAAACAAGATACTATCCTTGCGGTTGGAACCCCGGAAGAGAAAGTCACCTGGAAGCCGACTACAGCAAAGGCAAAGGCAATTGAACTAGGCCTAACTATAGCGTCTCAGATCAAAGCAAATGATATCCGAATACTTTCGGACAATCTCTTAAATATTAACTTTCTTAGGGACAAAGGAGACACGGGGATCTATGAAAAGATGATCCTTCAGGAAGTTAAAACAAAAGTCACATCGAGTTATAGTGTTGCTTGGTCATACATACCAAGGGATGAAAATATTAATGCTCATATTCTAGCCAACATATGTACAAAAGGATCTTAAACTTGTATTTGGGTCAACAATTAATGTTTCAAACTCTATTATGGTCATTCTAATATAATTTAAGATTTTGACTTTCAATAAAAAAGATGGATACAATCTCAATATGTTGTACATGTATTATCAAATATGTCATACATGTGTCAAGACGGACCTAGATGTTCAACACCAGCTTATTGAAATTGTTTACTCATTTAGAAATTATTCGTCAACAGATTCTAGGATTAATTATAGTCTTCTTGGGTGTATACTAATGGCTTCTCAACCATGTTAATTTGAGATAGTTATTGCTACTATTTGTGCTTACCCTAGATTACATATAGTCCATAGTTCTTAAACTCTAATTAGGGGGAAAAAGAACAACTCTAAGGTTCAAATCGTCATTCTATTTAATTTGTTTTGTGTCTTTCATCTTAATCTCTACTAGGGCTACTCCTTTGAATCCAAAGAAAAGCATGTAATGTTATCAAATTAAATGAAGGGCGCGGTTATGGTTATAAGCGATTTTTTCATAGGTTGTCGTACTAGCACAATAATGGGTTGTTTAATGATTAAAAAACTTGAAAATATTAGAAGCTCCTAAAGATCTGTTTAAAGAATATTAGAAGCTCCACCATTTTGTGAATATTTACTAAATATTCTTGAAACATTCACATGTCTAATTTTTTTAAAATGTTTTTGTACGTATATGTTATATATTTTTCATATTGATCAATGTTTTGTAGTATTAGAACACTTCCTAATCAAAATGGTTTAGGATTAAAACCTGACTCAAAATGATTAGGCGTCCCATTTCTTTGGGGGAATATGAAATAGCGGCACTGCATGCATTGTGGTTGTGGAGCTGTTCGAGGTATTTAACCTTCTATAGGAGCCGAATCAGCATTATTGGCTTACAATATCTGTTTTCACGTGTTAGTCACCTGCTCATGATTAAATCAATCAATTATTCATCCATGGCCTATGGCCCAATCGTTATAAACATTGAAATACCCCAAATATTTATTACCTTAATTAATAAGGGTTAATTTAAATCATGAGCAAGAATTGTTATATTATATAAAAATCTCAATTTCTTGGCTACAACCACATGTAGCTATAGATAGCTACATACATGTACATTTGGTCATTGAAAACTGTACATTTGAGCATTCAAAACTGTACTATGTATATGTACATGTATACAATGAATTGTGATATTTCTGAATTTGTACAAAATGTACATACTAACTTTATAAACTGTACAATAAACTTATAAAACATGTACATTTACTCTATACAAACTGTACCATGAAAAAATGTAGCCAAATATGACTACATATGGTTGTAGCTAAGACTCATTGTATAAAAATATAGTCCAAAAGTAGACGCTAAACCATACATTAAATCTCTAAACAAAGAGAGAACATTAGTAAGGAAAAATCAACTCCTAAAATTAATTAAACATGTAACACATTAATACATGTGAAAAATACCATACACAATGTGGAAAGATTATGTAAATTATTTTATATAATCAAAACTAAATTTCTAGTGTGTTAACTACCTTAATACACTCATTTTAACAAGGAAATAATATATGATGCCATAATATGACACGTGAACTTAGCCTATGGTACAACAACTAAGTGTAACATTATAATGTTACCAAAAATTTAAACGTTTTCCCCCAAAACCAATGTCTAGCCGCTGCAAGTACACAAAAACAGAGATAAAGCAATATTAGACAATAAAATAAAGAAAAAAAGCACAATCAAGTACAACAACTCTTACCTTCTACTAATAATCACTCCTTCACCTTTCCTTCTCCCATACTCTCGGCTGGCACATTTCCCTACTCCCTTCTCCCACGACAGCAACAAGATCAGCCCTCCCTAAGCACACTTCATCTTGTACCTTAAGCTCAAGCACTTCATCAATGGTGGAACCGGTAAACAAGCTCCAAAAACCCTTATTTTTCTCTCATTTCTTGCGCCAACAGCAAGGCAATCTCCTAACCTATTTCTTATCTTCATTCAAGGCTCAAACTCACTCTAGGAGCTGTCCATTTTCGGTAACAACAAGCCAAGGAGCTAGAAGACTCCATTGATGCTCAAAGTAAGAAAATAACTTCAAAAACTCATCTCTTTCTACACTATAGTATATGCCTGAAAATTTCAATACTCTTACACCTTTTGTTGCCTCATCTTATACATGAAATGAAGGTGTCTGTGACTCCCTTACTTGAACTCAAAGGCTGCTCCAAAACATGTCATAAGGAGCTTGAAACCAAGGTAAAACCCGAAACATACAAGGAATTTTTGAGCCTCTCTTCTTCCTTGTCTTTCCTTGTACTAAAGCTCATTCTCTTACCCTATAGATGGCCGAGTTTTAGAGCAAAAAATCTCATCAAAATTGCAAGGTAAGATCCTCTCCATAAAGCTCAAAAATACATGTTTTAAATCTTTTAATTAACCACCTTGATTTAGTACTAACTAAAACCTTGTTCATGTTGTAAATGGGGGCCGAATGGGTGTGTTCTGCCCATGTATTACCGTGAGGGTGGAGTTTGGTTCCAAGGAGAAAAAATCAAGATTTTAATAGGTAAGCAACTAGTACATGTCTTAAGGGTTATGTTGAGGTTTAAGTTTAAAGTTAAGGTCAAAAAGTTAACCTAAGGTTATGATTTAATTAGTGCCGAAATTTGGAGTCTTGGAGTGGCTTCTTGGTGATTGAATTTAAGTAAGTACTCTTAAACACTTAATAATGTTTTTAAGCTAATTATTTGGAATAATAGAAAGGGGCTGAGAACATGTTATGTAGTGTGTGCTGATTAAATCCAAAAATGATGTATGAATTAGTGGTTGAGAGTATGGTTAACAAACTAAATGCTAGTGACTTGTTTAAGTCAAGTTTATATGTTAAAAAGAAATAAAATGACCTTAGGGAATTAATATACAAATTTGTACATAACCGAGAGGATGAGTGCTTGTATGTATGCTATTTAAATCCTAAATGTGTGTAGAAAATTGTAACACCCCAACTCATTAATCCAAACTCATCTCATAAACCTCCATATACATATATCAACATTGCAGCGAAATTCTTACCACAATTGGTGTTACTGTCGTTAGTCACCCACGTGACTAACTAGGCATACTAAATACTCCAAGATCTAGCTACGGTCTGATGGACCCAAATATACCGAACATTAATGTATACTAAATCTTAACCAAATACATATTCTTAGTACAAGTTTCTCACATCCTAATACATATACTACATCTCATACCATATACTAAACGAGTGTACATGCACAACTCGTGTAACAAAAGGAAAATAACCCGAAGTACTTTTACCCGATCCTACTCTCAGGACGGTCGTCTTCTGTCATTCACCTGCAAAATAATTATGGATGCCCCTAGGGGCTCAACACCTCTGCTGGTACAATTAACTTATATCCCCCAAGCTAACGGGCTACGATGACTACTTGTCGATAGCATGCGGTTGATTATTAATACAACATAAATAAGAAGTACAATAAACACCACACCACATGTGAACAATTATAGTTCAAACACATTGAACGTCTTAAAAGCGTTCCTTAAGTAAGTGAGTTAGTTTTTAACTCCTTAAGTCAAGACTTATCTTATTCTCATATCCACACTTATCTCTATGTACCATCCTTTCTTTAATTAGGATTGGTCGCTTCTTATCACAATGTTTATCTTGTCGGTCAAAAGTAACCCTAGCCAATGAGCTATTAACTCCATTGGTTAATAAACAACTTATCTTAAATTTGGGGTTTAGGAGATCCAGCCACACCATCTTAATCTGGCCTCCCACCTTGAACTGTAATCCAAGGTGGTCGAGTCTATATGTCAACTCTAGGCGACAAGTCATAGACGAGTCTCAAACAGTAGTCAGATCTGATTCAAATACCGACCCCTTTTTCTTAACATGCATGACCGGAGTCAGTCCCGGATTCCTCACTCCCCCCAAGTTCCAGTTAGTACAAGTCTCAAAGACGAAGGTGTTTGTAACCCCCTACTACGCACATAACACTACTTGAAATCGCAGCGGAATTTAAACAACTAAACAGTAACTAAACGAATGGTGCTACAACGCCGTCAACCACCCACGTGGTTAACAAGGCTGAATAAATACAATTGTACCGGTCTGATGATCAGACTCCCGAGCATAGAACTAATAACCACATATATACATTAAACAAAATACCGAGTGTTTACATACATCCTTCACTGTTAAACATCACCGTAACCCGTTCATCACCAATACATACCGCCACGGGAGCACAGGCGCATCCCGGGCCAACATCCAAAAATAACCAAAAGTGAACCTGCATCCTAGGATCTAAAGCCACTCCGCTTCTTCGATCCTCATCCTGCAGTATAAGAAATATGGATCCCCCGAGGGGGACAGCAACCCTTGGCTGGTATGGTTAACGCTCAGCCCATCGGCTACCGGGATACTCGCAACTAATTGTCATGATAACATGGCATTCATTTTTATACATAACATAACATGTGGCATAGCATCAATAGTGCACAGCACACAACATCACATACACAGTGGATCTTCGTTCCACAATACAAACCACGACGGTCAAATAACATAAGAGCCTAGAGAATGATTCACCCTCATGTTAAGCTCGTTACACACACTCATTACCGTTCTGTTATTCGAACGAGTAACTTAAGTCACAGATGGTTCGGATATAGTGACCCGAACACACCACACAAACACATGTTCCCACTAAACCGATCATAAGTCAGAATAGGTAAGCTTTGGAGGAAGCTAGCGGGAGATCGAACGCCAAATTAAGGAGAACAATCTTAACAACATAAGAGTCGAATCTGATTCAGATATCTACTCTTAACTGACATGCATGACCGGACAACCGGATTCCTCACTTCCCAGTTAACACTTGTTAGAAGTTCATGGTGGAACTTAACAACCAGTACACAATAGGTGGTAAGTCATGTTAGACACACACAAGGGAAATGAGTCACATCATAACATCACAATAATATGAACAACTGTAAACTCATTACATGTTTAGATCTTATAACGTCATAAACACACAGAAAAACATACACAACACACAAGCCGGTGTAAACCGGTAGGCAACAGACTGCAAGAAAACCATACCTTGGTCCTTGCCTCGATTCGTTTCCGCCTTGAGAGAATCCTAAACACATTAGTAACATCGGTTAATTCGCACTAATCCATCGTTAACTTGGTACTCACATATCTCTTTTATTTGATTTTCATACTTGTTATAACTCTTCACATTTTAATTACCATTATAACACTCCTAACATGTCTTAATTAACCTCACACCATCTTTACTAGTTAATTACCATTTTTAGACATCATTTCCCCACTTAAAACAACAATTTTGGTCCATACAGTGGCCCGTCCGAACTTGTGTCCGAACCTCCAAGTTCGGATGCAAGCCGTGACTTTAGACAGAAAACAGACACACGTCCGAACTTATGTCCGGACTTCGGAAGTTCGGACGTGAGTCGAGAACAATCCTAGACAGAAATCCATACTAAAACCTCAAGATAATGCCTAAGTCCTTATTACACTCTAGAACACTTCATAGTTCATCAAAATTCCTTCAAAACATCTTGAACTCCTTATGCATTCCTAAATTTTGACATAGGTTCTCCTAGCATTTTGTTACACAAAACCACATATTGTTTTCACCATTAAACACCCAAGAGCACTAAGAACACCAAGAACACTCTCATACACAAAACTTCACTCATATAGCACTACATCACAATAGTGCATAATTTAAATTGCATGGCACTTAGGCCCTTAAAATGCATGGCTCTTAGGCCCTTAAAGTGCTTAAATCATAAACACTGAATTTCACAATATATATGAAATACCCCGTAATTAAAAACAGTGATTAATTAGGCTAATTATATTTTTAGGGGCTTAATTACACTTAATAAATACGAGGGAACAAATCCCAAAGAAAACGGACCTTTAAAATGGGTTAAAAGCATAAAAGTAAAAGCATAAAAGAACTTAAAGCGCGTTTCCCGAGGAAACCGGGAAAACGTGACTTTAAGCGGGTCAAATAGACTCATAATAATTTTGGTCAACTAAATAGTCACTAATAAATATTAGTGAAGCTTAGAGCCAATAAAATTAATTAAATGAGAAAATTCCGGAAAACGGGTACCGGTTGGTGAAAACCGTAACAACCGGTAAGTTGTGGGGCGAGAATGCAAATAAAGGAACTTAATGTGTCCACTTTGCAAATAAAGTAAGTAAAATCTGTGTGTGGGGGATAGGGACCGATTTCTCCCTCCCTCTCTCATTTCTTTAATAGCCCCTAATACAATAAAAAACAAACAAAGTAAATAAAAGCAAAATTTACTCTCTCTCCTCACTTCCCTCTTCCTCTCACGTGTCCACTCCTCTCTATTCTCTCTCTTTCTCTTCTTCTTCTTCTACCTTGCGATTTTCATGGAGAAAGAAAGAGCTCACTCAACTCCAATCTTCTCTCCTCTCTTTGAACACCAAACCTTCTCCAAACTCAACAAAAATCACACCATTGGAATCCCCTTGCAAAGGAGAAGATTTTTCATCCTCTCAAAAACTCAAAAGCTCTATTTTCGTTTTTGAGGGTAGTCACCATTTGGAGATTTGAAGCCACCATTAGAAGCACCTTCACCTCCTCTTATCTTGAGGTAAAAAAAATTCCGAAAATTCATTGTTTCTAGCTCTCATTGGCATTTTAAGAATTTTCAGTTTTTGAACTCTTGGCTCTCCCTTGCTCCAGCCGGTTTTGGCTACTTTTGTGGGCTAGGAATCTTGTTCCTTCATTAGTCAAGAACTTAATCTACCCATTGGAAGGTAACACTCTTTCCTAAACCCTAACACTTGAATTCTAGGGTTAGTATAAAAATGATGCTAAATGGTATTGTGTATGTGTATGTGCTGTAGCACTTGTGTGGGTTTGAGACTCATTGGGACCGAGAACAAAGGAGAAGGAAGGAAGAGGAAAGAAAGAAAGTAACAAACCTAACAAGACAAGGTAAATACTCTTACCTTGTGTTAGTTTGTGTATTGTAATGTAACAGTTTTTGGAGTAATAAAATGAGTAATGAATTGAGTAATGAGTAGCAAGTGTATTGTAGTACAATGAAGAATGATATTGTAACAGTTTTGAAGTTTTAAATGAGCTTTAAAAGCTTGGGAAAACATTGGGTAGTAAGTGTGTATGTGTGCAGGATTTTATGTTGTTGTGGTAGTGTTGGAATTGTGAGAATGATGTATTGTGTAACAGGTTGAGAGAATGAGTATTCGTGAGCTGAAATAATGTGTGGAGAATGTTAGAAATATAGGGGAGGCTATGCAAAATTCATTTAGGAATTTGAGGACTTAGGCACATTTGTAACGATTTTGAAGAGTGTAGAAATGGGTGGTCTAGTAGTTGTAACAGATTTTGAAAGAAGTAGTTAAGAGAATGGAACTAGGATGTGAGTAATGTATTTTGGATGCTAGGAATAGCATTAGTTGAGGGAGTATTGGAGTATAAGAGTTGAGAGGAAAATCTGTAGCATAAGGAGGAGAACTAAAATCTGTAGCATTAGGGTAAAGGAAAATAATGTAAGTGTTGAATAGAGATGAGGAGAATTTGTGTAATTGTGTAGGAATGGGGTAACAAGTTGGTGGGTGGACTAAGGTGATTTAGAGTGCCTAAATAGTGCTAAATCATGTGGGGAAATATTGGCAAAGATTGGAGAAGCAATGGGTAAAGAATGCAATGAAAACAAATTTTAAAACTGCAGTACTGGGGCCGACCGGACCGCGACCGACTTGCAAGGTCGTCGGGCCCAGGTTTACAAAGGCGGGGAATCTTCTGGAGTCGACCGGACTTGCGACCGGACTTGCAAGTCCGTCGGACAGAAAATTCTCCCGCCTGTAACTTACTGGAATCGACCGGACTTGCGACCGACATGCAAGTCCGGTCGGCCGAAAAATTTCCGTAATGAAACCTACTGGAATGGACCGACTTGCGACCGGACATGCAAGTCCGGTCGGACAGAAAATTCTCCCGCCTGTAACTTACTGGAATCGACCGGACTTGCGACCGGACATGCAAGTCCGGTCGGCCAGAAAAATTTCCGTAATGAAACCTACTGGAATGGACCGACTTGCGACCGGACATGCAAGTCCGGTCGGCCAGGAAAATTTCGTAATGTAAGCTACTGGAATCGACCGGACTTGCGACCGGACATGCAAGTCGGTCGGGCCAGAAATTTTCGGTGCAGATAGCTACTGACTTGGACCGGACTTGCGACCGGACTTGCAAGTCCGGTCGAGTCTTCAAAAAAAAAAAAAAAAAAAAAAAAAGAGTATTTTTATAATATGATTATAGCAATCATATGGACATGTATATATACATATATATGCCTATATACACATATGCATGTACATGTAGTAGTACATAACAAATGAAATAGTAAAGGTAAGAAAGTAAAAATAAGAGTAGTGAGAAAGGAATGGTTTAATAACCAAGTAAGAAAGTAATGAAGTAGTAAGTATACATTGTAAGTGCCAATGTAGGAGCAAGTTAGATCAATAATAGATCATTGATCATAATACTCCATGTATGTATAGGAATTCAATAGTTGATCATCAAAGGACCCGGTAGAACGTAAACGACGGTGAACGGTATGATTTCCTCATGCCCTGTATCCTAACTTGGTACCCCGATTTGTGTGCTTATGTGATCACCAACAAGATAAATGCATGAATCGGATTTATATTGCACATAAATGTGTTTGAACTATATTGTTCTTGTTATTCTTCTTGAACGAATAGTTTGTATAATTCATGAAATGTATGTATGAGAATGAAGTGTATGTGCAAGTATGAGTACATGTGTATTGTAAGTATGTATGGAAAGTAAGTATGGACTTCTACTAATTCCTAACAATCTAACTCCTGACATGAGTAATGAGTAAATGGAATGAGTAGAAGCCCGATATAGTTTCGGCCACGCGTGAGGATAAGGAACCACAAGAGGTTGGAACCGAATCCTGGCTATGATCTTTTCCTTGGACTAATTCCCTTTGTATGGGTAGCATCCTGGATTAGTGTGCCATCTCAAAGCCCGGTGGTGGGAGATAGTACTCCCTGCCCGGAGGTCATACCGACTTAACTGGAAGTAAAGTATGTAAAAAGTAGTGTTGTATTTGCATTGGTCTTGACTATTGTAAGTCATTGACCGGAGTAAAAAGTATTGAACACCCGATTAACCCGGGTGTGTAATAAGGCTAACAAGACCTTGTATGTATTGGAGAATTGTATCTCCGTGATGCGGTGAGTATGGTAAGTATGAATGAATGACTTGTATTGTATTCCTCATATGCATGGTATGTATGTATGCTTGGTAAATGAATGTATTGTATTGTATGAAGCATGTATGTATGTATGAAACGAACCGCATGTATACGACCAATTAGTTGGCGTACCCTCGCTAGTACGCGGGGTATGCGGTTATCATGTTCAGCGTAAGCTGACCCCCTAGGGGGAATGTTTTTACTCCACAGGTACCCGCGAGGCGTGAAGGTAGAGTAAGGGCGAGAATGTATTCTTTTTGGAGTAGTAGTAGAATTGAATAGTGTACCGAGTTGTACACGGCTAGAGCTTTTGGGTAGCCGGTGTACCATGTGGTACACCTTTTTGGTTATTAGATGCTTGATTGGGATAGAAGGAGTAGTTGTATAAACTCCTCATTTTTGGGAGGTAGTATTGGAATGTAATTCAATATTCGGTATACTCGGTAATCAAATGTAAACTAAGTATTTGTATTGTAAAGTAAGTAGTATGTATGTATTTCATTCTAATCATCAGACCGAAACGGTAAGTAGTAGTAGCCTTGTTAACCTTGGAGGGTTAACGGCGTTGTATCACCCGCCGGGAGTAGGTAAGTATTCCGCTGCGAGAAGGGTAAGTACGGGATTGATTAGAGGATAATGGAAGGATTAGCGGTTGGGGTGTTACAAAAAGTGGTATCAGAGCGAAGTATCGCTCTGATGATTAGACTCTTAAGTGTAGTGATTACCGAGTTAGGATTTCAACCGTCATAAGACGGATATTTAGAAACCTAACTAGGAACTACCGTTGTTAACAACGGATATCCTTAACGTCTGCAAGGACGATACCATTGCTTGAATGAAGACCATGAGGTCATAGTATCACAACATCTAATGTAATCCACACTTGTTCAGATGTCAGGACGAGGTCGAGGCCGACCAAGAGGAGAGACATCTGATGGACCGGGCGCGCAGACGATAGCAGAGATCGTCGCCGCCACGGTAGCGCAGATGCTACCGCAAGTAATCACTGCTGTACAGCAAACCAGCAACACAGCAGCAGCAGCAGCAGCAGCAGCCCGACCCACCTCATCCCCGAGAACGAATTGGGTGAAAGCTGTCGCCGACCTTCGACCTGCTTGTTTAGAGGCGAGAGCGACCCCGCCAAGCTCGAGGCCTACCTCTCCGAGATGGAGACGGCCTTCGACACACTTGAGACTCCCGCTGGAGTCCGAGTGAGAATAGCTGCGTACTATCTGAAGGACGCGGCTATGGACTGGTGGAAGCTCGTTAAGGCCGAGCACGTAGCTGATCCGGCATTCGGATGGGAAGCATTTACCTCTCTCCTCCGATCTAAATACTACCCCGAGCATGTCAAGACCAAGAAAAGGCTTGAGCTCGATGCACTTAAGATGACCGAGAAGATGACGGTTGATGAGTATTACCGCACCTTCACCTCTCTTCTCCGACTTCTACCCGACCTTGGGTATACCGGCCAAGTCTTGGTCGACCGCTTCTACGGCGGATTGAGCCATCGACTCCGGTATGGCATGGGCTTCACTCGGTTTACCTCCCTTCAGGTAAACAAGTTGAACCCTTAAAGGCCATGAGTAATGTGAATTAGTATTCCTGTATGTAAATGTAACCTAATGCCTAAGTAATTCAGGAGTGTTACCACGCTGCATCTCGAGTTGAGATCACCTGCCAGCTGAGAGATGAGGAACAAGCGCTGAAGCGCAAGGTGAGCGGCAAGGGTAACCCCTCCGATGAACAAAACCAATCCAAACCTGGAAGAAAAGGAAGGGGAAGCACTCCCACCAGCAGAAAAATACATCCGGAGACGGCGGTGCCCATGCTGAGAAGGGCAAGGCAACTGAGCCTTTACAGATTGCCTACACCGCACCAGTGGCAGCTAAGCCACTGAGGTCTCAGCCCTACAGGGGTAAGAACCCGAAACCGAATTAGTACACTTGTGAAATTGTAAGTATATAGAGTATTGTAAGTATACCAAACCTTGCTAACTTGAAAGCTATAGGTTCTGGATTTGGCCAAGGAAAGAACCAATCTGATGGCCGCAGCTACATCTGCCGTAACTGCAACAAGGATCATCCCGGCACAGATTGCCAAGGAAGGGAGATCCGCTGCTTCAATTGTCAGAAACCGGGCCACCGTGCCAATGCATGCCCGGAGAATTCTAGGCCCAAGGGCAACTACCAGGGCTACAAGCAGCGTGAGGGCAAGGAAGTTGCATCTGGTGATGCTCATGCCCAGCATACCTCACAGGGACAGGGATCCCGAGGCCCGCAGAAGGGCGCACCGCAGAGGCAGCCCGCCCTACACATCATTGACCGTGATGGGACCGGGACTAAGTCCGGCCCAGGTAACTACCGTAACCTTTAATCCTTGAAAAGCATGTCTAAGTAGTGAAGTAACTGTATGAGTAAATGTATGAATGCGTAAGTACTTGAAGTATGAAATTGAGCATGAGTAAGTAACATGGAAGTATGTATTGAGCATGAAATGAATTAGTAAGCCTAGAACTCATTCTAGATGAATTTACCACCTTAGGGAAATTCCATATCTGTTACCCAATACCTTCAAACTCACCTCATGAAGAGACCGACATCGCCAACACCACTTCAACAACGAACAGTGTCAGGTCATCCGCCCAGGTATGATTTTATTAAAAGGATACCTGACACCCGAAGCACAAATTTCAATCATCCGACGATGCAACGAGTTAGGAACGGGTCCAGGAGGATTTTATACACCCGAATTCCCCGGTGGAGCTACAATGAAGCTGAAAATGATGTGCTTGGGAAAGGACTGGAACCCTTATACCAAGACATACCAAACAACGCGAGCAGGAGACGGAGCAACACCTCCAGCAATACCCCCAGAATTCCAAATGCTTGTCACACAAGCTGTGAAATTGCACAACAATGAAGATGAACCAATCCCTGCACTTGAAGCAGATCTGTGTATCGTCAACTTCTATGAAAAAGAAGGACGACTTGGCTTACACCAAGACAAGGACGAGACAGCGGAATCTCTTGAACTAGGAGTGCCCGTAGTGTCTTGGTCCATTGGTGATGACGCCGTATTCCTGTATAGCGAGCGGAAGCGTGTGGACCTCGCAGAAAATTGGTATTGAGATCAGGAGATGTTCTAATCATGGGTGGAAAATCAAGGTTGCTGTATCACGGGATCCAGAAGATCAAGTTGAATACGGCACCACCGGCAATAATCAATGCCACACACATGATACCAGGACGCCTGAACCTTACCTTTAGGAAGTATTAATCTTGTAGTAGCATGTAATCCAGTAGTAACGTGTATTAGAGACACAGTATGTATGATGGTTGGTTATTCAATAAAAGCATGTTGGTTATTAAATTCCACTTGCGTTCCACCATCTTTACTTATAATCTCATGAATCAATAGGTTGTGGACTCGGTACCGAAGGTAACCTGAGCATCCTCACCGAAGAACAAGCCGGCAAGAGCGGCACCATTCTAACGGGAACATTCCCAGTAAACGGCATCGAAGCCTCAGTATTATTCGACTCCGGCGCCTCTCACACCTTCATATCGCCATCTCTTGCGAAGAAGTTGGGGCTAGATGCGGATGAGCTACCAAACTTCTTGGTTACTCTCCCATCGAAGGAGCGGGTACAATGTACCAAGTATTACAAATCAGCCACCATTCAAATCAAAGGTGAAGCGTTTCCCATTTCCTTCATTGAATTCAACGGATTGGGATTCGACTTAATTATTGGAATGAACTGGTTGGAGCGGCACAAGGGGAGAATCCTATGCGCCGAGCACCGATTGCTGCTCAAGAGTCCATCTGGGGTCACTGTTTCATACCGCCAGAGACCGAAGAGCCTTCAACTACAGTCATCTCCGCCATGGCAATGTATCGGGAGCTCAGAAAAGGGCATGAAGTGTATTTATGTCACGTGCAAGACCTGGAGAGAGATCCAGAGTTCAGTGACGAGGTAGCAGTAGTCTCAGAATTCCCCGATGTATTTCCGAAAGAGCTACCTGGTATGCCACCACAGAGGGCGGTAGAATTTGAAATCGATCTTGTACCGGGTACTGGTCCCATCGCTAGGGCACCATACCGTATGGCACCGGCAGAAATGGCAGAACTCAAGGAACAGTTACATGATCTTCTCGACAAAGGGTTTATACGCCCGAGCGTATCACCCTGGGGAGCACCGGTCCTCTTCGTGAAGAAGAAGGACGGTAGTCTCCGCCTCTGCATCGACTACCGCGAATTGAATGCGGTCACTGTAAAGAACAAGTACCCCCATTGCCACGCATCGACGACCTGTTCGATCAGTTGAAGGGAGCATCCGTCTTTTCTAAGATTGATCTCCGATCCGGTTACCACCAAATTGCTATCAAAGAGCAAGACATTCAGAAAACAGCATTCCGAACAAGATATGGCCACTACGAATTCACGGTGATGCCATTCGGTTTGTCTAATGCACCAGCCAAGTTCATGGACCTAATGAATCGGTTATTCAGTGATCAGCTGGACACTTCGGTAGTAGTATTCATTGACGACATTCTTGTGTATTCGAAGTCACCAGAAGAGCATGAAAACCACTTGAGAAAAGTACTTGAGACACTGCGCGAGAACCAGCTGTATGCGAAGTTCTCCAAATGCGAGTTTTGGCTAGATCAGGTATCATTCCTCGGTCATGTCATCTCGAGCGCGGGCATTTCAGTAGATCCATCCAAAATTGAAGCAGTGCGATCATGGCCTAGACCTAAGACTGTTACCGACATCCGGAGCTTTCTTGGTTTAGCCGGTTATTACCGGAGGTTTGTAAAGGACTTCTCGAAAGTCGCTAAGCCCATGACGGCATTGATGAAGAAAGATGCACCCTTTGTATGGACAGAGGAGTGCGAGCTATCATTTCAGAAACTGAAAGACTCACTGACCTCAGCGCCCGTCCTTACTCTTCCAGAGGGCACAGAGGGATTTGAGGTGTACTGTGATGCATCAGGCAAGGGTATGGGATGCGTACTCATGCAGCATGGCAAGGTAGTAGCCTATGCTTCTCGCCAGCTGAAAAAGCATGAGGAGAATTACCCGACACATGATCTAGAGTTAGGAGCCATTGTCTTCGCCTTGAAGATATGGCGACACTATCTCTATGGGGTAAGCATCACCATCTATTCCGACCACAAAGTCTACAGTACGTATTCACCCAGAAAGAATTGAACCTAAGGCAGAGGAGGTGGATGGAGTTCCTCTCGGATTACGACATCAACCTCCAGTATAAAGAAGGGAAGGCAAACGTAGTAGCCGACGCCCTGAGTCGTCGAGCACACTCGCTCCATTCGCTACTCGCTTCTTCTAGCTTGGTTGACGAGGTGCGAGACGCTCAGTTGAGCGACCCTTACTTCACAGAGATCAGACAGAAAATTACAGATGGTACCTTCGAGCGCCGAAAGTACGACTTCAAACTGCATGAAGATGGTCTGATCCGTTTGAATGGCAGATTATGCGTCCCCCGAAGCAATGCTGAGCTAAGGGATCGCATTCTGCGTGAGTCACATTGTTCGACATTGCATGTCCATCCGGGAGCCTCTAAAATGTACAAAGACATGAAGAGGTACTTCTGGTGGTCAGGAATGAAATCAGACGTGACTGAGTATGTTCTGAGGTGTCTCACATGCCAGAAGGTGAAGTTTGAGCACCGAAGACCGGGAGGAATGGTGCAATCCATGCCCATTCCGGAGTGGAAATTCCATGACATCTCCATGGATTTTGTTGTTGGACTCCCACCTGCTAGGGGAGGACTCAACATGATCTGGGTAATAGTCGATCGCCTCACCAAGGTTGCCCGATTCATACCGATGAAGGACACCTGGAAGGTGGCGAAGCTCGCAGAGCTATTCGACAAGGAGATCATCCGACACCACGGAGTCCCAAAAACCATTGTATCTGACCGCGATACCAGATTTCTTTCGAGATACTGAGAGCGACACGGGAAGCGCGGGGTACTGAGTTGAAGCTTAGCACCGCCTTCCATCCACAGACCGACGGTCAGACAGAAAGGACCATCCAAACACTAGAGGATATGCTAAGGGCATGTGCCTTAGACTTCCAGGGGAGCTGGATAGAGAAGCTTCATCTTATCGAGTTTTCGTATAACATAGCTACCATGCTTCGATTAAGATGTCGCCATTCCAAGCTTTGTATGGTAGACCCTGCCGTACCCCGTTGTGTTGGGATGAGTCAAGCGAAGCGGTCATCATAGGACCGGAGTATTTAGAACAAGTACAGCTGAAGTACAACAAATCCAAGCCAATATGAAGGCAGCCCAGATAGACAGAATCCTATGCGGATGTGCGACGACGCGACCTTGAGTTCGCCGTGGGCGACCAAGTGTTCTGCGTGTCTCACCTATGAAGGGTGTCTTCCGATTTGGCCAGAAGGGCAAACTGAGCCCGAAATTTGTAGGCCCGTATGCCATTACCGACCGAGAGGGTTGGAGCCGTAGCTTATAGGCTAGCATTGCCTGAAGAATTGGGGCGTGTTCATGATGTCTTTCATGTATCACAACCTCAAGAAATACATAGCCGATCCCTCTCATGTATTAGAACCCGAAACATCTATCCCTAGAGCCGACGATGAGATATGTCGAGACTCCACTGCGAATCCTTGATACCAAGACAAGAGACACTCGCCATAAATCTGTACGAATGGTGAAGGTCTTGTGGTCTAACCACGACGTCGAGGAAGCGACTTGGGAATTAGAGGACGCCATGAAGGCGAAGTACCCGAATTTATTTGTAGACTAGATTGTCTAGTATCCGTATAGCACGGAGGGTACGGGGCGTACCCCTTTTAAGGGGGTTAGAGCCTTTTTTCTTTTGCATTGCTTCGGGTTAGCATTGCGTAGTATGTATGTATTGTATTGTATTTTGGTTGGCACATGTAGTGCTAATATGTGTATTGTATTGGCACAAAGTAAAGTAGTAGTGCTAGCAGTAAGTGTATGTAGTACGATGTGTATGGTAGGTATGTAATGAGTAATGCATTAGTGTTGTACGGTATATGACACGAATGACATTGTGAAGTGTATTGTGGAATGTATGAACTGAATGGAGTATTGTGTATGGTATTTGAATGGAGTATTGTGTATGAACTGTGTATGTGTATGGTATTCGAAGTAAGCATGGTACATAGTATCTGAATTGTGGATGCTGGTAGTGTAAGAATTGTGAACACCTCGTAAGGTGGTAGCAGAATGCATAGTGGCAATTGACTTGCAAATGAGTAGAAATGGTAAATTGTAACCTTGAGCAACTTTGAGGGCAAAGTTTCTTAAGGGGGGTAGATTGAAATACCCCGTAATTAAAAACAGTGATTAATTAAGCTAATTATATTTTTAAAGGCTTAATTACACTTAAATATATACGAGGGAACAAATCCCGAAGAAACGGACCTTTAAATGGGTTAAAAGCATAAAAGAACCTTAAAGCGCGTTTCCCGAGGAAACCGGGAAAACGTGACTTTAAGCGGGTCAAATAGACTCGTAATAATTTTGGTCAACTAAATAGTCACTAATAAATATTAGTGAAGCTTTAGAACCAATAAAATTAATTAAACGAGAAAATTCCGGAAACGTGGTGGGACCGTTAGTGGAAACTGTAACAACCGGGTAAGTCGTGGTGGGGTGAGAGAGTAAATAAACAAAGTTAATGTGTCCACTTGGTAAATAAAAATCTGAAAATGCTGTGTGTGTATAGAGGGGCCGGTCCACTCACTACTCCCCTCCTCTTTATTTGCCTTTAGTAGCTAAAGGACAAACAAATAAACAAAATTAACACTCTCTCTCTCCTACCCCTCACCCCTCTACGTAACTCCCTTCTCCTTCCCTCTGAATTTTTCTCCTCCCTCTCAGCCGATAATGGCGATTTCTTGAGCCCACCATACAGCCCCTACTTCTCTCCTCTTGTCCAAGCTCAATACTTGTCCAAACTCAAAACAAAATACACCATTGGAATCCCCTTGGCAAGGAGAGCATTTCTATCTTTCCAAAAATCGAAAAGGATCATTTTCGTTTTTGAGGGTTTCCACCATTTGAAGATTTGAAGCCACCATTAGAAGCACTTCACCT
Organism: Limonium bicolor; assembly: GCA_023374045.1. Taxonomy (NCBI): domain Eukaryota; kingdom Viridiplantae; phylum Streptophyta; class Magnoliopsida; order Caryophyllales; family Plumbaginaceae; genus Limonium; species Limonium bicolor. Next base: position 246,120,767 of record CM041776.1, read on the forward strand.
CCTCTTCATCTTGAGGTAAAAAGAAGTTCGAAAACCCATGGTTTCTAGCCCTTGTTTGCATTTTAAGAATTCTCAGTTTTTGAATGCTTTTCTCCTTTGTTGCTCCAGCCGATTTGGCTTCTTTTGTGGGCTAGGAATTTTGTTCTCTTGCTAGTCAAGAGCTTCATCTACTCATTGGAAGGTAACCTTCTTTCTAAACCCTAAAACTAAAATTCTAGGTTTAGTATAAAATGAAACTAAATGGTATTGTGTATGTGTATGTGCTGTAGCACTTGTGTGTGGTTGAGTCTCATTGGGACCGAGAACAAAGGAGAAGGAAGGAAGAGGAAAAGAAAGGAAGTAACCTAACAAGACAAGGTAAATACTCTTACCTTGTGTGTTAGTTTGTGTATTGTAATGTAACAGTTTTTGGAGTAATAAGTAATAAAATGAGAATAAATTGAGTAATGAGTAGCAAGTGTATTGTAGTACAATGAAGAATGACATTAAAACAGTTTTGAAGTTTTTAAATGAGTTTTAAAGCTTGGGAAAACATTGGGTAGTAGTCGTGTATGTGTGCAGGATTTCATGTTGTTGTGGTAGTGTTGGAATTGTGAGAATGATGTATTGTGTAACAGGTTGAGAGAATGAGTATTCGTGAGCTGAAATAATGTGTGGAGAATGTTAGAAATATAGGGGAGGCTATGTCAAATTCATTTAGGAATTTGAGGACTTAGGCACATTTGTAACAGACTTGAAGAGTGTAAAAATGGGTGGTTTAGTAGTGGTAACAGATTTTGAAAGAAGTAAGTTAAGAGAATGGAACTAGGATGTGAGTAATGTATTTTGGATGCTAGGAATAACATTAGTTGAGGGAGTATTGGAGTATAAGAGTTGAGAGGAAAATCTGTAGCATAATGAGGAGAACTAAAATCTGTAGCATTAGAGTAAAGGAAAATAATGTAAGTGTTGAATAGAGTGAGGAGAATTTGTGTAGATTGTGTAGGAATAGGGGTGGTAACAAGTATGGTGGGTGACTAAGGTATTTGAGTGTCTAAATAGTGCTAAATCATGTGGGAATCATTGTGGGAAGTATTGGTAAAGATTGGAGAAGCAATGGGTAAAGAATGCAATTGAAAACAAATTTTAAAACTGCAGTACTGGGGCCGACCGGACCTGCGACCGGACTTGCAAGGTCGGTCGGGCCCAGGTTTACAAAGCGGGGAAAGCTTCTGGAGTCGACCGGACTTGCGACCGGACTTGCAAGTCCGGTCGGACAGAAAAATTCTCCCGCCTGTAACTTACTGGAATCGACCGGACTTGCGACCGGACATGCAAGTCCGGTCGGCCAGAAAAATTTCCGTAATGCACCTACTGGAATGGACCGGACTTGCGACCGGACATGCAAGTCCGGTCGGCCAGGAAAATTTTCGTAATGTAAGCTACTGGAATCGACCGGACTTGCGACCGGACATGCAAGTCCGGTCGGGCCAGGAAATTTCGGCGCAGATAGCTACTGACTTGGACCGGACTTGCGACCGGACTTGCAAGTCCGGTCGAGTCTTCAAAAAAAAAAAAAAAAGTATTTTACAATATGATTATAGCAATCATATGTATGTGTATATATACAAATATATGCCCATATACCTATTTGCATATATATGTAGTAGTACATTATAAACGAATTAGAGAAGGTAAGAAAGTAAAAATAAGAGTAATGAGAAAAGAATGGGTTAATAACCAAGTATAATTGTAATGGCGTAGTAAGTACACATTGAAAATATTAATGAAGGAGTAAGTTGAATCAATAATGGGTATTGATCACGCTACTTCATGTATGTATAGGAAGCTAGTAGTGGACATCGAAAGGACCCGGTAGTACCTTGCGACGGTGAACGGTATGATTTCTTCATGCCCTGTATCCTAACTTGGTTTACCCGATTTGTGTGCTTATGTGATCACCAACAAGATAAATGCATGAATCGGATTTATATTGCACATAAATGTGTTTGAACCATTTTGTTCTTGTTGTATTCTTCTTGAACAAACAGTTTGTATAATTCATGAAATGTATGTATGAGAATGAAGTGTATGTGCAAGTATGAGTACTTGTGTATTGTAAGTATGGAATGGAAAGTAAGTATGGACTTCTACTAATTCCTAAAACCTAACTCCTAACATGAGTATTGAGTAAAAATGGAATGAGTAGAAGCCCGATATAGTTTCGGCCACGCGTGAGGATAAGGAACCACAAGAGGTTGGAACCGAATCCTGGCTCTGGCTATGATCTTTCCTTGGACCATTCCCTTGTATGGGTAGCATCCTGGACTAGTGTGCCATCTCAAGCCCGGTGGTGGGAGATAGTACTCCCTGCCCGGAGGTCATACCGACTTAACTGGAAGTAAAGTATGTAAGAATGTAGTATTGTATTGTATTGGTCTTGACTATTGTAAGTCATTGACCCGGAGTAAAAAGTATTGAACACCCGATTAACCCGGGTGTGTAATAAGGCTAACAAGACCTTGTATGTATGGGAGAATTGTATCTCCGTGATGCGGTGAGTATGGTAATTATGAATGAATGACTTGTATTGTATTCCTTGTATGCATTGTATGTATGAATGCGTGATAAAACGAATGTATTGTATTGTATGGTATGAAGCATGTATGTGTATGAATGAAACGAACCGCATGTACTCGACCAAATAGTTGGCGTACCCTCGCTAGTACGCGGGGTATGCGGTTATCATATGCAGCGTAAGCTGACCCCCTAGGGGGAATGTTTTTACTCCACAGGTACCCGCGAGGCGTGAAGGTAGATTAAGGGCCGCATGTAATTCTTTTTGGAGTAGTTAGTAGGAATTGGAATAGTGTACGAGTTGTACACGGCTAGAGCTTTTGGGTAGCCGGTGTACCATGTGGTACACCTTTTGGGATATTGAATTCTTGATTGGTTGTGAAGGAGTAGCTGTATAAACTCATCATTTTTGGGAAGTAGGCATGAATGTAATTTATATATTCGGTATACTCGGTAATCAAATGTAAGCTAAGTATTTGGTATTGTAAAGTATGTAGTATGTATGTATTCATTCTAATCGTCAGACCGATACGGTAAGTAGTAGTAGCCTTGTTAACCCTGGATGGTTAATGGCATTGTATCACCCGCCGGGAGTAGGGGAGTAGGTAAGTTCCGCTGCGAGTAAGGTAATTATGGGAAGGATTAGAGGATAATGGAAGGATTAGCGGTTGGGGTGTTACAGTGGGCCGCACTAGGACACAGTTAGCCATAGATCTACTCCTTAGTCCTTTGAATATTGGGGGGTGTGCACACTTAAGGATTTAGTGGCTTGGTTGGATTCCCGACTGCGTGTTGGTGTCCGAGTTACAGCTGCGTGTTGTACCCAAAGAGAAGTAAAGTTGTTTTATCCTGGCTGCGCGTTGGGACAAGGAAGATAATTAAAATAATCTGACTAATATATTTTTGGGTTACTAAAGAAATCCAATGTGAAGTATTTTACAGTTATGATAATTTTGTCGTTGTGTGTTAATATTGTTGAAATTGTTGTATGTTGTGTGGTTATATTGTTAAAAATGATTTCTAAAGAGAAATGATTTTTACGTGGTGAAGTGGTAGCTTACTCAGTTTTTCTGACTTTATCGTGGCCCTTTCTATGTTTGTTTGGATTTCTGCCACAGGTACTGATGAAGTCCTTGGGGTTTGGGAAGGCGACTCGGTATAGTCTGATTATTTATAGTTGGATTTTATTTTTGGCTTGATAATTCTACATTGTAAGAAATTATTTTTAATAGGTGTTGTATTTACTTTATAATAATAATAGGTCATTAGTGAGTTAATTAGTTAGGCCTTAGCACTCGGTTAGTTGCGAGTGTGGCAATAATGCCCCGGGTTTAGGTTTCGATTCCGCTGCTTAATAATATTAAACTTGAATTGGAAAAAAAATTGACCAATAAAAGATTAGAAAATCCGGGGTGTTACATTGTCATTGTGCCTCTAGATATTCCCGACCTTCGCTCATAGGCTCAGGTGACCTCGGTCTCATAGGTAAGAAAAATAAATATCGAAGTATTCTATTAGGTTAGAGGTTACCTAAGTTAGGTCTCTCTAAATTTTGATACTTACTAATCACATATAAGTCTCATCGACTAATAATTATAAACACAAATTCATGCATCATGCATTTAGTTTAGGTTCTAGGCTTACCGGTTTCGCGCTGAGCGCTAGCCTCAGCACCTGAAGTTCCCACTGTGTATAGGGTGTTTCTTCCTGGAACTATCTCCTTTCCTTTCTGACTCCCGAATGAGGATGGCTGTCCTGCCGGTCCTCTAGTATAGGGTTGGTCTGCGGCGCTTGACCTCCTTTGGGTCCGCCCGCTTCAATAACTGGTGTTCTCTGTGAACTTTTAGCTCCCTTGTAAACTCGGCTCCCTGGATTGGAAAAAAACATTCATACTCCCTGTGACCTTCTTTCTCACAATAGCGACACCTCACCTTCCTGCATGTGCAGTCTACGCCTGGGTGATCCTTTCCACAGCGTTTACAGTAGTAGTGGTGCCGGGTTGGATTATTGCTCCTAGGTGGTGCTGATCTCCGTGGTTGTGCATCAATGGCTGGGCCGGTCAGACGAGGAACCTGCTCCTTCGTCTCCTGATCATGGAAGTCCTTCCGCCCCTTCTTCTTATCAAAGATTCTCTTCCCCTTCTTGTAGTAACTGCCCGAGGTTGATCCACCAACATCTCCTTCAGTACTCTTTCTCTTCTTTCTTGCTGCGCCTCTTCCCCTAAACTCTTGAAGTTTCACGGTGTCGGAGTAGTTGACTCTTGGTATGTAGTCCAATAAAATGGTGAACCGCGCGTAGTACTGGTCGATTGTTTGACTCCCTTGGATTAAGGTCTCGATCTCCTGCATTTTCCTCTGCTTTAGGTGTTCGGGGTAGAACTTCTCCCGCAACACTTCTACAAACGCTGTCCATCCAAAGTCCGGTGTAGCTCTACGGTGGCCCTCCACAGACCGCCACCAAATGTCAGCTGCGTCCTTCAGGTTGTACGCGGCGATGTCGACCTTCTGGTCTTCTGGAACTCCAACAGCTTTGAACTCCTTCTGGTGCTCCACTATGAATTTCTCCAATGCGGCGGGGTCTGGTTCCCCTGAATAAATCGGTACTCTCGAGTCTGCAACGCTCTTCAACCAGTTGGGTTTCCCTGAGCTGCGGCGGGTGGGGTATGGCTCCCGTAAGTTGAGCTCCTAGTTGCTGCGCGAAGGCCACCATGGCTGCTGCTAGGCCTGGTACCTCTGGAACATCCGCTGGTGTCTCGTCACTGCGTCCACTGCTGTCTCCACGTGGTCTTCCTCATGTCGACATCTATAGTATATCATTATTAACTACTCAGTTGCTACACCGCTTACATACACAATCACATATATATAAGAAAGTTAATCAACTGCAAGAAGATATTCCTTGATTTTTCTAGGTCACGAATCCTCACAGACGTTTCCCCGTATTACCAAATATCCTATGCTCATATTCTTGACTCAGTATCTTTCATCAGAGCGGTACTCCGCTCTGATACCACTTTTTGTAACACCCCTAATCCTAAACCTGAAATAACGTCGCATGTCGTAGCATAATAAATAACAATTTGCAGCGGAAAAATAAAACTATCTCCTTGGTGTTACACGCCGTTACTCACCCTTGTGAGTAACAAGCATCCTTACTCTTTCCAACAATACAACTCCTCACGCTGTGATGAACAGATACTGAGTGCTCTAATTAATACAAACAAATTCTAACTAAATGAGCAACTAACTGAATACAACAACCTCCATAATACAATACAAAACAAATAAACCAAAGGTGTTTGTTGAAAAACAACTGCTACCCCCGTGTCCCGCACTCCGGCTTGAGTCTTCTTCAATAACCTGGAATGTTTGGCCCATTGAAGGCTCAGCAATCGAAATGCTGGTATGCTAAATGTAGTCTTAAATCATCTAGATTCCTTAATTCGTTTTAACCATCTTGATATTAGATTCTTTACATGAAAAACTGGTTTGCAATAATAACAGTAATAACTGTAAACATTAAACACTCACATAACAATCCACCTGTAAACATCAATGTACAACCGTACACATCACCAATAACCACACATTAATAATCCATAACAATAACCAATAATCACACATCAGTAATCCTTAATAATAACCAATAGGACAAGTGTATTAAATTGTACTTGTTAGTTGGTACCTGCCCCTTATCTTTAAACCAATCACTTAACCTTTTCCAATTAATTTTCACCTCAGGCGTCATGTCAAGACGACCTTAATAACTTATTAATGGACGATAGTCCCCTGGGTTCCAATGGAACCATTACCAGCTGACCTTATGGGCCTGGATAATATATTGACCAATCCGGTCGAACCTGTGCACCAATGGCAGTGCCCTCTGCCATCATCGAATGTGGACAATGGATTCCCTTGAGTGACTCCCCATTGAAGTCTCTCGTAGTGATCACGATGCACAACTAGAAAGTCGAAACAGTCTGGATTCCTCTCTTTACAAGTTAGCCATTTTTGTCAGTGACATATCAACCAATCCTTGAGTTAAGACTATAACAGTTGACCATCAGTAGGTTCAATAATACCTAAAGGTCAGTTAGTCTTGTTCCAGTTTTATGTATAAACTTCAAGTCATAAGACGTTCACGTATAAATAAAACGCACAGTGTTGAGCAATACAGTATACAAAACAATATACATAAAATCACAGATATCGCTCTTAAACAATTAAACACATAACGTCTGGACCTTAGGAAAATCCTTAGGACATTCAAACCACACAATTAACATACCGTTCACCAAGTAACTGCTAGCTTCACAAATTCCTGTTCAGCAGTTCCTTCCCGTACGTTGTTATATAAACATGCAATACCGGGTAATATTAATATAGTTATCCACTAAATATTACAGTACTGTCACTGTAGCGTTTATACTCGTTGTATAATAACTCTGTATGTTCTTTATTCCCCGTTATTTAACAGTGATTCTAGGTAGTTTAACAGTTCATTATTTTATGTAGTGCTCACATGTGATAATGAATTCCCATTGTGTTGTATATCTTTATTCCATTAATCATATATACATGATTACTCTCACTTATTCCATATATCATTATCATTTGATTATTTTTATTTAAACCACAATTATTTCATAACTTTATACCATACTCCACAATATACCATTTGGTTATTTTTTATTATAACCACCTTTATTCTATAAACTTTGTATTATTCTCCATGATATACCATAATACATTATATTACCTAGTTTTAATTCCTTTCTTTATTTAACTACAGAACCAACCTTATACGTTCGGTATTTATATTTTATACTCAACAACTTTTATAATTTACCAAAACCATATATCTTTTATAATTCATTAATTATCCATACTAACTTTCGGAAATTGCAAGGCAATTATATTAATTTTATAAATTACCAAATGTCCACATTCATTCTTGGTAATTATAATTTAAACACACTAACCTTTGTGAATATTACTAATTAAACCCTTAATCATTTCGGTAATTACCAAATGAATATTCTAATCTTTATAAATTACCAAATGTCACATATATTTTCGGTCTTAATAAATAACTTTCCTTTATTTACAATTTAACCCCAAAACTTTTATAAAGTTACATATTAACTTATAAACTATAGTTTTAATATTTATTTTCTTAAAATACCGAAGTAACCCATATATCTTCCTAAATTACATTTTCCCCTAAATTAATTCGGTTTTATATACACTTTCCCATAATTACATCTTAGCCCTTAAAATTTATATAAGTTACATATCAACTTATAAATTATAGTTTTAATATTTAATTTCTTTAAATGCCGAAATGGTCCTTATAATTTTGCAAATTATGCTTTCGCCCCAAATTAAATTCAGTTTAACACTTATACTTTCATAAATTACATTCCACCCTTAAACTTCTATAAACTTCATATTTATGTCATAAATCATCTTACCCAAAGTTTTTTGGTCAACACTTTGACCAACCCTTGATTCCATAATTAATATTTAATATACCCATAAAACATATGTAATTCGTTTTCTCCTCTAAACTTTCCAATAATTACAAAATAGTCCCAAAACTTTATAAATTGTTATTTTAACACTTAAAACACTATTTAAATTCACCAAAATTCATATATTAATTCCTACCTTATATTATATCACAATACCAAAAATCCACCCTTTATTCTCGGCAATATAATAAGCACCCAAACTTTTCAAAATTTACATTTTAACCTCATAATTATTAAATTAGCCATTTAAATACTTGTAGCTATTTTTAATATTCCCAAAATTTATAATATAAGTTAATACACTTATATATATTTCAAAAATCACCAAATACAACATTATGTTCTCGGCTTTACATAATATTACTATATAGTTTTCAAAACTTGATTTAAACCTTATAATAATACATATAAATGTATATAAGCCATATAACACTTCTAAAAATTATGCTAATGACTTAGAATGATTATAAACTCAAAATAGAAATTTAGTCCTTAGATAATTCGGTCTAACTATATATGTATCATAATTAATTTTTGTGACACATAATTATACCTTAAGGTAATAATCTTACCTTATATGTTATAATTTATTTTCTTGACCTTATAACCCATAGTATTTTCGGCCCTAATTTATTTAGGGGTTATGTATAATTTTTATACCAAAGTTTGAAGTTTAAATCAAGCTTAACCTTAATAAACCTTAATTATATAACTTACTCCTTAAATCAACACAATTCCTGTACTTGATTTCTCCTTGAACTCCAAGCTCTCCAAATGCTATTTGATGAAGAGAATTCGGCCTTTAATATATTTAGGAGATCCATTTGTTAGACTTCTAACAAAAATTATAAATAAGATTTGGAGTAGTTTTTACAAGAGTTTTACCTTAGGAATTTTTCAAGGAATTTTTGTAGACCTTGAGATGATTGTAGATCTAGATTTCCTTCATGAAATGATGAAGAGAACCTTGGTTTAGAAGTTCATAATTTTCGAAAATACCTTAAGGAATTTACTAAGGATTTTCAACATGAAAATATACCTTAACTTGATCTTGTTGTTCTTGTGTTGTTGTTGAATCTAGGAACCTCCTTGGAAACATCTAATGCTGGCGAAAATTGTAGGAGTTGCTAGGATGATTTCTTGCTTCAAGACTTAGGAGATTTAACTAGAAATTTACATAAAATGGGGTGTTAGAACTTGATACACCCATTAATGGAGCTTAGAAGCTATAAGGAATTAACTAACAAAGGAAGAAGAAAAGAGAGGATTGGAGAAGCCTTACCAATCGGCCATGGAGTGGCAAAGAAGAATGAAGATCATGTATGGCCTTAAGGGAAAGAATGAGAGTGTTTCTTTTGATAAATTAATGTCAATAATTGACTAGTCTTTCCATTAGTTTATTCATAGATTATTGGCTCAATAAATGGCCATTTGATGCTCTCTTTCGGCTGGGTGTCTAAGAATAATGGAGTCTTCATTTGATAATTGAGAGAAGAAGACAAGAATAGATACAGGTAGGTATTTTCTTTTGTTTTTTCTATGACAATTCTATGTCATTTGTTGTCTCCTTCCTTAGTTATTTACGGTAGTGTATGTATTAGTGGGCATTTGATTTTCTTGTCTTTTGAATATAAGAACATGCTAGTTAGGTACATGTTCTCTTGACTAATTAATGAGGCAATTAATTCCACCTTTTCTCCACATAAAATCGGTAATGGAGTATGTAGGTAGGTGTTTGATTTTGTCATTTGAAGGTAGGAAGACTAGCTTATTTAGGTGGTGTTTCTTTTGATTTTAATATAGGCAATCAGACCCTTATTTTCTCCATCATTATCGGCAGCCATATGTGCCATAAGACAACTTGTTTTGTTTGTTTTCATTACATTAGTCTAAAGTAGGTTCTAGTCTCTTATTTAATTGCATTGCTTTACATATACTAATTTTTTTTCCTTGCTGTCTTCTTGTAGGTACACGGTAGATGAAGGGTTTATTTGACTGCACTACTTAATAAATTATCACATGGTATGTGATATGATGATTCAGCATCCATAAGCAAAATTTTCAAGCTAAACTACCCAAAAATGACCCTAAATGGCGCATGTAATGAGGATCAAATGGGATTAATTTTTGAATTAATTCCTGTCACATTATATTGTACTAATACCATACTAATATGTGTAATAGGTTCCAGAATTTATTTGGTACATTTATATGATGGTAAAAGATGAAAGTTTTAAGGTAAAAATGCTGATTTTAGGTACCTTTTTGACCCAAGAATCGCCCCTACTTGTACTATGAATTTAGTACTGGCATTAATTGATTTAGATGGTCAATTTATCCCCTTTTAATATTATCAACTCTTGGCTCCTCAAAAACTTCAAGGCAATTGCATAAATCGCATTTTGTGACACCCGATGGTGCGTTTTTGTGCTTTAAGGATTTTTCTGAAAAATAATTAGTCTCTATGGGTTCCAAGTGTATATTGACATTTTTTATGGTCATAATAATATGTTAAGGTGTTACATTGAGTTATATGGGGTTATATAGACTCATAACTCAATTTTCGGGCTACCAGGACACTCCCGAGGCAAAAAGGAGCGTTAAGAAATCCGTCCGAGCACTTTGTGTATTTTTGAAAAAGTAGCTCGAGAATTCTCTTTAGAATGGTGAATATTAATGATAGGAACTCTTATAATAATTTATATTGGAGTTTGTGCCACTTCGGTACCTCTCCGGGCACTCCCAAGGGTTTATGGGGCCCTCATCGGGAACCTCCGAGCACTTTGTCTTTAACTGAGAATTTATCCTGAGAACTTCATCTTAAATGTTTATTAAAGTGTTATTGTGCATTTAGAATGACGTGCAATGCTTTAATTAATTTAATAAAGTATTTCCGGGGCTTTCGGGCCTTAAGGGGCCCTTAAGGGAACTCCCGGGCATTTTGTATTTTTACTCGGTTCTAACTGAGGACTTGTGTTTTAAGGACCATATAATGATCCTTGATTAACTTCATGTGAAGTTTATAGCTTGTATAACTTGTTTATCTTAAGGTCGGGCTTTAACGCTCGTTTTTTACCTTAAGGAGTTTAGGTGTGTTTTAACGCCCAAGTGTTTATATGCCTTCTTAGGGTTTCATGATCCCCCAAATAATATTTATAATTCCAAAAATAATATTTATTTACTTATATTTAATTATTTAAATGTTAGGGGTATTTCATGAAAATAACAGCTTCGGATTCCTATGTGCTGCGAAGTGACTATGTCAAGTGACGTGCAAGGCCTTATGCAGCACTTGACGAATGCAATATTTGAATGTACAGACAAGTCATACATTATGCTGTCATATTATCAAGGGTAAGTCATACTTCCCTATCTCAGTATGTTTTATTTATAAGTTATGTTATTCTTGTTATGATATCAATTTTATTCAACTACTTGAGCAGTCGGCACTAGTTGTGTCCATAAGGTCCCCGGGAGTCTTTCAGCTTGACTCACTTGGTAGGAGTGCTAAGAAGTCAGCGATAGCATCAGCTCTATTGAAGTGAGCTATTTAAGTTATACCACAGTTGTTATTACTTAATATATTGTTTCATTATTTTTAATTAATCTATGTGTATTAATTCTAAACTGTTTATTTTGTATATTGCCTTGAAAGCTACTTTTTTTCAATGAAAAGCAAGTGAAGAACATCCCGTGGACTCTAGCGAAGGTAGTTTTACTTACTTTGTGTCAATAGTTAACACGTTAATAGTAGACCTGCAAGTATGATTGAGAGCGTACATGTGTGAATGTATAGTGTCCAGTACATCCTGGTGGATCAGAATGTGATTACTATGTTATAGGGTTTATGCATGATTTATTATCATCATCATCCACGCTTTTTCCAGACAACACATTTGACCAGGTGTAAGACATTCTTTGAAAGTCTTGGTTTATATTTTTATCCTTTGTTGCACTTGTAGTTTCTCATTAGTGTTCATTTTTGTTTGCTTAAGGCTTTCGAGCAAGTAGTGGGCGACGTACATTATGACGAGAATCACATAACTGAGATGCTCGATGATTGGTCAGAATTCATCTCCATGAACATACTAAGTTGATTATGATTAGTTGGATTTTAATGTAGTTGTGTTGTAGATGTATTTTATTGGATTGAAATATAGTGAAGTGTATTGTAATGAAGTGTGGGAAGTGGAGTGTGATGAAGTGTACTGAAATTTTTTTGGTTATTTGTGTTATGTAACTTTACTCTTTCTTGCATATATTGTTGTGGGCCGATGATATATAGTGGCGGCTTTATGGGTTTATGATAATTTACTGAGGTTCCCCATAGTGGTGGCATCATTGTGGAATGTTTATACAGGTTGGCTTGATTATATGGCGTATTTAGGTGCATTTATAAGCTAGAATGAAAAAAAAAAAAAAAGAAGGGCTATTTCGGCGGTTCCTAAGAAAGATCTGCCGAAATAGGATGCTCCAGTGAAAATTTTAGAGGCCTATATGTCATCCGCCGGTCAAATTCTTGTTCAAATTCTCTATTTCGGCAGGGGTCTATTTCGGTGGTTCTAAGGAAGCAACCGCCGAAATAGACATACCTATTTCGGTGTTAAACCGCTGATATAAATCTTCAACCCTATTTCGGTGGTTCAAAACCGACGAAATAGACCTTTTACAACCGCCGAAATAGGTGATTTTTCCACTAGTGTGTGTCTTAGTATATATGTTTCTGGTACATTAACAGAGTGGGTGTAAAAAAGAGAACTCCCGTGCTCAAGTGTTTGAGTAAGTGTAATAGGGAGGTTTCTTACATGTTGAGTTTGTGAGAGAAATGTATTGCAAAATATCAATACAAACCAATTGTTCATACATCTTTCGTGTACCCCACTCCTAGCTAGATCGGACAACACTTGTTTGAGTTCGAGTTATAAACAAGAAAGTTTAAAAGAGTTCATCACTCATTTAACATCCCCTTTAGAGTGATGAGTACCTTAGTGTAATTAAGCTAGTTTCACTTTGGTTCTTAAATATAGAGAATTAGGGGAATTTTTTTCATCCTCTCTTACCCATTTGATATGAGTGGAGTACCAGCCCTTATATGTGTATTAGTTCTTCGTATCTGTGTTCCTAGTTCTAACCATAGTTGAAATACCCCGAACTTAAATACAGGGATTAAAATTAACTTAATACGTATTTAAGGGCCTAATGGTACCTAATTAATAACAGTAGGGAAAAATAAATCCAAAAGAAATAAAGAAACGCTTAAAAGGAAAAACGCTAAATAAGCGTTAAATAACCATAGGAGGTATGAGACCTCGGTTAGCGTATTATATGGATTCTAAAGGCTTAATAAGGCATAAACAATATATGGGAACAACTCCCGAAGAAAACGGATCCAAATAATGAATTAAAACGCTAATAGAGCTTTAGAGCACGTTTTTCGAGAAAACCCGGAAACGTGACTTTAAGTGGTCAAACAGATCCGTAAAAATTATAAATCATTAAATAATAATTATTAAGCATTTATGGAAGCTTAATAAATAATAACTAATAAAAATAATAAAACGAGAAAATTCCGGAAAACGGACCCGGTTAGTGAACAGTACCTAAACCGGGTAAAATAACGAGCGTTTTCTGAAAAAGACGAAAAACGCTCCAGCTGGTATAACTGTAGGGGCCGGTTTTTTCTTCAAACAACTCCCTCACACACACATGTAACTAGCTAACTAATAAGAGAGCCAAAAAGCAAAGAAAAACAATAAAGTAAAAGCTACTTTATCTATCTACTCTCTCACCTCACTTTTCTATTCTCTCTCTCCCATTCCCTCTCCCATCGTACTCCCCCTCTTCTTCTCCCTTGTGGCTGCGATTTTTAGAGCTTCAAGAAGCTCCCATGGCAACTCCACCTTCTACCTCATGCTCCATCCTCATGTAAGCTCCAAACTCAAAAATAATTACATATTTGAACTCCCCTCATTCTCCTCTACATTTCCCTCTTTTCAAAATTCGAAAAGGATGAGTTTCATCTCCATGGGTTTTCCCAATTTGAAGAGAAAATCACACCATTATGGAGCTTGGAGTCTCCTCTTTCCAACAAGGTAAAAATCTACATGAAAAACTCATGTTCTCTCCACCTTCCTTTCATAACCGATTTTACCCATATGTAATACCTTGTTTTCTCTCTCTTTTGAGCAAAATATCAACCTAGCAATGGTGGTGGATTCACCTTCTTGAACCAAGGGCTAAAACCCCTTCTAAAACTCTCCAAAGGTAAACCCTAGAAATTTCATTTCAAACACTTCAATGAATTGACATTAATTTAAGGGATTAGTATATTAATTATAGTGTTTTGTGTTCATTGGGTGATGGGAATGGAGTTTGGAAACTCCATTCCCCCACATGGCCGATTTGGGCAAGAAAGGAAGAATGAGGAGAAATGAGAAAGAAAGAAGGAATTATAAGCTCAAGGTAAGAGCTCTTTACTAATGTTAAATTTTGGTGCATTAGAGTAATGGGAATGGGTAAACCAATCTAAAGAAACCAAATAATGTATTAGTAATGTAATTGAGGAAGTTTGAGTATTTGTGAACTAGTATGTGAATTGTGGGCCTTAGAGCCAAGTGTATTGTGTATGTGCATTAGTAATGTGGATTGAGGAAGTAATGGTGTACTAAGATTTTGTATGTGTGCTGGTAGAACCCTTGTGGTTTGGCTAGATTAGGAATGAGTTGGATGAGTAAACACATATGTGGAGAAGTAAGAAATGTAGAGGGACTATGGCAAAATTTTGGTAGGAATATGTACATGTAGGGATGAATTGGTGAATGGCAAAACCAAGGGTGTATTGGAGTAAGGAGAGATGTCTAATGACTATGAGTAGTAGTTGTGGTAAGATGAAAGAATGAAAAAATCTGTAGCAAGGGTTGTTGAATGGTATTGGAGGAACTAGGAGAACTTATGTACTTGACCTAGGGAATGAGTGTTGGACTTGAAGAGGTGAGACAATGCATTGTAGGCCTTGGAGATGACATTAGGAGAGGAAATTATGTATGGAGGAAGTAGGAACCAAAATCTGTAGCAAAGGGGTATCAAATTGTATAGAAGAACTAGGAAAGATTAGTGTGCAAGAATTGGTAAAAAGAATGTTGGACTTGGGCATAGGTGGTATAATTGCTTAGAAATGAATTGGCATGGTAATAGGAGATGTATTTGGGATGCTAGGAGTGACATTGATAGAGGGAGTATTGAGTGGTAGAAGTGGCAACAAAAATCTGTTGCATTAGAGGAGTAAGAACTAGTGTAAGTGTTGAGAAGGAGGGAAAAATGTGTAGGTGAAGGTAGGAATTGAGTAGTAGGTTTGGGGGATGAACTAAGGCAATTTTGAGGGCCTAGGTAGTGTTAAAACATGTGGGATTACATGTGGGAAGATTGGGGAAACAATGGGTAAAGGTTAGAACTAAAACAGAAATTAAAATGCAAATACTGGGCCGGACCGACCTTAGGACCGAACTTGCAAGGTCGGTCGAGCCCAGATTTACAAAGACGGGAAAGCTTCTGGAATCGACCGGACTTGCAAGTTCGGTCGGACCAGAAAAAAATTCTCCCGTCTGTAACCTACTGGAATCGACCGGACTTGCGACCGGACATGCAAGTTCGGTCGGCCAGAAAAATTTCCGTCGAGCAAGCTACTGGAATGGACCGACCTTGCGACCGGACTTGCAAGGTCGGTCGGGCTAAAATTTTCCCGTTAAGTAACTTACTGGAATGGACCGACCTTGGGACCGGACTTGCAAGGTCGGTCGGCCCTGGAATTTTCACCTGATGTAACCTACTGACTCGGACCGAACTTGCAAGGTCGGTCACAAGTTCGATCGGGTCAAAACCTACAAAAAAAACTATAAGACTATGGTTAGTATATGTATGTATGTACATGTATACCCACCTATACATACGTGCCTATATATGTAAGTAAACCATTGTTAAAGTAATTAAAAGTAAGTAAATAAAATGTAAGTATAAGGATGGGAAGACTTAGTAAGTATGAGTTAGAAAGCGTGAGGGTAACCGAATTAAATTAATGATAGTTAGATTAATTATTCGGTTGTATGTATATCATAGGATTTGAATTGTGAATACCGGAGGAACGTTGGGATACAAGTACAACGGTGAAAGGTATGATTTCTTCATGCCCTGTATCCTAATCTGGTTACCCCGATTTGTGTGCTTATTTGACCACCTAAATAAGATAAATGCATGAATCGGACTATATTGCACTTACCTGTGCTTGACTTATGTTGTGCTTGATATTTATTGTCTTGAGCACTAGTGTATAATTCATGAAATATATGAATGATGATGAATGGTATTCGAACCTCGTATTGTACTTGTGTAATGTATTGTACCTCGTATGTATGTGTATATGTGTATTGTATTATTGTGGCTTAGATGTTGACTTGTGCTAATTCCTAATTATCTAACTCCTAACTTAAGTGAGTAAATTGGAATGAGTACAAGTCCGATATAGCTTCGGCCACGCGTGAGGATGCGGAGTCACAAGAGGTTGGCTGCAATTCCTGACTCTTAAACTGGTCCGCGGCCTAAATCCCTTAAATGGGTAGCATCCCGGATTGGTGAGTCAAGTAAATCCAGGAGGTGGGACGGTGTAGTCCCCAGGGCCGGAGGTCCCGACGACTTAACTTGAGTAAGAGTAAGAGTAAGTAAGTATGGATCCGCAAGTATGTATGAGTATGTATGCGTATGTATGAAGTAACGAGTAAAAGAGTAATCTCCACCCGATTAACCCGGGTGGAACAATGAAGCTAACAAGAACTGCACTTTGTGTATGTAGTAAGTATGTGTATTCGGAAGAAGGTAAGTGAGTATTGAATGGTTATATCGTAATCCTTGTATGTAATGAATTGTATGTATGTATGTTATGTAAGTATTATTGTACTGTGTGTAAGAGCATGTATGCATGTATGCTTGTATGAAAATGAACCGCATGTATTCGACCAAGTGGTCGGCGTACCCTCACTAGTACGCGGGGTATGCGGTTATCATGCTCGGCGAAAGCTGACCCCTTCGGGGGACATTTTTTAGTGTGCAGGTACCCGAAGCGAATATGGTCAAGGAAGAGACCGGAGGCACACCCTTGTACTTAGAAAGTAAGTAGTTGTGAGAAAATGGGTAGATGTAGACTCTTAGAGAGTATGTATGAACTTGGAAGAGGCATTATAAATGTATAAGGATCCTAGTAGACTCGGTTAAGTATATTGTATTGTATGGATTATGGAGGAGTAAGTATTGAATGGAGCATTGTTGTATTTGTTGATGAATGGAGTATGTATTTTAGATGTGTAGTACTCGGGATTCCGGTCCATCAGACCGATGCTGTAAGCAGTAATAGTAGCCTTGTTAGCCACGTGGGTGGCTAACGGCATTGTATCACCCATTGTATGTAAGTAAGTATCCGCTGCGTATATCTGACGTGTAAGGAGATTGGACGGTAAGCATGTATTAATGGTAGGGGTGTTACAATAGTAAGCCCTTGTGATAGTGATAAAGACATCAATCCAACCTATTTTCCTTTTCATGAAAGCCTAATTACTTAAACCATGTAGATCATTGTCTCCGTGATCTTGTATAGCTCTAAACTTTACTTGCTCGGGTAATATCATCCATAACACCCAGTAATGGCTATAATTGAAACTACTACAGTACTCTAATAGTCTAATTTATTCTTAAAAGAAGTGATAGAATTGTGATTGGACCCTTGAAAAATAGAGATGCACCAGGGGAATGCTAATTGTTAAGCACAACAGAGACACAACATTAGTTCGTGGCAGACACTAAATAAAAAATGATGTGAAAGAGAAAATTAGGGGCAAAGAAACTATAGGACAAGATATATAGAAGCTCCCTTATTATCATTATTTTCATCAGATTGCATTATGGTCACGAAGACCAATTATTTTCCTATGCATGGACAGCTAGACTGCAACCAAAAACTGTCTTGGCTACAGCTGGGTGTAGCCATCGTTGGCTACATCCCAGCGCGCCCTCTTTTCTTTTTTTTTTTTCTGCACGCCCGACATCTTTGCCTTCTTTTTTTTTAATTTTTTACTTTTTTTAAAGATGTTTTATTTCTTTTCTTTTCTTTATTATAAAACTTTAAATTATTGTAACTTTTAATATATAAGTCTAAAATGAAAAAAAATTATATCATTGTTCATCTAAATTCAAGCTCTACAAAACAAGACCAGTCATGAATATATTTTGACAACTTTTAAAAAAATTATTTTTACATGTACAGAGCATAAAATATAAAAGAAAACTTGTACAGATTGTCATACAAACATGTACAAATGTTCACTAAAACATGTACATCCTCACGTAAAAACATTTACATCCTCGCATTAAAAACATATAGATAGTCATATAAACCTGTACAAATAATTAAATATGTACATCCTTAAATTAAAACTTGTACATATAAGGAAGAACACTTGTACAGACGGTCATACAAACATGTACATATGTTCATTAAAACATTTACATTCTCATAATTGAACATGTACATTCTTACATTTGAACATGTACATTGTCACATTAAAACATGTACATTCTCACATTAAAATATGTACATTCTCACATTAAAGTATATAACGGCTTCCAAATTAGATTACCCTAACCCCACACACCCTAAAACCCATCCTAGAAAAGCTAAAAAACGTTGAAGGCATTTTTAGGGATTGTAGTGGCAGACACTAGCTAAATCCGCGACCACAAACCCTAAAAACCCGTCGAGTTAGTTGCTACAATGTAAAGTATATAACGGTTTCCAAATAGATTACCCTACCCCCCAAAACACCCCAAAACCACCCTAGGATGGCTAAAAACGTCGAAGATATTTTTAGGGTTTGCAGTTGCGGGTTTAGGGTCTAACGACCCTAAACCCGCTACCACAAACCCTAAAAACCTGTCGAGTTAGTTTCTACAATGTAAAGTATAGAACGGTTTCCAAATAGATTACCCTACCCCCCAAAACACCCAAAAACCACCCTAGGATAGCTAAAAACGTCGAAGGCATTTTTAGGGTTTGCAGTTGCGAGTGTAGGGTCACAAACCCTAAAAACCTGTCGAGTTAGTTGCAACAATGTAAAGTACGAAACAAATTCCAAATAGATTACCCTACCCCCAAAACCCACCCTATGATAGCTAAAAAACGTCGAAGGCATTTTTAGAGTATTTGCAGTGGCAGGTTTAGGCTCTAGCGACCCTAAACCTGCTACCACAAACTCTAAAAACCTGTCGAGTTATTGCGATGATGTACAAGTTTTTACGTGTGGATGTTAGGGATGTCAATTTTGACCCGAACCCGAAACCCGACTCGAAACCGACCCGTAAAAAGTCGGGTTTGGGTTGAGATTTTTTACCCGAAATGATTTTCGGGTCGAGTTCGGGTTGGGTCATTGAAACCCGCTTCGGGTTTGGGTTGAACCCGCTAACCCGTAACCCGATTTTTTTTTTAATAAAAATAGAAAATATGTTATATTTAATGACTTAATTAGTATTTAATGATTAATTTATGACTAAAATAAACATTTAATCGATAACATATGATTATATATTGTACATAATAGTTAATTAATATTATAGTATTATTTTTTTATTAAATAATCCAAAATTTTAAAATAAAATAAATTTTTGAAAAACGGGTCGGGTTCGGGTCAACCCGCTCCAGGTTCGGGTCGGGTTCGGGTTGACCAAAACTATTTTCGGGTCGGGTTCGGGTTGAGCTCAACCCGACCCGAAACCCAATTTTGACACCCCTAGTGGATGTACATGTTTTAATGAACATTTGTACAGGTTTGTATGACCATCTGTATAAGTTTTTTTTACGTTTTGTGTACTATACATGTAAAAATAATTTTTTTTAAAGTTGTCAAAACATATATCTATGACTGGTCTTGTTTTGAAGAGCTTAAATTTAGATGAACAGTGATATATTTTTTTTCATTTTAGACTTATATATTAAAAGTTACAATATTTTAAAAAAAATTATAATAAAAAAAGGAAGAAAACAAATTTTTTTAAAAAAAAAAAAACAAACGGCGCACGCACGCCTTACAAAAAAAAAAAAAAAAAAAGAGAAAGACAAATCGCGCGCGTCCTCCCCCCTGTGTAGCCATGTAAATGTAGACAAGAATTCTACGCAGAACCTGAAATTCGAGTTTGCACAGTGCATAAGTCTCATTCTTATACTGTTCCTCAAAGAGTGATTTATTTGGTGAATGCTGCTACTACGGACGAATTCTTATTTTAAAGCATCATTAGTCTGAATCAACGAAGCGTGGTCCTAATAATTACCGAGCACAACTGGGGATTAATCTATCTATATACTCCCTCCGTCCTGAATTGACTGTCCTGTTTACTATTTGAATATATCGTTTGACTTCAATTTTTAACATATAAGATAAGTTAATTTTGAAAATTTAAGTTTTACATATGATTCCTTACATGATAAACTATATGTTACAAAATTATTTTATCTTATATGCTTAATATTGAAGTGGAAAAACGTGTCATAAAGCAAACAAGACGGTCAATTCAGGACGGAGGGAGTATATAAATATATCATTACAACTAATTTCCTTTTCCTCAGGTTTTTCCAAAAGAAACTTGTGCCGTATTTACGCAAGGGCAAATTCGTGTGTACGGGACCGCCGTGCATAACAGCGTGTGAGCTGCGTGATATGGCAGTCCAGTCAGCAGTTGACTGGACTGTTTTGGTGATTGGGTTGTTTTTTATCATATTAACTTTAAATTGTTGTAACTTTTAATATATAAGTCTAAAATGAAAAAAATTATATCACTGTTCACCTAAATTCAAGCTCTTCAAAACAAGACCAGTCATTGATATGTTTTGACAAGTTACAAAAAAAAACTATTTTTACATGAGTGATGATACACTAAAATCATATATGATTCATTAGTTTTGATATATATGATTCATTAAATTGATATTATGATTCATTAAATAATAAGTGGTGAATTAGATTACAAATTTTGGAACCGATAAAAAATCATATTGTTTTGTAATGGATTATTATTGTTGTATAGTGATTTTAAACCTTATATGATGAATCATGTATTTTTCATACATACCAAATATTGTTTTATATATTTTTTATATGTTGCGATGATACACTAAAATGAAGATATGATTCATTAATTTTGATATTATGATTCATTAAAATTGATATTATGATTCATCTACTAATAAGTGGTGAATTAGATAATAATCTTCGGAACCGATAAAAATTATTATTGTTTTGTAGTGTATTATTATTGTTGTATGGTGTTTTTTAAACCTCATATGGCGAATCGCATATTTTTCAAACATATCAAATATTATTTATGTTGTATTATTGTGTAAAATTTTTTATTCTTATAGGTTTGCGATGATACACTAAAATGAAGATATGATTCATTAATTTTGATATTATGGTTCATTAAAAGTGGTATTATGATACATTAAAATGATGTTATGAATCATAAGTCTCATTGATATATATATAGATATATACATGTAACTAATATAAATTTTTAAACATATCCATGTTTGGTCTTATTTTGAAGAGCTTGAATTTAGATGAATATAATAATATAATTTTTTACATTTGGACTTATATTTTAAAAAATATAATAATTTAAAACTAATATAATAAAAAGCAACCCAGTCAGCAGCTAACTGGACTGCTGACTGGGTGCCAGCTCATCCAACCGCACTCAAATGCGCGCGGAACATCCGCACCATCGCACGTCTGTTACGCAAGATTGGAAAAGTGGTCCCTTTTTTCATCAAAAAAAAAAAGGAAAAGTGGTCCCTTTAAGTGCGCCCTGGTTTGACGAGAGGTTGTTAATTGAAAACAGTACTACTGGCTGGGACTGGGAGGGATGGGACTATTGTATAGGCTGTATTTACGCAAGAGATCATCAAAGTACGGAATAGAGACGGGGACCAACATCCACCGCTAATATTAGTACTATCGCTTTGATCACGTATCTAGAATATAGTACTACTTTTCTGGGTTTTCAAGAATATCTATCAGACAGAGCTGCCCGTACGATGAAGATGCATAATCCATTAGCTGTGATTATGGTGGTGTTACTTATTTTGGCGTATATGAAGCCCTAAAGCTAGGGTTTAACATCCCGCTGTTTCATATGGGGACCAAACAGTACTCAAATTTAGAATTAATACTACTAGTATAGTATTAGCTGCCTGGTGAACAGAATATCCAAACAATGTTGTTAATATGCTAAGCGATATACCGAATTCATAGCCTCTACACTGATCCAACGGGTGAAAAGAACCATTTGCAAACGACTCGGATCAGCTAAACGACAATTGATTAAAATTAGGGAAATTTCATGAAATGCCATAATATTTTGGCTAATTCATGAAATACAATTAAAAAAAAATAGTCATGAAATGTCTCTATATTTTTGCAAAAGTTCATTAAATGTCATTGTATCATTGACCAGAAACAACAAGTATAAAAATATCCCTACTAATGAACAAAATACTTTTAAAGTTCGCAATATATGAGTGTTAAAAGTTCACTAAAATTTACAAAAAACCAAAATACTATGTATAAAAGTCTTTAAAATATTAAAAAACTATAAAAATAAATAAAAAATATATAAAATATCATAAAACATTAAAAAAGTAAATATTCTTATATATTTTTAAAATTATTTAGTACCATAAAAAAATATAAATTTTTAAACACATAATTATACTAACTTTCTAAAATTTACACAAATATAGTACCATAATTTATACCAATTAATTACCAATTTTACCATAATTTTAAAATTTTTTCTATGTATTTAAATTATTTATTCAAAATATTTTAATATTTTTAATTAATATTTGAAAAATTATTTTTTTAATTTATATTCATTTTTACAGATGACTTTATGAAATAATATTTTCCCAATCGTAAAATAGAATATAAATTTTAAAAATAAAATTTCTAAATGTAAGTTAAAATGTAAAATAATTTACTTTGAAGAAATAATTAAAATTGATAGAAAATAATAAATAAAATTATATGGTAAAATTATTGTACTTAATTGGAATGAGTTGGTAGAAAATTGGTATAAATACTTATTTAGAACACTATATTTTTTTTATGGTACTGAATAAATTTTAAATGAAATATTTATTATTTTTTATATTTATGATATTTTTATAAATTTTATAATTTTTTAATATTTATATATTATTTATATTTTTATTGAATTTTTATTTTATATATTATTTTATATTTTATTGTATTTTTTAAAAATTTATAAATTTTTTAGCACTTAGGGGCATATTGTGAATTTTAAAATACATTGTTAACTAGTAGGGATATTTTTATCTTTTTCTCATCTGATCAATGACTATAGTGACATTTCATGGGATTTTATGAAAATATAGTGACACTTTGTGACTTTCTTTTTTTAATGACATTTCATAAATTAGCAAAAATATAGTGACATTTTATGAAATTTCCCTTAAAATTATAAAGTTGTATGTAGAATCTAATATATAAATGTCAACTAATTAACTAATCACTTTTCTTTGATTAACTTGTTTTCAATCAGATTAATGACCGGCCCAAGATTCTTTAGTCCAACTCCAAACCGGTTCAAATATAACTCGCTCGCTTCAATTTCTTATTTCCCACATGTTTTTCTAAACACCTTATTTTCCGCATGTTGTTCATTCTAACTTTTAACCCATTCTACGATTTCTAGACTGTCTAGAGATCTTATTGGTGAAACTCTATTATACACGAGGCGAAGGAGCTTTCAAGCCCTAAGATCACTACAAAAAAAAAATCTTAAATTTTGGTTAATAATTTCTGACGCAATCATGTATGCGTCACATTTATATATGCGAAAGTCGAACGCATAGAAACAGAACAGGATTTGGTGACGGATGTTACATCTCCGTCCCTCACCGACGAGATCGTCACCGTTCAATTATGACCGTACTGACTGTCCTTTAGTTAATGAATTTTTTTTTTTCTCTGGCGTGGGTGATATATGTCCTGTAGTTGTATGTGTTTTAACGCTACTTTTCTTACAACTGTTCTTTTTTAAATCAAATTGGTTCACATGCACTTGTACAATTATAATATAGTAATAATATTATTATACAAACGTCATTTTATGATCACAATCTAAAAACTCTTTTATTAATGAATAATTTTCCTTTGATTTTTGCCATCTTATAATGAAATGAACCGTTCAGTGATGGATGTTCTTTTCCCGTTTTTATAGTGGGTCTATAAGTTTCTAATTGTTGCCATTCAAGATTAAACTTTGTTTTTCTATTCGTAATTTCTTAGCTACAGACATTTTATAATTTTGAAACTGAATGACACATAGTAGTTGTTAGCATAACTTGCCTTCAAAAGCTATACAGAACCTTTTTGAAATGTGTTACGAATTTCACATTATTTAATTTTCATATAATTAAATTTGCACGTTTCTTTAAAATATTAATCATTAGATGATCATGGCATATATTTATAAAAAATATGATAAAAATCAATTTCATAATATTTTATGTCGAAATATCTAATTAACAACTTAATATAATAAAGGATCTATGTCGTAAAACTTTCTTAAATATGGGAAATAAAAAGATGATGTTCAAAGATATTGGTGGACCACCCAAACTTATCACAAGTAGACATGTAATGTAAATATAATCAAATTTCTTGAAATCTGCTTGAATGTAAACTAAGAAAAAAAAATGTTCCCGCCTCTAAAATTTATGAACAAAATCTTCATACAAAAAAAAAATTATATTATCTATAGTAAAAAACATGATAGATTGTTGCTTAAATATAGAATTATCATGCATAACTAAATATGAGCAAATATCAATTCTCATTTCATAGTTCACAACATTTTTAAATGTTTTTCTCCCATCGTAGGTCAATTAATTGCACGTACCTTAAACCCGCTATCACAAATTCTAAAAATGTCTTTGCCGTTTTTAGTTTTCCTATGGTGGGTTTTAGGGTGTGTGGAGTTAGGGTAATCTATTTGGAAGTCGTTCTATGCTTTATATTGTAGAAACTAACTCAACAAGTTCGACCCTAAACCCGCCACTACAAACCTTAAAAATGTCTTCGATGTTTTTAGCTTTCCTATGGTGGGTTTTGAGGTGTTTTGGGGGGTAGGGTGGGTAATCTATTTGGAATTTGTTATGTACTTTATATTGTAGCAACTAACTCGACAGGTTTTTCGACCCTAAACCCGCTACCATAAACCCTAAAAATGCCTTTGACGTTTTTAGCTTTCCTAGGGTGGGTTTTGGGGGGTAGGGTAATCTATTTAGAATTTGTTATGTAGTTTATATTGTAGCAACTAACTCAACAGGCTTTTAGGGTTTGTGGTAGTGGGTTTAGGGTCGTTAGACCCTAAACCCGCCACTACAAACCCAAAAAATGCCTTCAACGTTTTTAGCTTTCCTAGGGTTGGGTTTTGGGGGGTGGGGTAATCTATGGAATTGTTTGTTATGTACTTTATATTGTAGCAACTAACTCGATAGGTTTTTAGGGTTTGGTGGTAGCGGGTTTAGGGTACCCTAAACCCGTCGATTACAAACCCTAAAAATGCCTTTGACGTTTTTTAGCTTTCCTAGGGTGGGTTTTTGGAGTTTTACGTATCCACGATAATCTACGATAATCTATAAACGTATCCACGATAATCTATAAACGTTTCCACTGATGATTATAAACATGTACACAACCTTCTATAATCGTATCCACGATAATCTATAAACGTTTCCACTAATGATTATAAACATGTACACAACCTTCGATAATCGCATCCACGATAATCTATAAACGTTTCCACTGATGATTATAAACATGTACACAACCTTCTATAATCATAAAAAGGCTTTACGCCAGAATTATAAAAAAAAAAGCGTATACCCGATAATCTATAAACGTTTCCACTGATGATTATAAACATGTACACAACCTTCTATAATCATATCCATGATAATCTATAAACGTTTCCACTAATGATTATAAACATGTACACCACTTTCTATAATCGTATCCACGATAATCTATAAATGTTTCCACTGATGATTATAAACATGTACACAACCTTCTATCATCATAAAAAGGCTTTACGCCAGAATTATAAAAAAACATATACACGATAATCTATAAACATTTCCACTGATGATTATTGTAACACCCCCAAACACTGGCCTAGGAGTTAGGGGTGTCCCACGCCGCGTATTATTACATAATAGCGCAAGGCTCTAATAAGCAAACTTAAACAGATAACCAAATAAGGCCCAAACGAAATACTTAAATAAAGTATAATCAAATGATGTCGTAACATCCCAAAAGTATTACAGAACCCACCAAAACGAATATCAAAGCAAAAGCT
Organism: Limonium bicolor; assembly: GCA_023374045.1. NCBI lineage: Eukaryota > Viridiplantae > Streptophyta > Magnoliopsida > Caryophyllales > Plumbaginaceae > Limonium > Limonium bicolor. Next base: position 246,147,333 of record CM041776.1, read on the forward strand.
AACGGAAGAGGCCCAAAGGCTCAAACACAGAGATAACTAGGTCCCAAAACAGAAGCTTAAATACAAATAAGCATATGTGCACCAAAGGCACCAGAAAGCACATAGATGGCTTGGAAATCAGATGGGGAATCCAACCCCGCAAACGGAAGTCAAAACGGAGCTCAAACGAGCAAGTTATTGTCAAAACAGAGGTATGTCCGAACTTGTGTCCGGACATCAATGTTCGGACACAAGTCGAGACTCAGAAGATGAAATCAGACAGATGTCCGAACATGTGTCCGAACTACGAAGTTCGGACACAGGTCGAACTTTAAAACAGTAGAGGAGACAGAGGTGTCCGAACATCCAAGTTCGGACGGATGTTCGGACGTTCTTCGGAAATCAGAACGTGTAGAGTCCGAACTTGTGTCCGGACATCAGATGTTCGGACACAAGTCGAAGCCAAAATCAGAGAATGCAGAAGGCTGTGTCCGAACTTCAAAGCTCGGACAGAAGTTCGGACACAGCGAAAACTTCAGAGAATACAAGTGCAGAAGGGCATGTCCGAACTTCAACGATCGGACAGAAGTTCGGACACGCCGAAAAATACAGAGAACAGAGGCGATTTTCACACAGAACAGAAGCATCAAAACACTGTCAAAACAATATAGGTTTTCAGAAAACAACCTTGGGGGTTTGTAAGCATTAGAACACCATCAAACAGACAATTCGCAACCACAATTGCAAGGCAAAAACACATTTAAACTCAGAACCGGAACGAAACTCCCCAAGGCTGAACACACAAGCCGAATCCATAAGCCACCTACCTCGCAATTAGCAGACGAAACCCAAATCTGATGCAGGGACGAAACCTCACAGTCCGAAGCAGCAGAACTCAGCCAACGCAGACCGAAACGCAATATCAAAACACTGAACCAATAACAAATGCAGAGACAACCCAACTCAGGAAACAGAACTTCACAACCCTGGACTACCATTGACAAACGCAATACAGAACCTCACCTGATCCTGATACGGAATCACAGACGAAGCCAACAGCAGGAGAAATCGATCGGGACAGAGAAGCCAATGCTGATTCACAATCAGATTGCAGAGGTAAAATCAGAAAGAGAAAGTTCTCAAAACCTAAAACCTCAAAACTGAAACTGAGTTGTATAATCCATATACAATTCGCAAACCTGATTGCAATGGAGGAGAAGAAGCAAACGCAGAATCCCCAATGGCGCAGCACAACGAACGAACGATCAGAAAACACAACGCAGGAGAGGAAAAACTCTGAAGAACAAGAGAGAGAAGAGAGAAGGGTTGAGGGTTTCCAACTGAGCGAGAAGAGGAGCGTAGATGATCGTGAGAACGTGTTTAGAAGTGAGAGTAATTAAGAAGGAAGGAATTGAAATAATAAGAGGAAAAGGAAATAAAATGATTAAGGGATTAACCTCACCAGAAATAAAATAAGGAAGGGAAAAGACTCCTTCGGCCTCATCTTCTTTAATAAGGACTTCCGTGTCCTAAATTCAGAATGGACCAACTTAATGAACCATAGTAACGAAATAAAATATAACCAAATCTTTGGTTATAACAATTATAAACATGTACACAACCTTCTATAATCATATCCACGATAATCTATAAACGTTTCCACTAATGATTATAAACATGTACACAACCTTCTATAATCGCATCCACGATAATCTATAAACGTTTCCACTGATGATTATAAACATGTACACAACCTTCTATAATCGTAAAAAGGCTTTACGCCAGAATTATAAAAAAAAAACGTATCCACGATAATCTATAAACGTTTCCACTGATGATTATAAACATGTACACAACCTTCTATAATCGTTTCCATCACTTTTATAGAAAGACAACACCAACTGTTTTATATCTTTTCCCTTGGTCATTCTCATCAAATCATTGTGTATAAGAATATTTTCTTAACATTCATCAGTTTATAGACCTTGACTGATAGATAAACCTGAAGGTGATCAACATTTGAAAGCGATAAACTGAGTTGTTGGAGTCAATTTTATGCATTCTTTTAACCTTGATTTTTACATATTCACGTTAATTTATTAATGCTTCCACCGATTATTAGAAACATGTATACAAACTTGTATAATCGTTTCCAGCACTATTTTAAAAATGATGATACTAACTGTTATATATGTTTCATTTGGCCGTTCTCATCGAATTATAGTGTATATGAATCATAGTGTATACTCATTTTTTTCATATATATAAAATGTATTATATCCCAAATTTTTAATTTAGAAAACATGTAAATATTAGTTTAGTGATCTAAATTAGCAATTATTTTTGAAATAAAAATTTTCACTTGATTAAGATATGTAATGAATTGATATATGCTCCATTATTTACATATACATATAAACAAATATTATAAGATTAAAAACTATTATACAATAATTGTGTTTACGTGTATATAAAAGTTTCACATAAATGATAAATTATTTTATAATGATTTATTATAAAACAAACAGGCGTGCAAATTCCTGATCTTATTACCTCCTACAATATCTACATAAAAAAAGAAAAAGAAAAATAGACTTCCGTTACTACTACCACCTGCAGTATATTAAAAAAGAAAATAGACTTCCGTCGCAGACGGAAAACAACTTTCCGTCACATAATCTGCGCCCCATAGAAACACAAACGATAAAGTAGGAGCTAGTTCCACCTTTTCTGTAGTTTTAGTGTTAAGTGTCAATAATCTACTGGCTCGAAATAAAAACTCATAAATGGAAAAGACTAGCTCCATCTTGTCCTGTAGCTAGTTCCACCTTTTTTCACTGGTTGTAGGGCAGTATTCACCTAACAACCCAATTGATGACAGGAAAAGAGAGGCTTGTTCAGACATAAAAGAAGCTTCGAACTCTACTGGTTGTAGGGCTGTATTCACTAATGGTGGCCATCGGGTCCGGTTCTACCCGGAACCGATTGGAACCGGAACCGGCCGGGAACCGGTGGGAACCAGAACCGAACCGCCTCAGCCGGTTCCGAATACGAATACACATTTTGAGATTCGGGCCCGAACTGGACCCGGAACCAGAATCGGAACCGCCTGGAACCGTCGTCGGATTCGGAACCGGGAACCGGAACCAGAACTGGTGGAACCGGAACCGAAACCGCCCCGGAACTGGTTGAAGTTACCGTTGGAATCGGGCAAAAACGACATCATTTTGCACCGGACTCAATCAAGGTTTGTGTGAGAAGTATGATTGGGACTTACCCGAGCTTAGATCCCAAGCACGCGCATTGCAATATGAAGGCCAACATGATGATTGGTATGAGATGAATGGGGATAACACCACTTAGGACTTCTATCTTGTAATATTTTAGAATGTATTAGTAATTTAGTATTACTTTCTTTCCATGTAATCTTTTTTAAGACTTGCAAATTGAAATCATGTAACCTCTTAGTAGCTGTACTCTTTTTCCTTATTAGGGTTTTCCCAAGGGTTTTTACCTAATAAGGTTTTAATGAGGCAGTGAATCATATAATAAAATTATCTTTGTTCCTTATTTTTTGTAAATTTAATAAAAATTCCTAAGTCTTTGTTTCTTACACATTTAAGATTATAAACTTGAAGAATAACCTATCTAGGAGTAAAGTGGATTAAAAGAGCAACGTGTGAGCTCAAACGGATCTCAAATTGGAGCTAAAACGAAGCAACTAGAGCCGATCGAATCTTTCCGGAACCGGTCGGAACCGATCAGAACCAGAACCGGAACTGGAACCGGCCGGAACCGGTTTTTTGACCGAATCCGAAGCGAATCCAGATTTCAGAACCGGAACCGGAACCGCCCAGACCGGTTCCGAATACGAATACACATTTTCCGGAACCAGAACCGGTGGAACCGGACCCGTGGCCACCATTAGTATTCACCAAGCAACTAGGGATGCGTTCGGGTTGCACTTTATGTGCATTTTTTGACAGTATAAATATACAACATATGCTGTTTTGGACTCCTTTATTTGTTTTTGCTGTTCGTCTAAAACAGCATAAATGTCAGTATAAATGACAGCATAAATGTCAGCATAAATGCCCAGCAGCAAATGATACTTTTTCGTTTTCGTGCTTTCACTTCCGTTTCTTTATTCACCTCATAATGAAATTACTGTGACTATTGATTTAAAAAAAAAGAAATTTTTACAAGTTACTTTATTTATTACAAATTACATAATGCTTTAAATAATTTATAAAAAATAGTACTACATTTTTAGCCAAATTTACAAAAAATCACATTTATAATACAAATCTATAAATATTATTTGTAATACCACATAGATTATAAAATTAAAAAAAACAAATAAATATACACACTTGTTGATATATAAATTAAAATATTAAAATAGTATATAGAAATGTGAATGCATATAAATTTATTAACATACAAAGTTACAAAAATATTATATATTATTAAAAGTTATAATTTCACTAAATAAATTCACATAACATTATCAGAAAATTTGAAACATTTTCTCTTTTTTTACGCTTTTATATTTGTAAGAATTATAAAATTTAGATAATAAAAATATATTGTTTAGGAGTTACAAGTTTTGCTTAAATAATTGAAATACCCCAAATCTTATTATCATTATAAAACCATTATTTAATGGAAAATAACCCAAATATAAATCATTTCACGTACGCATGCAAACCCATGCATGAGAACGTTACGTAAAAATAGTCGTTTCTCCATAAACGCTAAAACACCTTAGAAACATATGATCAAGCATGACCTTGTATGACCTTCTAAAACTCAAACCAAATGGTCATACACTCATTATATGAATATATAAACATATTCCCTAAGCTATATTTAGTCAAAAACGCAAAACGCTCAGGAGTGCTCATGCACGCCCCTTAAAGCACAAAAAGCCCGGAGGAGTGCCGAGGTGGCACGAACTCCTATAAAATTAATTCTTAGAGTCCTAACATCATTATTAACCATCCTAAAGAGAACCCACGAAGTGGTTTCTCAAAATTCAACAAAAACCTCAGGGGATTTCTTAACGCTCCTTTTTGCCCGGGAGTGTCCCGATGGCCGTAAATTATGTCATGGGTTGATGTAACCTCATATAACTCAATGTAACATCTTAATTATCATATGTAATATAATAAGTGTTTATAAACACTTGGAACTCATAAAGACAAGTTATTTCCCAAAATTTCCTTAGAGCACAAAAACGCACCTTCGGGTGTCACTAAAACGCGTTTTACACAATTACCTTGTAGTTTTTCACATGCCACGAATTAAGAATCTTAAATAGAATTAAAATGACCCTCTAAATCAATTAAAGTCAGTGTCAAACAAGGTGCTCTATAGGGGTCGATTTTCAGTCCAAAAACTAGTATAAAACTTACATTAAAAACTTATAAAAGGCATAAGACATGGTGACTCACCTTCCCATGTGCTATAATACTTAATGGCAAAGGAAAGTAGGTCTCATTTGACCTCCATGCTGTCGAAATAATGCAAAGAAACAAGGCCATGTTAGTAGACAAAAACAAAATGCTAAAAGCAAAAAGTAGATTCTTATTCCACCTTTTTGATTTCTTATAATTCAAGTGACCTTCCTTGCTTATCCTTGGCTCTTGATTGCCGATTGATAAGCTCCATTTGACCCTTGGAATCGGCCACCTACAAGAGAAGAAGAAGACAAGCATAACATAGAAAAATCAAAAGAACAAACCTTACCTACATTTCCTTGTCTTCTAGCTCACATTATTTCTTCCACCTTGCCTTGTCACACCACATGGCCGAACATATGCATATAACATGGGCATTTATTGAGCCAGTAACCTATGGAATAAACTAATGAAAAGAATAGTCAATTGGCATTAAAAATTAACAAAACAAAAACAAACCAAACTTGCCTTAAGCTTACGGTTGCAATTCACTTCTCATTTCCTCCTTGCAACCGGTTGGTAAGTTTCTCTCTTCTTCCTTCATCTTCTTCCCTTGAACCTCTTAATTCCATTAATGGAGTTTTAACTTCTATCTTCATCTTTAAGGTAATTTCCTAGCATTTATTGTCAAGCCTTGAAGCAAAACTCTTCCTAGCATAACAACAAGCATTCGGCATCAACATATGCTCCAAGGAGGTTGTCTAAATCAATATTAATCCAAGGAGCATCTCAAGGTTATCTTAAGGTAGTTTTAATGCTTGAAAATCCTTAAAGCACATTTTTATGTGTAACCAAGTTCTACTTCTTCTAAGGTTCTTTTCTTCTTCATTTTCATGAAGGAAAGCTTGTTCTTCATCCACCTTAAGTGAGCCGAATTTATAAGGAGAAAAGCTTAAGGTAAATCCTTGAAAAACTACTTACAAATCTACTTAAGATCTTTGTTAAAGATCTAACTCCTAAACACCTTCACCTCTTGCATAAAACTGAAGTGGAGCATCAAAAATTCCTTGGAGAAGGCTTGGAGATTCAAGAAGAGTTCAAGCACTTAACCACCTTTATTAAGAAGTAAGTTTACTAAGCTAATCTTTATGTTTTAAGCTTGGTTAAGCTTCTAAAAATTATACAAAAATTATGTACACCTCCTAGGGTATCTAAAACCGAAACTATATGGTATAATATACCAAAAATATAATCTATAACATATATGGAAAATATTTACCTTAAGACACATTTTTGTGTCACAAAATTTAGCTAAGTTAAATACAAGTGCAAGCCGAATTGTCAAGGGAAACATACTTTATTTTGAGCTAAAATCAATATAAGACATTACAATAATTTTTACATGAGTTATATGACTCATATGAATTTATGTATAATTATTTTGACATATAAATCCACTTTTATATCCTATATGATAACTATTTAATTATGGCCGAATGGTCTAAGTGATAAATAGGTTTTAATGGTCTACTTAGGTATATAAACTTATATTATAAAGTTTGGAGAGTTAAAAATATTTTATTAGTGCTTAAATGGCTAATTAATTAAGTTATGTGGCTAAAATGCAATTTTTACAAAGTTTGGTGCATATACTATAAAAACCGAGAGTTGAGGGGGTCCTTGGGATAAACATGATATAATATAAGGTTAAGAATTAAGTTTATGAATTTTAGATAATTTAAACAAATGCTAAAATAACATTTATTAAAGTTTTGGGCTATTATGTAATTTATAAAACTTATTATGAAAGTTTGGAGTTGAATATGGGCGAATTCATAATTAAGAGAATTATTAAGTTCACCTTCAAAATTTTGAGGAATTAAATATTTAAACTATAGTTTATAAGTTATTAAGTAACTATTATAAAGTTTTGGGGTGAAAATGTAATTAATGGAAAGTATATGACAAAGCCGAAATACTTGGGGTTAGATTTGTAATTTTTGATATATATATATATATATATATATATATATATATATATCGGCAATTATGGAGAGTTAAAATTAAAACTATAGTTTATAAGGCATTATGTAAAGATTATAAGATTGTGTGGTTAAATTGTAATTATAGAAAAATATATATATATATAGGCCGAGAATTGGAGGGGCTAAGTTGTAATTTTTGAAAAGTTATAATATTCCAAAAGTTATATACCAAAATATTAATGGTAGTTTTGTAATTTAATTAAATAAGGAATTAAAACTATATATGATGAGATTAGAATTTAAAGTTAAGTTTATGAATTAATGTGGTTGTTTTGCAAATAACCAAAATGAAAGGGTGATAATTTAGATTTAAATAAATATAGGTCCTATATGGATATTTGGAGGAATTAGAAGAAAGAATTTTGATTAAAGGAATTATGGAATTAAAACTATGGCTTATATAGTTATAAGGAATTTAAAGGTAATCAATAAATATTATTTATGGTTAAAAGGAGAATAATAAAACTATAAGAATATTATGTCTATGTATGGCTTATAAATATAGTTAAGAAATTATAAGTTGTTATGTCACCTAGACAATTAAAAATAAGCAACAAATAAAGTACATGAATAAATAAATACATATATATATACATTAAAGGATTTATAAATAAATCAAGGAGGAATAACGAAATAAGTTATACATTAAATCATAAGGTAATTAAAAGGAATTACCACACAAATAAACTATTCATTAAGAATATATGAGTTGGAAATATAAGAACACCTTAATTGCTAGTAAGATTAAGAAGTTCAAGAAACTATTTAAGTATGAAGAAATAAACCTCACATGAAATAACAACTGAGGTATTGTTGAATAATCCAATAAAATTAATATACAAGGGTAACATAAATTAACCCTCTCAGTTAATCCTGTTCTAGGACTATACTTGACCAGACGTTGACCAGGGTATAATCAACTGCAATCTACGGTGAACGGTATGGGATTCTTGCAACCTTTTTTCTACCGGATTACACCGGCTTGTGTGCTATCTGTTGTTTGAATTAACGACCAAGATAATTAATGTAAAATGTTGTTTTACTCTTGTGCACGGTTGTGTTGTTTTACATGCGTGAATGATGCTAACTATGACGTGTATGTCCCACGCATACAACACTACAATACCAGTGGATTAAATACCTGCGCTTTATTGTACCGAGGACTTGTACACAAGTCTCTCACTAACTTCACTTTATAACAAACGTCGTTATCCTAAACGTGATAATCGACAATACACACTGTGTTCTTGTTTAACGTCCTTGTATGACACCTAACAATTCTATACTACGAGAACGAGGAGCCCAGTTGGATCTGGCCATGCATGCTACAGGAGTTGTACCTGACTCAGGTCGTCTCCTATTCAATTTACGTCGCGACGGAAACAGTACAAGTGGGGAGGAAGACTTTATTCCTCTCGAGGGTTCGATTCCCAACAGTTCAAGTGGGGAGGAAGACTTCATTCCTCTCGAGGGTTCAATTCCCAAAAGTTCAAGTGGGGAGGAAGACTTCATTCCTCTCGAGGGTTCAATTCCCAACAGTACAAGTGGGGAGGAAGACTTTATTCCTTCTCGAGGGTTCGATTCCCCATTTTAAAGTACAGTAGTTAGCTACGTTATCTTCTGAGGGAATATTACCCAACCTTTCTCTTAGCGATGGTCACTATACCTCCACTATATTGACATACTCATAAATACCTGTCATTCCTGTGTGGACCCGACTAATCAAATGATTACAGTTCACCTAACTTGACCTTCTGAAGTCTTGTTTTGTGACATGGTTATCCTTGTATGGACACTTGTTATTATCATACTATGCTTGCTTACAGCTTTACAAAAATGAACTGCATGTATTCGACAAAGTAGTTGGTGTGGCCCGGTAGCCGATGGCTGCACGTTTTCCATACCTGCATTGTTTGCTGAGCCCCTTTGGGGGCACCCCCATTTTTCAGGTACCTGAAGTTGAGAAGATTACCACACCAGTGTAGGTGGGGTAGATTCAATATGGGAGTCTTCTACTAGTTATTTGTTTTACTTAATTATTGTACCTTTGAGTTTTATTCCTAGTATCTCAGATTGTATTCGTATTCGGACCGTAACTTTTGGAGATTTGTTTTTGGAGTTTAGCCTTTTGGTCACAAGGGTGGCCAACGGCATTGTAATACCGCCCGTATTGTATTTTATTCCGCTGCAGTTTATGTTTTATTGGGAGTGATCATCGCTAGGTTATTGGATTTCAGGTTGTGGTGTTACAAAAAGTGGTATCAGAGCGTAGTTACGCTCTGGATACAAGAATACACCGAGATTAGGATTTCTAAAGCTTTAGGTTATGGGTTGAGAGATAGTATAGAAAGGAGTTTAAGTTAGTTTTTTACTTAGACTACTATCCAAGACCAAGATTGTGACCACAGTATCTAAGATACATCCACAACCTGCAGATGTCAGGAAGAGGTGGACGCCGTGAACAGGCCGCAGAGGAGCCAACCATCAGGCTGGCAGCATCGCTAGTTTGATAGCACAAGCTTTTGCACCAATGGGAGTTGCGCAGCAGCAACCTCCACCACCACCCACCCAGAAGAGATTGGGTGAGAGTTTGGCTGATCTCAGACCAACTCCATTAAAGGGCAGATTGACCCTGCACACTTGGAGACTTATATCATGGAGATGGAAACAGCATTTGAGACACTCGCCGTCCCACCTAGGGAAAAGGTGAGGCTCGCTGCCTTTTACCTGAAAGAGCAGCAAGAGATTGGTGGAATATGGTGAAGGCCGACCCCTGGCGATCCCGCTTTTACTGGGGAGCCTACACCGCACTACTTAGGGGCAAGTACTACCCGGCCCACACCAGGATGGTGAATACTAGGGAGTTTGATGCGCTGGAACAGACGAGAAAGATGACCGTGGACGAATATTATGCAAAGTTTACTTCTCACTACTCCGACTACTACCCGAAATAGGATACTCGGACCAGATTTTGGTTTGACCGGTTTTATGGGGGACTGAGTCCTCGTCTCCAGTTTGGGATGGGACCAGTCATTCCCACCAGCTTGCAGGTAAACAGGAGAAATATGACCAGTTGGAATTTTATTACCTATCATACTCCGTCATGGGAGATTTGGAAATTGATACCTTGAGATTTCAGGAATGTTACCATGCTGCCTCCGTTGTGGAGATCACATGCAAGAGAAGGGATGCTTTGAGCTCCCAAAGAGAAAGGATGGGCCTGGCGGCGATGATGCCAAGCAGGGAACTCCAACAGAAAGGAACAAACCCTATCAGAGAGGCCAGGGATTCTATCAAGGGAAGGGGAACCAGACTACTGGGAACCCCCAGTCAGGAAACTACGGAGCAGCAAACTCACATAAACCTACCTCTAGGGTAGGACACTCTAACCAAACAGTTAAATTTGAAACTTATGTGATTACTTCAGTACCGTTGGAATATGATTGACCTCGATTGTATTAGGTTCTGGACATGGCTCAAACGGGCCAAAGGTATGTCCGCCACTTCAACTGTAGACAATGTGGAAAGGATCACCCCGGCGTGGACTGCCAAGGGGATACCAGTATTGTCTTTGTCAATTGGGGATGACGCAGAGTTCCTTTATGGCGAGCAGAAGCGTGTGGACCTTGCAAAGAAAATCATATTGAATTCAGGAGATGTTTTAATAATGGGTGGAAAGTCAAGGTTGCTATACCATGGAATTAAAAGGATTAAACTAAACACAGCACCTTCGACAGTGATAAACACCACTCACATGAAACCAGGAAGATTAAGTTTGACTTTTAGAAAGTACTAGTGTTGTAATTGTTTTTGGACATCTGAAAGAAGATCATCTCATCAATGAAGCATTATTGTTATGAAAAGTGAATGTTTTTCGACCTCCATCATATGCCAAAGTACTTACCCAGATTCTGTTGTTAGGTTGTGCTAAGGAGACGGAAGGTGCCTTAAGTATACTTACTGAGGAGGAGGCCAGCAAGGGCGGCGCGATCCTCACTGGTACCTTTCCTGTCAATGGAGTGGCTGCATTAGTACTGTTCGACTCCGGAGCCTCACATACTTTCGTTTCGCCTTCGCTTGCGGGGAAGTTGGGGCTAGACGCTGTAGAGTTACCTGATTTTAAGGTGGCACTCCCGTCTAAGGAGAAGGTCAGTTGCACTCGTCTTTATAGAGGAGCCACTATCCGTATTAAGGAGGAGGAATTTCCCATTGACCTAATTGAGTTCAGAGGTCTAGGATTCGACGTTATAGCCGGGATGGACTGGTTGGGGCGGCACAGAGGCCGCATTCTTTGTGCAGAGCGCAGACTGTTACTTAAGAGCCCATCAGGAGTGACAGTATCTTACCGCCAGAGCCTAGAGCACCATCAATAAAAGTGATATCTGCTATGTCCATGTACAAAAAGTCAGGAAGCAGAAGGAAGTATATTATGCTATGTTCAGGATGTAGAGCACGACCCTGATTTTGATCCAGATATGCCAGTGGTGTCAGAATTTCCAGATATTTTTCCAAAGGAACTTCCAGGCTTACCGCCATCCAGAGAGGTAGAGTTCTCCATTGAATTACTACCAGGTACCGGTCCCATAGCTAAGGCACCGTACCGTATGGCACCAGCAGAGATGGCTGAGTTGAAGGAACAGTTGAAGGATTTATTAGACAAGGGATACATACGACCTAGCGTGTCTCCTTGGGGAGCACCAGTTCTTTTTGTGAAGAAGAAGGATGGAAGCCTTCGGTTATGTATCGATTACAGAGAGCTTAATGCAGTGTCGGTGAAGAACAAATATCCACTACCACGATTGACGATTTGTTTGATCAGTTAAGAGGAGCAAAGGTGTTTTCAAAGATCGATTTGAGATCAGGATACCATCAGATACCTATCAGGGAGCAAGACAGAGAAAAGACAGCATTCAGAACACGATATGGCCACTATGAGTTTACAGTTATGCCTTTTGGCTTGTCAAATGCACCAGCAGTCTTCATGGATTTAATGAACAGATTATTCAGAGAGCAGCTGGACAAGACCGTGGTTGTATTCATCGATGATATCCTAATTTATTCAAAGTCAAAGTCTAAGGAAGAGCATGAGAGTCACCTCCGACATGTACTCGAGATCTTAAGGGAGAACCAGCTTTATGCTAAGTTCTCCAAGTGTGAGTTTTGGTTAGACAGAGTTTCCTTTCTAGGACATGTTATCTCAGACGCTGGGATCGCAGTGGATCCAGCAAAAATAGAAGCAGTTCGTACCTGGCCCAGGCCAAAGACAGTGACTGATATCAGGAGTTTCCTTGGGTTAGCAGGTTACTACAGAGGTTTGTCAGAGACTTCTCCAAAATAGCAAAACCTATGACAAGTTTAATGAAGAAAGACGCACCATTCACATGGACTACAGAATGTGAGACCTCATTTCAGTATTTGAAGGATGCTTTGACATCAGCACCAGTTTTGACCATACCTGAAGGCACAGAGGGTTATGAAGTTTACTGTGATGCATCAGGCAGAGGATTAGGGTGTGTACTCATGCAGAATGGGAAGGTAGTCGCCTACGCTTCCCGACAGCTGAAGAAACATGAGGAGAATTATCCTACACATGATTTGGAGCTTGGAGCAATTGTTTTTGCATTGAAGATCTGGCGCCACTACCTGTATGGTGTCCAGATGACCGTATACTCGGATCACAAAAGTTTGAAGTATGTATTCACCCAGAAGAAGTTAAACATGAGACAAGGAGATGGGTTGAATTTCTCAAGGATTACGACATCGATTTGCAGTACAAAGAAGGAAAAGCTAATGTAGTGGCAAACGCATTGAGTCGACGAGCACATTCCTTAAATGCCATTGTGGCTAGCTCGAGTCTTATAGACGACATACGTAGCGCACAGCAGAATGATCAGCGAATGATGGAGATTAGTCAGAAGTTGTCTGACGGTACATTTGAAGGAGGGAAGTATGAGTTTCAACTACATGATGATGGATTAATCAGATTAAAGGGCAGATTGTGTATTCCCAGAGACAGCACAGATATAAAGGAGCATATTCTTCGTGAGTCCCACACTTCTTCCACATCTGTCCATCCAGGAGCTTCTAAGATGTACAAAGATCTAAAGAGGTATTTCTGGTGGAGTGGTATGAAGGGCGACGTGACAGAATATGTGATTCGATGTCTCACTTGTCAGAAAGTGAAATTCGAACATAGACGACCAGGAGGTATGGTACAGTCTATGCCAGTTCCAGAGTGGAAGTTTTATGATATCTCTATGGACTTCGTGGTGGGACTACCACCTACGAGAGGAGGACTAAATATGATATGGGTTGTTGTTGATCGACTGACTAAAGTTGCTAGGTTTATTCCGATGAAAGACAGTTGGAAGTGCCAAAGTTGGCAGAACTATTCGAGCAAGAGATTATCAGACATCATGGAGTACCAAAGACTATTGTTTCAGATCGAGATACCAGATTTCTTTCACGATATTGGCGAGCTACTCGCGAAGCACTTGGAACTGAATTGAAGCTTAGCACAGCATTTCATCCTCAGACAGATGGTCAATCAGAGAGGACTATTCAGACCTTAGAGGACATGCTACGAGCATGTGCCTTAGATTTTCAGGGTAGCTGGATAGATAGGTTACACCTGATCGAGTTTGCATACAATAACAGCTATCACACCTCTATACAGATGTCACCTTTTCAAGCTTTATATGGCAGACCATGCCGCACACCATTGTGCTGGGACGAGTCTAGTGAGACCGTCATCATTGGGCCTGAGTACTTAGAGCAAGTTCAGGCAGAAGTACAACAAATCAGAAATAACATGAAGCACAGCACAAGACAGAAAATCATATGCTGATGAGAGACGACGAGACCTTGAGTTCGCGGTTGGCGACCAGGTATTTCTACGAGTATCACCCATGAAGGGTGTATTCAGATTTGGACAGAAGGGCAAGCTAAGCCCGAAATTTGTAGGACCCTACGCTATCACAGAGCGGGTGGGCCTTGTGGCATATCGACTTGATTTGCCAGCAGAATTGGGCAAAGTACACAATGTTTTTCACGTGTCTCAGCTTAAGAAATACATGCCTCATCCTTCTCATGTTCTACAACCAGAGACACTCTCGTTAGAACCAACAATGCGGTATGTGGAAACACCGCAACGAATCTTAGATAGAAAGACACGAGATACTCGAAACAAGTCTGTGAGCCTCGTAAAGGTTCTTTGGTCGAACCATGATGTGGAAGAGGCCACATGGGAATTAGAAGCAGATATGCGAGCGAAGTTTCCCTCATTATTTACCGACTAGACACTTTAGTCTAGGGTACGTGGGCGTACCCCTCTTTTTGGGGGGTAGAGCCTTTTTCGTTTGTGAGTTTATTATGCATTTGTTGCACTTGTGCATTTCTATGACACCTTGTCTTGTATGTGTTCTTGTGTAACACTGTATTTGAATGTACTTTGTACTTCTACTTGCTGATGTGTACTTCGTTACACTACAATGGAAAGTTATGTGCACTACGCTGCACTATTTGAAATGAAATGATTGTGTTTATTACATTACACTACATCGTAGGTATATGATATGACCTTCCAAAGTATTCCTGTTGTGTTTGATGTACACTGTGAACTTAGGAATATAGAGACTTGGGACTTGATCCCTAAAAACTAGATTGAGTTGTGGATACTTAACGGAACTGGCTTCCCCCACAACCTTATAAATTTAGATATGAGACTTCGGGGCGAAGTCCTTTTTAAGGGGGGTAGATTGAAATACCCCAAATCTTATTATCATTATAAAACCATTATTTAATGGAAAATAACCCAAATATAAATCATTTCACGTACGCATGCAAACCCATGCATGAGAACGTTACGTAAAAATAGTCGTTTCTCCATAAACGCTAAAACGCCTTAGAAACATATGATCAAGCATGACCTTGTATGACCTTCTAAAACTCAAACCAAATGGTCATACACTCATTATATGAATATATAAACATATTCCCTAAGCTATATTTAGTCAAAAACGCAAAACGCTCGGGAGTGCTCATGCACGCCCCTTAAAGCACGAAAAGCCCGGAGGAGTGCCGAGGTGGCACGAACTCCTATAAAATTAATTCTTAGAGTTCCTAACATCATTATTAACCATCCTAAAGAGAACCCACGAAGTGGTTTCTCAAAATTCAACAAAAACCTCAGGAGGATTTCTTAACGCTCCTTTTTGCCCGGAGTGTCCCGATGGCCCGTAAATTATGTCATGGGTTGATGTAACCCCATATAACTCAATGTAACATCTTAATATATCATTATTTACTATAATATAAAACACTTGGAACTCATAAAGACAAGTTATTTCCCAAAATTTCCTTAGAGCACAAAAACGCACCTTCGGGTGTCACTAAAACGCGTTTTACGCAATTACCTTGTAGTTTTTCACATGCCACGAATTAAGAATATTAAATAGGGTTAAAATGACCTCTAAATCAATTAAAGGCAGTGTCAAACAAGGTGCTCTATAGGGGCCGATTTTCAGTCCAAAAACTAGTATAAAACTTACATTAAAAACTTATAAAAGGCATAAGACATGGTGACTCACCTTCCCATGTGCTATAATACTTAATGGCAAAGAATAGGTCTCATTTGACCTCCATGCTGTCGAAATAATGCAAAGAAACAAGGCCATGTTAGTAGACAAAAACAAAATGCTAAAAGCAAAAAGTAGATTCTTATTCCACCTTTTTGATTTCTTATAATTCAAGTGACCTTCCTTGCTTGTCCTTGGCTCTTGATTCCGATTGATAAGCTCCATTTGACCCTTGGAATCGGCCACCTACAAGAAAGAAGAAGACAAGCATAACATAGAAAAATCAAAAGAACAAACCTTACCTACATTTCCTTGTCTTCTAGCTCACATTATTTCTTCCACCTTGCCTTGTCACACCACATGGCCGAACATATGCATATAACATGGGCATTTATTGAGCCAATAACCTATGGAATAAACTAATGAAAAGAATAGTCAATTGACATTAAAAATTAACAAAACAAAAAAAACCAAACTTGCCTTAAGCTTACGGTTGCAATTCACTTCTCATTTCCTCCTTGCAACCGGTTGGTAAGTTTCTCTCTTCTTCCTTCATCTTCTTCCCTTGAAGCTCTTAAGTCCATTAATGGAGTTTTAACTTCTATCTTCATCTTTAAGGTAATTTCCTAGCATTTCTTGTCAAGCCTTGAAGCAAAACTCTTCCTAGCATAACAACAAGCATTCGGCATCAACATATGCTCCAAGGAGGTTGTCTAAATCAACATTAATCCAAGGAGCATCTCAAGGTTATCTTAAGGTAGTTTTAATGCTTGAAAATCCTTAAAGCACATTTTTATGTGTAACCAAGTTCTACTTCTTCTAAGGTTCTTTTCTTCTTCATTTTCATGAAGGAAAGTTTGTTCTTCATCCACCTTAAGTGTGCCGAATTTATAAGGAGAAAAGCTTAAGGTAAATCCTTGAAAAACTACTTACAAATCTACTTAAGATCTTTGTTAAAGATCTAACTCCTAAACACCTTCACCCTTTGCATAAACCGAAGTGGAGCATCAAAATTCCTTGGAGAAAGCTTGGAGATTCAAGAAGAGTTCAAGCACTTAACCACCTTTATTAAGAAGTAAGTTTACTAAGCTAATCTTATGTTTTAAGCTTGTTAAGCTTCTAAAAATTATACAAAAATTATGTACATCTCCTAGGGTATCTAAAACCGAAACTATATGGTATAATATACCAAAAATATAATCTATAACATATATGGAAAATATTTACCTTAAGACACATTTTTGTGTCACAAAATTTACTATGTTAAATACAATTCAAGCCGAATTGTCAAGGGTAAAATACTTTATTTTGAGCTAAATCAATATAAGACATTACAATAATTTTTACATGAGTTATATACTCATGAATTTATGTAAATTATTTTGACATATAAATCCACTTTTATATACTATATGGTACTATTTAATTATGGCCGAATGGTCTAAGTGATAAATAGGTTTTAATGGTCTACTTAGGTATATAAACTTATATTATAAAGTTTGGAGAGTTAAAAATATTTTATTAGTGCTTAAATGGCTAATTAATTAAGTTATGTGGCTAAAATGTAATTTTTACAAAGTTTGGTGCATATACTATAAAAACCGAGAGTTAAGGGGTCCTTGGGATAAACATGATATAATATAAGGTTAAGAATTAAGTTTATGAATTTTAGATAATTTAAACAAGTGCTAAAATAACATTTTAAAGTTTTGGGCTATTATGTAATTTATAAAACTTATTATGAAAGTTTGGAGTTGAATATGGGCGAATTCATAATTAAGAGAATTATTAAGTTCACCTTCGAAATTTTGAGGAATTAAATATTTAAACTATAGTTTATAAGTTATTAAGTAACTATTATAAAGTTTTGGGGTGAAAATGTAATTAATGGAAAGTATATGACAAAGCCGAAACTTGGGGTTAGATTTGTAATTTAAGAATTTATATATATATATTCGGCAATTATGGAGAATTAAAATTAAAACTATAGTTTATAAGGCATTATGTAAAGATTATAAGATTTTGTGGTTAAATTGTAATTATAGAAAATATATATATATATAGGCCGAGAATTGGAGGGGCTAAGTTGTAATTTTTGAAAAGTTATAATATTCCAAAAGTTATATACCAAAATATTAATGGTAGTTTTGTAATTTAATTAAATAAGGAATTAAAACTATATGGTATGATGAGATTAGAATTTAAAAGTTAAGTTTATGAATTAATGTGGTTGTTTTGCAAATAACCGAAATGAAAGGGTAATAATTTAGATTTAAATAAATATAGGTCCTATATGGATATTTGGAGGAATTAGAAGAAAGAATTTTGATTAAAGGAATTATGGAATTAAAACTATGGCTTATATAGTTATAAGGAATTTAAAGGTAATCAATAAATATTATTTATGGTTAAAAGGAGAATAATAAAACTATAAGAATATTATGTCTATGTATGGCATATAAATATAGTTAAGAAATTATAAGTTGTTATGTCACCTAGACAATTAAAAATAAGCAACAAATAAAGTACATGAATAAATAAATACATATATATACATTAAAGGATTTATAAATAAATCAAGGAGGAATAACGAAATAAGTTATACATTAAATCATAAGGTAATTAAAAGGAATTACCACACAAATAAACTATTCATTAAGAATATATGAGTTGGAAATATAAGAACACCTTAATTGCTAGTAAGATTAAGAAGTTCAAGAAACTATTTAAGTATGAAGAAATAAACCTCACATGAAATAACAACTAAGGCATTGTTGAACAATCCAATAAAATTAATATACAAGGGTAACATAAATTAACCCTCTCAGTTAATCCTGTTCTAGGACTATACTTGACCAGACGTTGACCAGGGTATAATCAACTGCAATCTACGGTGAACGGTATGGGATTCTTGCAACCTGTTTTCTACCGGATTACACCGGCTTGTGTGCTATCTGTTGTTTGAATTAACGACCAAGATAATTAATGTAAAATGTTGTTTTACTCTTGTGCACGTTGTGTTGTTTTATATGCGTGAATGATGCTAACTACGACGTGTATGTCCCACGCATACAACACTACAATACCAGTGGATTAAATACCTGCGCTTTATTGTACCGAGACTTGTACACAAGTCTCTCACTAACTTCACTTTATAACAAACGTCGTTATCCTAAACGTGATAATCGACAATACACAGTGTTCTTGTTTAACGTCCTTGTATGACACCTAACAATTCTATACTACGAGAACGAGGAGCCCAGTTGGATCTGGCCATGCATGCTACAGGAGTGTACTTGACTCAGGTCGTCTCCTATTCAATTTACGTCGCGACGGAACAGTACAAGTGGGGGGAAGACTTTATTCCTCTTGAGGGTTCGATTCCCAACAGTTCAAGTGGGGAGGAAGACTTCATTCCTCTCGAGGGTTCAATTCCCAACAGTTCAAGTGGGGGGAAGACTTCATTCCTCTCGAGGGTTCAATTCCCAACAGTACAAGTGGGGAGGAAGACTTTATTCCTCTCGAGGGTTCGATTCCCACCATTCTAAAGTACAGGAGTTAGCTACGTTATCTTTTGAGGACTAATTACCCAACCTTTCTCTTTAACGGTCACTATACCTCCACTATATTGACATACTCATAAATACCTGTCAGTCCCATGTGGACCCGACTATTATCAAATGATTACAGTTCACCTAACTTGACCTTCTGAAGTCTTGTTTTATGTGACATGGTTATCCTTGTATGGTCACTTGTTATTATCATACTATACTTGCTTACAACTTTACAAAAATGAAACTGCATGTATTCGACAAAGTAGTTGGTGTGGCCCGGTAAGCCGATGGGCTGCACGTTTTCCATACCAGCATTGTTTGCTGAGCCCCTTTGGGGGCACCCCCATTTTCAGGTACCTGAAGTTGAGAAGATTACCACACAGAGTGTAGGTGGGGTAGATTCAAGCTATGGGAGTCTTCTACTAGTTATTTGTTTTACTTAATTATTGTACCTTTGAGTTTGATTCCTAGTATCTCGGATTGTATTCGTATTCGGACCGTAACTTTTGGAGATTTGTTTTTGGAGTTAGCCTTGTTGGTCACAAGGGTGGCCAACGGCATTGTAATACCGCCCGGTTATTGTATTTTATTCCGCTGCAGTTTATGTTTTATTGGGAGTGATCATCGCACAGGTTATTGGATTTCGGGTTAGGGTGTTACAATAATAGAAATAAAATTTTATTGTTTGTGAATTTTTTTATTTATTTTTACTAACAAAATAAAGTTACGTAGTGTAATATAATAAATTATAATTGTAATACGAAAACGGTAAACGCACTGCATATAACTAACTTAACCAAACATGCTGCATATATGTTGCACTGCCAAACAGCAGTTTTCAAAACAGCCGCATTTATGCCAGCACATTCTTGCCAGCAAATATGCTGCATTTATGCCAGCGCATTCCTACTGTCAAATATGCTGCATTTATGCTGCCAAAACAGCCATGCCGAACAGAGCCTAGATCTAATTTTGATATTGGTTTATTATAAAATTTCTTATGAACAACTAGATTTTGTATTGTACTTGACACAGACCAGACTTGTAATGCTTGTAATGCTTGCAATGAGAAATTAGACTTGTAATGCTTGTGGTGGCAGGGAAGATGCGGAGCATATTTTTAGACACTGCAGTGTTGTCATTGATGCCTGGAATTCGATTATTGATAATGTGTCTTTGCCATTGATGCATGGCTAAGAGTGGCATAAACGGTTTTAGTCTATTCACAATAACCTTAGATAAGATTTTGTATTGTACATGACATAAAGAAATAGGCCTGAATTGAGACACGTTAATGGGTTGGTCTACTTTCGGGATGAGGGCAATAATAGTATGATTTAACTTACTATTAAAATTGCCACAATTAAATGCCTCTCGGACAAAATTACACATGGCGGGGCCAATCTGGCCCCAAAAGTGTTGGAAGAAACTAGGGGGAAAACCATCAATCCCGGGGGCCTTAAAAGGCTTCATAGATTTTAATGTCGCGGTAACTTCCCCAAGAGAAACATCCTTATTAAGTAAAGCAAGATCGGAATTAGTCAAACTAGGAAAACCATGTTCTTCAAGGAAAAACAACTCTGAATCATCACCTGTTTTGGACTAAATTACGTAATTCAGCATCTTCATTAATCCAAACACCATCATTACCTTAGAGGGTTCTTATTTTATTTCTCTTCCTACTAATACTAGTCTTAGTATGGAAATAAGCAGTATTTCTATCTCCGAATCTAATTTTGTCCTCTCTAGATTTTTGAAACCAGAGTAATTCCTCCCTCTGAAGCCATAAGTCCAACTCTGGAACCAGCTTCCTTTCAAGACCCCTAAGATGGTCACCCACCCCGAAGTCAATAGCTTTCTGAATTCCCTTAATGCGAACAGTAATTCTGTTTTTATTCTTAATTATATGCTTGAAGGAAAACCTGTTCCAATTTTGAAGGTGGAGACTAAGATTATCTAGGGATTCTCGAATATTTGTTTCCAGATTTATATTATGAAGGACAACAGATTTGGAGTCAGGGTGTGTGAAATACCCCGACCTTAAATATGGCGATTAAATTATCCTAATAGGTATTTAAGAGCCTAATAATGGTTAAGAAGTATTTGTAAGGGAAGATAAATCCAAACGAAATAAAGAAACGCTTTAAAGCGAAAAACGCTAAATAAGCGTTAAATAACCATAGGAGGTATGAGACCTCAGTTAGCGTATTATAAGGATTCTAAGGCTTAATTAAGTCTAAATAAATATGAGGGAACAAATCCCGAGAGAAAACGGATCCTCAAAATGGATTAAAAACACTAATGAACATTAAAGCGCGTTTTCGAGGTAACCGGGAAAACGTGACTTTAAGGGGTCAAATAGACTCGTAACAATTTCGGTCAACTAAATCATTAATAAATATTAGTGAAGCTTTAGGACCAATAAATCAATAAAACGAGAATTAGTAAAAACTGTCAGAAACGGGAAGTTGTGGGGGTAGAAACATAAATAACCAAGAGTTATGTGTCCACTTTGAAAACAAAAAGTAAAAGTGTTATGTGTGTTGTGTGTCCGATCGGACCCTCCCCTCACACTCCCCTCTATTTGCAAAAGACAAAAATAATTAAGTAAACACTCACCTCACCTTTATTCTCTCTCCTCCAATTCACTCCCTCTCTCACGTGAACACAACCCTCCTCACTCTTTCTTTTCTCCTTCTTCTACCTCCAACCGATTTCCATGGTGAATAAGAAAAACAACACAAAACCTCACCTTCTCTCCTCTTGTAACCCACTCAAATCCCTCCCAAAAATTACAAAAATTACACCATTGTAATCCTCTCACCAAGGGCTACGTTTCTATCTTTCCAAAATTCGAAAACACACATTTTCGTTTTTATGGTATACCCCATTTGGAGTTTCAAGACCACCATTAGAGCCACCTTGTTCTCCTTGTTCTTTTGAGGTAAAAATCTTCGAAACTCCATTGTTTTTCTAGCCTTAAAGGAAACGAATTTGAACTAACCCTTGTTTGGTTCCTCTTGTACCCAGCCGGTTTTGGCTTCTTTGAAGGGGTGGAATGGAAACCTGTTCTTAAAATCCTCTAAGTTTCATCTACTCCCTTGCAAGGTAATGAAACTCCTAAACCCTAGAATATACATTAAAAGCTTAAGTAATGTTAGGGTTAGTTTTAGTATCGAATGGTGTATTTTATGAATGGGTTATGATATTATTAGATTTGTGAGGTACTGTAACCGGGGAGAAAGAGAGGAAGGAAGAAGAGAAGGAAAGGAAGGAAAACAAAACAGAAGCAAGACAAGGTAAGGATTCACCTCTGTTCAGCCGTGAGCAATGCGTGTGTGTGTATGTATAGGCTATTGTTTAACAAATGAAAACCCTGTAACCGTATAAACAAATGAGCATAATGGTATTGATAACATTAGTTGTGTAGATAAGTTGGAATCTGTCAAAACATAAAGGAATGAGCTGCTGCTGTGAACGTGAGTGAACTGATGCATATATATACTTGTAAACTGTCAAATGCATATATATAAACTGATGCAGGTTGAAACTGATTTGATTTGTGAACAACTAGTGTGAGGATAATGTAAGATTATAGGGGAAACTATGGCAAATTTTACCTAGAAACTATGTCACTTAGGAGCTGTTAGCATTTGTAGAAGAAGAATGAAAATGGATCAGCAACAACTCGGTAGAACTGCAACAGAAAGAAAAGAAATGAAATAGTGGAAATGGTGAGATATCAGTAGGTTGGGGGAATTGAGTTTCGGTGATGGATTTAGGTAGGTTAGTAGGTTAGACATTAAATGAGTAGTTAAGCATGTAATATCAACATTAGAAACCATTAGGAAGTGATTAAAGGAAGAAGACAATGAAACAGAGCATGAGAAATGTCTCAGTTTGTAACAGACCATTGTTGGTCCGGGACTTAGGCCTTGTATTAAGTCCCGGACCAACCATCTAAAACTACCCGAGAGTTTCCCAAAACGCCTGGTCCGGGACTTACCCCATGTACAAGGTCCCGGACCATAACTAAAAACCATTCAAGAGTTCTGATCTGTGTTGGTCTGGGACTTAGGACCTGGACAAGGTCCCGGACCAACACCATAATTCACCCGAGAGAAATTTTAATGGGCTGTAAGTTAAGGCTTTGTTTGGGGATGGTTATATAAGTTGCTTAAGACTTAAGTAATCATAAGTGAGAGTCATTAGGAGTATAAACATGCTAGAATGAGAATGAAAAGTAAGTAAAGAATGGAAATGAAATTGTACAAGTAAGAATTAGTAAGTATGTAAAGTGGATGAACTAAGGCAATTTGAAGGGCCTAGGTAGTGTTTAAACATGTGAGATTACCTGTATGAAGAGTGGGGAAACAATGGGTGAAGTTGGGAAAGAAAAATAAAATCTGTAGCAAGGTTCTGACTCCGTCCGACCCAGACGGTGAGTCGGACGTGGGTCGGACGGGGCTTGAGAAACGAAAACCAAACTTTCTGGAATGGTCCGACCCAGAGCCGTGAGTCGGACATGGGTCAGACATGCAAATTTTTACAATGTCGAAGTTTCTGACTTCATCCGACCCAGACGGTGAGTCGGACGTGGGTCGGACGGAGCTTGGACGACAGGACCAAAACCTTATGGAATGGTCCGACCCAGAGAGTATGGGTCGGACGGAATAGTGCTGGGTCGGACAGGGTCATTTTCTGGGAACGAACCTTACTGGAATGATCCGACCCAGGGCTTGGGTCGGACGGTGGGTCGGACGGCCCTATACTTACAAAAAAAAAACAGTAAGCTTATAACTAGTATATATACATATATATATATGTATACCCACCTATACATATGTATGTACATGTGTATGTAAATTATGGGCAAGTAATGGAAAGTAAGTAAAATGAAATATAGTGTAAGGAATGTAAAGGTTTAGTGAATAAGGATTAGTAAACACAAAAGTAGTTGAGTTAAGATTAATAACGGTGGATTAATTATTCGGTTGTATGTATATCATAGGATTTGAATTGTGAATACCGAAGGAACGTTGGGATACAAGTACAACGGTGAAAGGTATGATTTCTTCATGCCCTGTATCCTAACCCACCCAACCCGATTATTTGTGTGCTTATTTGACCACCTAAATAAGATAAATGCATGAATCGGACTATATTGCACTTACCTGTGCTTGACTTATGTTGTGCTTGATATTTATTGGCTTGAGCACTAGTTTGTATAATTCATGAAATATATGAATGATGATGAATGGTATTCGAACCTCGTACTGTACTTGTGTAATGTATTATACCTCGTATGTATGTGTATATATGTATTGTATTATTGTGGCTTGGATGTTGACTTGTGCTAATTCCTAACTATCTAACTCCTAACTTAAGTGAGTAAATTGGAATGAGTACAAGTCCGATATAGCTTCGGCCACGCGTGAGGATGCGGAGTCACAAGAGGTTGGCTGCAATTCCTGACTCTTAAACTGGTCCGCGGCCCAAATCCCTTAAATGGGTAGCATCCTGAATTAGTGAGTCAAGTAAATCCCGGAGGTGGGACGGTGTAGTCCCCAGGGCCGGAGGTCCCGACGACTTAACTTGAGTAAGAGTAAGAGTAAGTAAGTATGGATCCGTAAGTATGTATGAGTATGTATGCGTATGTATGAAGTAACGAGTAAAAGAGTAATCTCCACCCGATTAACCCGGGTGGACCAATGAAGCTAACAAGAACTGTACTTGTGTATGTACTGAGTATGTGTATTCGGAAGAAGGTAAGTATGTATTGGATGGTTATATTGTATTCCCTGTATGCAATGAAGTGTATGTATGTATGCTTGTGTAAGTATTCTTGTATTGTGTATAAGAGCATGTATGCATGTATGTTTGAATGTAATAAACCGCATGTATACGACCAAGTGGTCGGCGTACCCTCACTAGTACGCGGGGTATGCGGTTATCATGCTCGGCGAAAGCTGACCCCTTCGGGGGATATTTTTTTAGTGTGCAGGTACCCGAAGCGAATATGGTCAAGGAAGAGACCGGAGGCACACCCTTGTAATTAGGAGTAAGTAGTTTGTGAGGAACGGGTAGTAAGTAGTCTCGTAGTGAGTACGTATGAACTTTGAAGAAGTAGTATATCTGTTTAAGGATCTTAGTAAACTCGGTATGTGGATTATATTGTATGGCATTTGAAGTATTGTACTGAATGGAAGAATGTAGCGTGTATTGGTGTATGAAATATATATGGTAGATATGTAATACTCGGGATTCCGGTCCATCAGACTGATGTTGTATGGAGAAGTAGTAGCCTTGTTAGTCACGTGGGTGGCTAACGGCATTGTATCACCCAATGTATGTAAGTAGGTATCCGCTGCGTGTATCTGGTGAGTAAGGAGATTGGACGTTAATGACTGTATTAATAGTAGGGGTGTTACAAAAAGTGGTATCAGAGCGAAGTATCGCTCTGATGACTGGAAATACCGAGTTTAGGAATACCGAGTTAGGAATTAGAAGCTTAGGGCTAAGGGCTGAGTGTTAGCATTAGAGAGATGCTAGTTAGGAACTACCGGTGAGTACCGGATACCTACAATACCAGACCCGCCCTCCACTAACCCTATGGTATAACTTGGGAAAGGACGCCATAGAGAAGAAAAGCCTTCTCATACTCGGGAAAACCCGATCTGGCAGTGGTGAAGCAATCACACAGTAAACAAGAACCGACACGTAGTAGATTCCAAGAAATGGAAGACCCGGAGATGAATCCCGGTCGAACAATAATGCCCGCACTTAATAGCGGGGGAATAAGCACTCCAACCACGAGGAGGCTATAACTTGCAACAGCATGGGGCGACCTGCTTAGCAGTCGCGAAACCTACTTAGTCAACCAACAGCAGGACAGAAGCACTAACCGTGCAACGGAATGAAAAAGGGAGCAGTAACGGAACCCGAGACACAAGCCTACGGGATAGTAATACTTGAATAATACCACTAACGGTATGCTAGCCGACTAAGGATATAGTCGGGAGCAGTTGACTCCAGAATTACAAAGCCACTAAGGTTGCAATACCTGGCCAATATAGCTCAGACAACTACAATAACAACCATGAGATATAAACCAATAGGACTACAAGAGTAGTGCCTAGACAAGCTAAGGCTCAATAACCACGGTAAACCAGTGGGAACGAGCAACAAGGAAAAAAAATAAAACTAAATAAATGGGGATCTCTAGGGATTGGAGAAGTGCCCCGACCAGGACAACCATGTCAAGATCAATGAGAAGCTACTCAAAAGGATTGAGTATCCCAAACATAGATCAATATGATCAAGGGAAGAGTCAACAAGACTATAAAATACAAGTGGAAACCATACCAAGACCGGTATAGGTCTAACCAAAAACCAACAGTACCACGCACTTGCCACGGCAAGTGCAGTAAAGCAGGAACATGTAGAGGAACTTTAACACACCACAGGTACATAGTAATGTACCGTGACAGCAGTGAAGCAACTATAGGATCACAAATCCTGGAAGCTAGAGAACTCAAACCTTGGGAAGGCCTGACGGCCTGACCATTGTATTAAGAACATACCAGACAGCGGGAAGCTGGACTTGGTCAAGACCACAAACATGGCTATGCCATGTAGAACTCCTTTTAACACCAAACCATTGTCTCAAAACCCAAATTCTTCTTTCAAAACCACAACTTTTCTTTTAAACCTTGGATTTTTAAACAAAACCAACAGCATTACGGTGAGTATCATAGACTGATACAAGAGGAGTTGACAATAGAATACTTCACCTAGGCGTGTGACGAACACTACGGGTGTACCCAATTACGGGATGTGGGACAACCGCACTCCGAAGGAGCTTGCGGGCCCGACATATAGTTGGGTAAGTGGTAACGTGTCAATATGGTACCCCACGTATGTATACATGTAGTGTACGACACACGGGAAGTAGTCAACTCCGTTCTACGGACCATCAGTAAGTTCAACCCAAGACAGCTGGACACCTCAGAGGATCAAGCATAAAGGAACTCAGAGAATCCATCTGAAGATGAGGAATAAGAACTAGGAAGTGCAAAGAGCACATGCTAGTAAGTATAGACATTGGATATGTCTCAAATAATCCAAGCAATTACCTGACAGCTGGATAATGCCCAGCCTAAACACATTAAGGCGAATGCCTAACGTGAACCTAACAATGCTCAACAAACGGGACAGAATTCCCAAGAGCAACCCCAAGATTACCACAAGTATACTCCATCATTGAAGGGAATACCAAACCTAGTCTTAAACACTAGGAACAAGCATAAACAGCCTACCCAAGGACGGGAGACGTCATGACCCAAAAAGGGATAACTCAAGTACAATACCACAGGAAGGTACAATGGACAACAGTCGAACAACAGCGACATGATAAAAGCACGAAAGTTAGAACGAACACTCGGTTGGGACCCGAAGGGATTTCACTTAACAGGAAATGCCCTAAGATATTGAGAGACACCTATTAACATCAGATTACCTAAAGGGTCTCCTATGAACGGAAGCGTGATGTCACGACTTACCATGGAGCCCAATAATACCTCTAACCTATGACGGTATACAAGGAGTGGAAACATGCATAAGCAGCTTGCAAAGAGCATAGCTCGCAGCAGTACGGCTTAAAAGCCATCAACCAACTACGTGTGTAACCTTAAACGGTTGCAAAACCCACACCAATACTAACAAGACTTGCAAGAGGGATTGCCTCATACGACAAGAAATCAACAACTGGACCATAAATTCAAACCCAACACTCTGAGTGGCTTGGAGTAATGGCCAACTCAATGTCACTGTCACTAGCATCAGCCTAGTATACAGTTGACGGAGTTCTCAATTACCGCCATGCCTTCTGTAAATGGTAGCACAGAGGCATGAGAATCATGGTAATGCCAACATTGGCCTAGTCCACACTTGGACACTACGAGAAACCCAAGGGAAGGTACCCCTCGTTAACCAAAGACCACTAATGCGGTGATGATGTGAACCCTTAGAAAAGGCTTCCATCTACTATAACAATAAAACCACGCAATAGATATTACCAAGGGATGATGGGATAAGGAAATGAGATTCCAAACCATTACGACTTAAGGGAGTTAGCATACTCCATATACACCCAAACATATAGTGGACCATTGTGTAAACACCAACATAGCAAACCTTGTCATTAGACCTATGAGTGGAGACAAACCCCTCAACGAGAACTTTCATTATCAATGACAGAGTAAACTACACAGCTAGAGCCTATCATTAGTGCTCAGCACTGGAAAGACAGTAATTGTCAAAACAATCAATGTGAATACACATTGAAAACCATGAATGACCAACACTCAAGAGAGCTAGTAACCCGATAAATTACTTCATCCATTGGCAACCAAGACACTTGGTAAATTGTATCACAAATGATGATAGAATGTGAGGTAAGCTAACCTACACATGAAACCTAATTGGGAACAGACATCTCCACATTGGGAAGATAATAAGATTGCCGTATGCCACGACAACCGTCATACACACAAACACAGGGAACTCCTAGTATATTTACACCATAAGGAAATGGTGCCAAGGACAATGTCACTAAGTAAAAAGGAACTCCCACAGTAACAGAAACAGTAAAAGTAATGTTGTACAATGAGTAAGAATACGGTGCGCAACAGGCGACCGCTATGAGGGAATAGTTAAGCAATAACACGGAGTATAAGTATGAGATGACACACAGAAATATTCTTTCCTATCACATGAGTGACTTACTGTCAAGCGTTTACGCCTCTGCACTCTGTACGACTGAGTGTTTTGGCATTGCACTTGTCCAGCTAATGATCTAATGAGATGGCTAGGGATATGGAGAATGTAAACCGTAGTAAATCTTTCCTTTCACCACAAACATGGCATAAGCCAGTCAAGCAAGCTTAGCAACATACAGCGCGGCCTAAGGCCAAAGAAGCACGAAGAGTGTACAACACACTAGTAATCACAAGATGTGAATTCCATTCGAATGTAAGGTGAAAGGAGATACAGGAAAGTCACTAGGACCGACGCATAGAAATGCAAGGTCATACAAGTAAAGAACACTTGTACTGAACTAGAAGAACTGGTATGATTTAAAAGCTAGTGACAACAGAGGAAGCACTACAACTAAGTAGTGACTTAACCTCGCCCGACAACAGGTCGGAAGAGCTTAATGAATAATCATGGAAGCATAAATAGCATGTGCAGTAGATTACCAGAAAGCTGGTTATAATCTTAAACTCGTTGAGTTCAAACGCGGTAAAAGAATACCGCATTTGTGTAGTAAACCTTATTCCCATAATAGATGGATAAGAAGGTGATGTATAGCACATTAATGATAACATGAAGGGTAAGTAACCCAAGCTATCAGGGTCGCACAGCAGAAGCTAGTGGGCCCTAGCTAGGAGATTAATATACCTAGTAAGTATGGCAAAATGGCTATTAATGCCTTGAAACCGATTAAGCTAGAACCGAATTACATATGAGTTAAATAAACTCATATAGGAACTCTTGGTGCAAAGACTAAACCATTGGTATGGTTAAGACCCTTTGACCAGAGCGTACTCTATAGTATACCGTAGTGAAGCTAAACGCTTCAATTTGCCCAAACTGATTAAACCAATGTTTAATAATAATATATGGTAGATTACGTGGGCGTAATCCCTTTTAAGGGGGGTAGAGCGAAAAACGCTTAACGTAAGTTTTATGAATAAAACACTTAAACCATAATGTGTATAGCACAAATGAGAACCAAATTGATGATTGATACTATGTTAAACAAACATAAGTACTCATTCACACTGTAATTATGGTAATTAGGCATCAGACATGCAAATACCATATGAGGAGTATACCCATCTTGTAACACCAATGTAAGAGTATTAGTAAAAGAAAAGTAATGAGTAGTGGACGGAGCTCCACAAGTATTGTAACCTTTGAAGAAGTAGTACGAAATGAATGAGGATAGTAGATGAATAAAGTTTATGAGTAGTGGAATCGTAAGTAAAATATTTGAAACAATTGAAAACAACTAAATCTTATAAATGTAGTATTCCTTAGTTAGAATATAGGAGATGATGGTGAGTAATGGATGGAAGTAGTGAAGGTTGATGAAATGAGCATTAGGATTGAACCATGGAGTAAAGCATTTGGGAAATAGAGTGAGGATGATTGATGGACTGATTCCATCCTTTGGAGATGTATGAATGACTAGGAAGAGTAAAAAAGATAGGAAATGAAAACAACTAAATTATTTGCTTGTTTGAAACTGATGTGGGAAGTCGAACTTGATCCTGATCAGATCAAGGGAAACCGAACACAAATTGGGGTGGAAATATAGTTCAACACTGATGCTGATCACATCAGGGTCGAATGATTCTTGAAGCTCCCCTTAAGTGGTCACAAAAATCACACATAGGATAGAAGTAATGTATATATTGGACTTTGAGTTTATGTGTTTTAGAAAATTTCTAATTGGTAGTAGTGAAGTATTTCTCTTAGACTGAAGGTTAAGAATTTGTGAGAAGCTTGTACCGGAGAAGATAGTAGTGTAGTATGTGGTATTATTCCAAGGGCAGCAGGACATAGAGGAGTCTTGTGTCGAGATGACCTGAGTGCCTGCGGGATTGTATGTGTATTGCATTGCTTTGGGGATAGCTTTGCACTGTATGTATGTATGAACTTTGTAATGAGGAACCAGATAGTTAGTAGTATCGCGGATTGGAGTAACTATAGTACATTTGGAGGGTATGGTATGTAGAAACCTTGAGTAATGGATTCGGGAATTAGTAAGAGGAAGATTGTATAACCGTAGTACTAGACATGTAAGAATGAGTAAGCATTGTTGTAACACCCCATCCAACATTAACACACTTACAATAAACTGCAGCGGAAAAACAAACCTCATCACATTACTTAACTCGTTGGTGTTACACGCCGTTAGCCACCCACGTGGCTAACAAGCTAATCCATAGACATTGTACCGTCCTGATGGGCTAAATTCCCGAGCAACTACACTTATTATCCCTTTCCATTAACAACAACAACAACATACAACACCTGTTTCAACTATCCCGAGTATTTATACACTGATGCCGACAACAATTTCGGTCTTACTACACCTACTGTATATATACACTTAAATGATTACCCATGTACACGACTACCCGTCCTAACTCGTACGCTTCCATCACTTCGTACCTGAAATAAGAAAAGAAGAGAAAGGGTGGCCCCCAAGGGGCTCAGCACCTTTGACTGGGTATGGTAATCCCAGCAGCCCACATGCTACCGGGCCCCGCACAACTAATTGTCGTCTTAGCATGCGGTTGATTAATTTAAATCATGCATGTAACTATAAAACACAGAACACCTACATCTCGCCTCAAGGGCTCAACGAAAACGGATAATGCATCCTTATTTGATAGTCACTCAAGGTATTCATTATCCCTAGATTGTTCCTCCTCTAATGGAGCTACTTCCTTATAGACGACATTTACCCTTAAATCGGGTTATCCTAAACGCCTCTTATCACACACTGGGATTCATTTCCATGACCCACACCACTCCATATAGTACGAATATAACATTCCTCACATAACAAATCAAACAACATTTGCACGTTTCAACGTGTACATCATAACATCACAATAGATATTGCATCACAACAAAAATACGTACATAACGGGAATGGTTCTCTTAGGAACCGACCCAAACATTGTTAATACACTGGTGAGCCTAGAGAATGTTGCCAGTCTCATGATAAGCTCGTTACATAACTCGTTACCGTCTCGTTAAATAAGGAAGATAACTTAACACAAGGTGTCTCGGATATAGTGACCAAGCACACCGAACAAACATACATAGTATGCCCCTGTGGCCCGAGTGAGTCAGTAATAGCCTTGGTTGTTAAGCTAAAGGGAAGGTTGGAAACCAAATTGGAAAACAACCATAACATACGGAGAGGATCGAACTGCTATGACAACGACCCCATCACTCACACGCGTGGCCGGAACAGACCGACTCCTCCCTCCCCCCGTTAGCACTTGTCAGAAGTTCATCATTGAACTAGTTAAACAATCACAACATTGGGGTTAAGTCTTGTTAGACACACACAAGGGAAAGGGAGAGTCATACTTTCACACACAAACATCACACACAAACATCACATAACTAACTCACGCATAGCCGTGGTTAGAACGTTCCTTAGGTCAGAAACGTAATCACCGGATACCGTTCTCTTACGTTTACCTAATAGTGGTTAACTAGCCCTTCAAGCGCACTCGAGGTTACCGGTATCGGCACATAAACATACAACAACAATAACGACTGTAAACTCGTTTCATGATTTATCTTATAACGTGGCAAACACACAGAAAAACACATTGGCATACAAGCCGGTGTAATCCGGTAGGACACAGGTTGCAAGAAACCATACCTGTCACCGGAGTCCACTTTATCACGTCCACTTACGTTCCTCGAGCCATCTCGAACAACTGATAACATTACATGTACTTTATTAACATCGGGGTAGCACGATCATTAAATGTCTAATGCTTATAACTTTTCCCCGTTAACTTAGTTACATAACTTTACAATTTTAACTTGATTTACTTTCACATTTTATTACAACTTTTCACCCACTTAATTCTCATTAAAACTCACCTAACATGTCCTTAACAACTTTATAACATCATTACCTATCAATCCCCATCATTACATTTCATCTCATAACCTTAACAAACTCTTTTTTTTTACATACTTTGGGCCGTCCGACCCACCGTCCGACCCACAACTGGGTCGACCGTTCCAGAAACTTTTCCCGTCTTTTAAATACACCTGTCCGACCCATGTCCGACCCAACCATCTGGGTCGGACCATTCCAGAGACTTAGAACACACATGTCCGACCCATGTCCGACCCAAGACCTCTGGGTCGGACCATTCCAGAAACTCCAACCGGTGACTAAAACAGAGCTGTCCGACCCACCTGGGTCGGACCACTGGGTCGGAAACACCAGAAGTTGTCCAAAACTTGTCAAATTTTCTCCAACTTTTCCTCAAGCCTCCTAATGTGTTCTAACATCATTTGGCACATCAAACACACCTTTAGCCATATGCTTAACTCTTTAAATCACTCACCAAAACCATTTTATCATTCACAAATTCTTAAAATTCCTAGCACTTGGAATGTTTTCTCCTTAAGATTCCTAAGTGGTATTTCACCAATAATGACCACTATACCAAGGTGTTTCCTCTACACCTTAACATCATCTCTCAAACTTCTTTTCTTACTAACTAAATCTCCTTTTCACATCTTACCTAAACATCACTTCTTCCTTGTACCTCAACATTCCTAAACCTTAAACAAACTTCTCCAAGACTTAAATACTTCTCAAAACACACATTGAATTCCTAGAACTTCCAAGATAATACCTAATTCCTTGCATCACTCTAAATCACCTTAATACATGTTTTCTTCTCAAGTAAACATTTATTCACCTTAACACTTCCTAGTTCACCAAAACTTACTTAAAACACTTAGAATTCTTACACATTTTCCCAAATTTGGCCATAGCTTCTCTTGTGTATACTCACATCCAAACACTTAGGTTTTTACCTTATCTCCATTCAAGAACACCTAAAACCCATCAAACCATTTTTATACACAAACTTCACACATTTAGCACTACATCACAATATAGTGCATAACTTAAATTGCTTGGCACTTAGGCCCTTAAATAACATGGCTCTTAGGCCCTTAAATTGCATAAACCTTAAACACTGAATTTCCCACATAAATAATGCCTTTGACCTGCAAATACATACAAAACACATATTCCCTTTAATAATCTCCTTAGGAACATTTTACTAGGTCTTTCACCATTGGCTCCTTAGTATTTTATTAAGCATTATAAGCTCATTTCTCCTAAGGCATTAAACCACATTGAGATAGCATATTTACCTCTTTTCCTCACAATTTCTTTCTTGTTCCTTGTAAAACCGGTAAGGTATTTGATTCCTTGTCAAGCTCTAACAATATACAAACATCATAATGGTATTCAAGCTTTAAGCTTCATCTCATTGTAAACCCTAATTTACATTGTTTCAAAACATTAATGTAGTTTTTACCTTGATCTTTGAAGAGAGTTTGAATATCTATGAAGAGAGGACTCCACCTAGCCATGAAAGGTTGGAATGAAGCTAGAACAAAGTCACACAAAGAGCACCATCAATGTGCATTTTCTGTCAAGGTAAAAACATGGAAGAAACTTGATTTTTTCTTTGAGATTCCTTACCTAGAAGCAAAGGAGAGTAATAATATGTAGAAAGGTGAGCTCAAGCTCCTTCAATGGTGAATCTCCATGGCACCAAAATTGAGTTCTTGAAGATTTGAAAAGATAGAAGTGTAGAGCTTGGTCTAACTAAGACAAATATGGTCTTAGAATTTGATTTGGAGCATGGAGTTGGATTTGGCAAGGAATTGAAGATGGAGAAGAGAGGTTGCCATAGCAAATCGTAAATGGAGGAAAGAGAAGATGAGAAACCGTGTGTATACATGAAGGAAAGAGAGAATGAAGGTAAATTTGGTTTTGTTAAGATATTTATGTAAAAAGCAAATAGTACTTTACTTTAAGCTTCACTTTACTTATTTGATTTCTTTTACAAGTTGGTGACTCACACCTTGAAAAACCGGCCCCCATTTAGTTAGAAGGGTACTTTAGTCTTTATTTGTCATTTAATCACTTATAATAACATATGTTACAAATAATAGCTTATAAAATCACTATTCACAAAAACAAGGCACATAGAAGTGAAATTTTTGATTTCTCATTGATATAGACTTCCAAATGTGATACTATATAGTACACATGTTAATTAAAGAGTAATGATGGACATTTAGCCATTCAAAACTCATTTACAAGACAATTTTTCAAAATGTGCTTTAAGACTCCTTAAAGCACATTTTGTATTTTAACTTGTTTTCAAGCTTGGTTTTCTTTGGTAATCGATTTAATATGCTCCTTAACATATTTATAAGGTATAGGTATGACCTTTAGGTCTTATACAAATTATCCCAAGCTTAGAGCACTTTAGCCCATATTGACCTTAAGGTATTTATTTATGTTTTGTTTAGTTCCAATGTCTACCAAGGTTCTCTAAGGACTTAATTTGCCTTATTAAATCATAATTGAATATTATTAAGTCTTGGTAGGCTCTTTGGTCCTAACCAAGTTCACTCATAGCTTAGAGCATGTTTTGCTCAAACTGTGTCTTAATGCTCTATTACATTTTACTATGGTTTAAACTGTTCACTAATGTTTCTAAGGCACTTTTTAGCCTTTACATGCCATAGTTTGATATTTAAATCACATATCAAGGTTTGGGGTATTTCAATCTACCCCCCTTAAAAGAACTTCGTCCTCGAAGTTCACACTTTCCACACATCATTAGATTAGAACACAGGAAATCGCTTGGAAATAAACTTCCATAACCAAACACACTTTACATCACAACCTCGGACTTAATGGTCCGGGCAACACATTCACATCCACACATAACATAACATATTCACATGATAACCTCGGACTCAATGGTCCGGGTATCTTAACAACATTTACACATACATAACAACCCCTTAGACTCTCTGGTCTTGGGTAACATAACACATTTAGACACATAGGTCTTGATAACATAACAGCCTTTAGACACATAGGTCTATGTAACACAACAACATGTAGACTCATAGGTCTTAATAGCATCACTTTAACAAATCAAGGTCAAAATAACATTTATTACACATTCCACACAACATGTCATAGCATGTATAGCAATCAAAAATATCTTTGATATTCACTATGATCCCGCAGAACCCGGTCGCGATGGACACCTTCCGTCCCCGTGCCTTTGGGAGATTAAAACAATCACTTAAATTTGAAATTTTTCCTTGTGAGGTTAAGTAAGAAAACTTTAATTATGTAAAGTATCTATCAACGTTTTATAAATACCAATTGAAAATCCTTTTGAAAACACACACAACTCCAAGTCCAACTTATGCTCTTTGCTTCTTTTCTTAGCGTGGTTATTTGTGACCACCTATTGGGAGCTTCAATAATCATCCTACCCTGATGTGATCAGCATCAGTGTTGAACTATCCTTCCACTCCAATTTGTGTTCGGCTTCCCTTGATCACATGCAAATCAAGTTCCACCTCCCACTTCATTTTCATGCATCAATTAAATCACTCATTTCCAATTTTCTATCTTTTAAATCATTCTAGTCATGATCATAACATCTCCAAGGGATAGAACTTCGTCTATCAGTTATTTCCATTCACTTAAATGTTGTTACCTAGGAATCTCATTCTCACTAGGTTCTATGTCAGTTTCGTATTCTTTCATGAATCACTATATAGTATATATATACATATATATTTTATCAAAATACAACACACCATTTCACATTTATACACTGTCGGGGCTTTTGTTCCCCCCGGGAGTTTCTCTACTCCCCACACTTGTACTATCACACACAACTGTTAACAAATACACACACTTATCACAATGGTATTCGCATCTTCTGTGCGCAATTACCACAATTAAACCATGACTGAATGCGTATGTTTACGTAACACACACATCAATCATCAAAACAAATTATTAAATCACGTACACTTATACGATAATACACGCTAAGTGGTTTTGCGCTCTACCCCCCCTTAAAAGGGATTACGCCCACGTAATCAATCACTAAACATTGGCTTAAAATGTTCTGCCGTCGTGAAGTGGTTTAACTTCCACGCGGTCTATTACACAATGGATTCTGATTAGAGGATCTTAACCATATTGGCGGTTTAGTTCCTAAACCAAGAATTCTCATTGGAGTTTGTTTAAA
The DNA here is from genome assembly GCA_023374045.1 of Limonium bicolor. Classification (NCBI taxonomy): domain Eukaryota; kingdom Viridiplantae; phylum Streptophyta; class Magnoliopsida; order Caryophyllales; family Plumbaginaceae; genus Limonium; species Limonium bicolor. The sequence goes on from CM041776.1 coordinate 246,184,822, forward strand.
CTCTTAGTTGGTTTCGATTCTGGCCTATTAGGCTTCTAGGCGTTAATAATTAGCCGTTCACTCATGTTCACCATGTACATTCAACACTTGGATCACTGGCTCACTAGTTTCTGCTGCGAAACTCTAATAACTGTAGAGCTTAATTGCCCCATTTGTTATTCTTACTGTATTACACATCCCCAATTGTGACCTTCATCTTGGTAACAATGGTTTCTCAACCGACGCGTGGTATCTCTTACCGTGAGCGAATTCGGTGAGTTACAAACATCCTATCCACTTCCATGATAATTTACTGTGTATACAGCTATGTATTTCACAATGATTGACTTGTTCCCTTCCGACTTACTGTCGGTTGAGATTGAGCTACTACCTAGTGTGTAGTGCTCTCTCAGCTATTTACAACATTTGGGGTATATCCCATACCGATATTTGGCAGTTAGTGCTACTGTAGTCACTTACTGTTAATCATATCTCCACATTTGGTTATGTACAAGTACCTTTTTTCATTGGTGCGGTCTTGCATTTCCTATGCATCGGCCATTATAACATTATTGCTCCACAATTAACATGTTTCCAATTCCTAGCTATCCCACTCGATCATTACTACTACTGCGCAAGTGCAATACCAAAACACTCAGTCATACAGAGTGCAGAGGCGTAAACTCTTGACAGTAAATCTCTTATGCGACTCGCCATGGAGTTCACACTGAGTTCCTCATCACACCGTACCTATCACTGGCTTTTTGCCCAGTCTGTTTAATATCGCTTATCTTGCATCTCCACTGAGTTTAACTCATAACTGGTCTTATCTGCTACATTATCGTTTAACAATACTTATACAACGGTCGCTTACTGCGCACCGTGCTTATTCCTTGTATAACATCAGCTTACATAGTATTTGCTGTCACATTAACTTCCACACATATACTTGTATTATTCACATTATGGTTCATCACTCATTTGGGTGACTACTGAATGCTCCTTGAGCATCGATCATTCGAGTCACAAGCCGGCATTATTCAGCTCGGTGTTTCACTTTATACACACATACTACTAAGCTAACTGCTCTCTTTCAATAATAACATCGTCCATCCTTAACATATTTCTTGAACTTGATTCACATAACTACCGCTCCTGCGGTCTCACAATATCGAGAGGTATCCCCACTCTTAATGCAGTGGTTCGTTTACCACTCTATTCACTTATACAACATAAACTTCTACAATCAATCAAGTTTATATAACATATCTTGCTTATGGCTTATAAGCTTTATTTGCCTTGAGCTGGGCTCATTGTAGGCTGTCCACACACATATACTTCTCTGTACAACATTATATGGTTTGGATATTATATTGAGCTCCATGACAAGGTCGTTGAATCACGTTTCCTTTTACGGGATGCCCCTTAGGATTGCTAGTCCGTCTCCTGACAACTTATGTCTAAACTGGGTGTTGGTTTCAACCCTCGTGTTTCTATCACGTTATCTTGTTCAATTATCATTGATGCAAACACCCTTCAAGGATCGCTCCTGGGTGTTGCTAAGTTATGCCTTTACATCAAGTTCACACTTATTAGTATATTCAGTTAATCACGCCGTTTGCGTTCTTAACTGGCTTATTATCCTCTTCTGTGAAGATCAACATTTCCTGATAGTGTAGGTACTCATTCTGGGAGTTTCATCCCGTTCATTGCACATTAATGTGCCCACATCAGGCATCTGCCTTGCCATGCACAGGCTGGGTCACCGTTCCAGCTAACATGTTTATCCCTGAGGATCCTTAAGTAATATACGATGTCTTTACATTCAGTTAGTGCACTTCGCACCTCCTGACCCTTAAACATTTCCTTGGAAGGAATTCACTAATTCCTTTAGTTTCGTTAACTTAACTGAGTTTCTTTACTTCAACCATTCATGGTAGTCCTTAGCTCTCGTTTGACTTATACTGCTGACCGTAGTACGGAGTCGACTACTTCCTGTGTTTCGGACTCTACTCGTATACATATGTGGGGTACCATACTGATACATTACTACTTACCCAACTAACCATAAGTAGGTCTGTCAGGCCCCCAAGCTCCTATCGGAGTGCGGTCGTCCCACAATTCAGTTGGTACACTCGTAGTGTCCGTCACACGCCTAGGTGAAGTATTCTGTTGTCAACTCCCTTATATTGTCCCGTGACAATATTCATTCCTTGCTTCCCGAACTTAATCGAGGGAAAGTCTATCCACTGTTGTATCTTTATCAACTGCCCTTGGTTTTTACTGATTTGGTTCTTAAAAGAAGGTAGAAAGAAGTGTTGGTTTGAAAGAAAATCTGGTTTTGAAAAGAAACGGGTTTGAGTAAATCTGAGTTTGAAAGAAAATTTTCATGGTTTCACAACATCTTCTTACCTTAACCAAGTTTAGCTTCTTGCTGACTGGTGTACTTCCAATTACATGGATTAGACTAACAGGCCCTTCCACTGTTATGACGATCACATTTAACTTTATGGTACTTTACCAAATACTTTGTAGTGGTTATAACTTTCCCGAACAGCCCTGTTATAGCAGCACTTGCTATGGCAAGTGCGCCATGCTAACTGGCTATCGGTTTAACACATACCGGTTGTGGTATCGTTTTTACCTGTACTGTCATCAGTGGCCTTGTTGGCCCTCACTGATCTTACTGTCTTGACAATAAACCCTCTGGGCGACTTCTCACTGTATTCACATGATAATTATTAACTGGGGTGTCTCCCATTCTTGGAGACCCCTTTTTACTTAGTATTGTTTCCTCTTCGTAGCCCGTTCCACGCATTTGTCGTGGTCACTCAGACTTGTCTCTTGTTTGGGCACTACGTTGTAGTTCCCTTGTCGGTTGGTATACCGTTGGTGTATTATTTATCAACTGTGGTCCCGTAGACACTCGTCTCGGGTTTCACTAATCCACTCCTTGCCTGTTGCACGGTCGGTGCGTTGCAAGCTGGTTATTTTCGACTGCTCAGCATGTCGACCCAGGTTGCCAGAAATTCTATTCTTCTATACACTGATTCTTCATTCTTCGCTATTTAATGCGGTTAACATTGTTCAGATGGAGACCGTCTCCGGGATTCCCAGTTTTCGGGATCTACCGTACGACAGGTTCTCCGTACCTTTAGAGGTACTTAATAACAGCCAGATCGGGTATTCCCGAGTAAGAGAGGACTTCCATCTCTCTGGCGTTGTTGCCCAAGTTATAAAACAGGGATTGTGGAGGGTGGGATGGATATAGTAGGTTTCCAGTACACACTGGTAATACCTAACTAGCGTATCTCTCACGCTATCACTCAACCCTTAACCCAAAGTACTAAAATCCTAACTCGGTACTTCCTAAGCTCGGTAATTCAGTCATCAGAGCGATACTTCGCTCTGATACCACTTTTCGTAACACCCCATCCAACATTAACACACTTACAATAAACTGCAGCGGAAAAACAAACCTCATCACATTACTTAACTCGTTGGTGTTACACGCCGTTAGCCACCCACGTGGCTAACAAGGCTAATCCATATACATTGTACCGGTCTGATGGGCTAAATTCCCGAGCAACTACACATTATTATCCCTTTCCATTAACAACAACAACAACATACACCTTTCAACTATACCGAGTATTTATACACTGATGCCGACAACAATTTCGGTCTTACTACACCTACTGTATATATACACTTAAATGATTACCCATGTACAACGACTACCCGTCCTACTCTCGTACGGCTTCCAGCACTTCGTACCTGAAATAAGAAAAGAAGAGAAGGGTGGCCCCCAAGGGGCTCAGCACCTTTGCTGGTATGGTAATCCCGCATCCCACTGCTACCAGGCCACGCACAAACTAATTGTCGTCTTAGCATGCGGTTGATTATATTTAAATCATGCATGTAACTATAAACACACAACACCTAACATCTCGCCTCAATGGGCTCAACAAACGGATAATGCATCCTTATTTGATAAGTCACTCAAGGTATTCATTATCCCTAGAGTGTTCCTCCTCTAATGGAGCTACTTCCTTAATAGACGACATTTACCCTTAAACCGGGTTATCCTTAAACGCCTCTTATCACACACTGGGATTCATTTCCATGACCCACACACTCCATATCTTACGACATATAACATTCCTCACATAACAAATCATAACAACACTTTGCACGTTTCAACGTGTACATCATAACATCACAATAGATATTGCATCACAACAAAATACGTACATAACGGGAATGGTTCTCTTAGGAACCGACCCAAACATTGTTAATACACTGGTGAGCCTAGAGAATGTTGCCAGTCTCATGATAAGCTCGTTACATAACTCGTTACCGTCTCGTTAAATGAACGGATAACTTACACAAGGTGTCTCGGATATAGTGATCCAAGCACACCGAACAAACATAACATAGTATGCCCCTGGGCCCGACGTGAGTCAGTAATAGCCTTGGTTAAGCTAAAGGGAAGGTTGGAAACCAAATTGGAAAACAACCATAACATACGGAGAGGATCGAACCTGCTATGACAACGACCCCCATACTCACACGCGTGGCCGGAACAGACCGGACTCCTCACTCCCCCGTTAGCACTTGTCAGAAGTTCATCATTGAACTTAGTTAAACAATCACAACATTGGGGTTAAGTCTTGTTAGACACACACAAGGGAAGGGAGAGTCATACTTTCACACACAACATCACACACAAACATCACATAACTAACTCACGCATAGCCGTGGTTAGAACGTTCCTTAGGTCAGAAACGTAATCACCGGATACCGTTCTCTTACGTTTACCTAATAGTGGTTAACTAGCCCTTCAAGCGCACTCAAGGTTACCGGTATCGGCACATAAACATACAACACAATAACGACTGTAAACTCGTTTCATGATTTATCTTATAACGTGGCAACACACAGAAAAACACATTGGCATACAAGCCGGTGTAATCCGGTAGGACACAGGTTGCAAGAAAACCATACCTGTCACCGGAGTCCACTTTATCACGTCCACTTACGTTCCTCGAGCCATTCTCGAACAACTGATAACATTACATGTACTTTTATTAACATCGGGGTAGCACGATCATTAAATGTCTAATGCTTATAACTTTTCCCCGTTAACTTAGTTACATAACTTTACAATTTTAACTTGATTTACTTTCACATTTTATTACAACTTTTCACCCACTTAATTCTCATTAAAACTCACCTAACATGTCCTTTTCAACTTTATAACATCATTACCTATCAATCCCCATCATTACATTTCATCTCATAACCTTAAACAAACTCTTTTTTTTACATACTTTGGGCCGTCCGACCCACCGTCCGACCCACAACTGGGTCGGACCGTTCCAGAAACTTTTCCCGTCTTTTAAATACACCTGTCCGACCATGTCCGACCCAACCATCTGGGTCGGACCATTCCAGAGACTTACAACACACATGTCCGACCCATGTCCGACCCAAGACCTCTGGGTCGGACCATTCCAGAAACTCCAACCGGTGACTAAAACAGAGCTGTCCGACCCACCCTGGGTCGGACCACTGGGTCGGACACACCAGAAGTTGTCCAAAACTTGTCAAATTTTCTCCAAACTTTTCCTCAAGCCTCCTAATGTGTTCTAACATCATTTGGCACATCAAACACCACTTTAGCCATATGCTTAACTCTTTAAATCACTCACCAAAACCATTTTATCATTCACAAATTTCTTACAAAATTCCTAGCACTTGGAATGTTTTCTCCTTAAGATTCCTAAGTGGTATTTCACAATAATGACCACTATACCAAGGTGTTTCCTCTACACCTTAACATCATCTCTCAAACTTCTTTTCTTACTAACTAAATCTCCTTTTCACATCTTACCTAAACATCACTTCTTCCTTGTACCTCAACATTCCTAAGCCTTAAACAAACTTCTCCAAGACTTAAATACATTCTCAAAACACACATTGAATTCCTAGAACTTCCAAGATAATACCTAATTCCTTGCATCACTCTAAATCACCTTAATACATGTTTTCTTCTCAAGTAAACATTTATTCACCTTTAACACTTCCTAGTTCACCAAAACTTACTTAAAACACTTAGAACTTCTTACACATTTTCCCAAATTTGGCCATAGCTTCTCTTGTGTATACTCACATCCAAACACTTAGGTTTTTACCTTATCTCATTCAAGAACACCTAAAATCCATCAAACACATTTTTATACACAAACTTCACACATTTAGCACTACATCACAATATAGTGCATAACTTAAATTGCTTGGCACTTAGGCCCTTAAATAACATGGCTCTTAGGCCCTTAAATTGCATAAACCTTAAACACTGAGATAGCATATTTACCTCTTTTTCCTCACAATTTCTTTCTTGTTTCCTTGTAAAACCGGTAAGGTATTTGATTCCTTGTCAAGCTCTAAACAATATACAAACATCATAATGAGTATTCAAGCTTTAAGCTTCATCTCATTGTAAACCCTAATTTTACATTGTTTCAAAAACATTAATGTAGTTGTTTTACCTTGATCTTTGAAGAGAGTTTGAATATCTATAGAAGAGAGGACTCCACCTAGTCCATGAAAGGTTGGAATGAAGCTAGAACAAAGTCACAAAAGAGCACCATCAATGTGCATTTTCGGTCAAGGTAAAAACATGGAAGAAACTTGATTTTTCTTTGAGATTCCTTACCTAGAAGCAAAGGAGAGTAATATAGTAGAAAGGTGAGCTCAAGCTCATCCAATGGTGAATCTCCATGGCACCAAAATTGAGTTCTTGAAGATTTGAAAAGATAGAAGTGTAGAGCTTGGTCTAACTAAGACAAATATGGTCTTAGAATTTGATTTGGAGCATGGAGTTGGATTTGGCAAGGAATTGAAGATGGAGAAGAGAGGTTGCCATAGCAAATCGTAAATGGAGAAAAGGAGAAGATGGAGAACCGTGTGAATACAAGAAGGAAAGAGAGAATGAAGGTAAATTTGGTTTTGTTAAGATATTTATGTAAAAAGCAAAATAGTACTTTACTTTAAGCTTCACTTTACTTATTTGATTTCTTTTACAAGTTGGTGACTCACACCTTGAAAAACCGGCCCCCATTAGTTAGAAGGGTACTTTAGTCTTTATTTGTCAATTTAATCACTTATAATAACATATGTTACAAAATAGCTATAAAAATCACTATTCACAAAAACAAGGCACATAGAAGTGAAATTTTTGATTTCTCATTGATATAGACTTCCAAATGTGATACTATATAGTACACATGTTAATTAAAGAGTAATGATGGACATTTAGCCATTCAAACTCATTTACAAGACAATTTTTCAAAAATGTGCTTTAACACTCCTTAAAGCACATTTTGTATTTTAACTTGTTTTCAAGCTTGGTTTTCTTTGGTAATCGATTTAATATGCTCCTTAACATATTTATAAGGTATAGGTATGACCTTTAGGTCTTATTCAAATTTATCCCAAGCTTAGAGCACTTTTAGCCCATATTGACCTTAAGGTATTTATTTATGTTTTGTTTAGTTCCAATGTCTACCAAGGTTCTCTAAGGACTTAATTGCCTTATAAATCATAATTGAATATTATTAAGTCTTGGTAGGCTCTTTGGGTTCTAACCAAGTTCACTCATAGCTTAGAGCATGTTTTTGCTCAAACTGTGTCTTAATGCTCTATTGCATTTTACTATGGTTTAAACTGTTCACTAATGTTTCTAAGGCACTTTTTAGCCTTTACATACCATAGTTTGATATTTAAACCACATATCAAGGTTTGGGGTATTTCAATTGTAAACTTATAACCTCGAACAACTTTGAGGACAAAGTTCTAAGGGGGGTAGATTGAAATACCCCGACCTTAAATATGGCGATTAAATTATCCTAATAGGTATTTAAGAGCCTAATAATGGTTAAAAAGTATTTGTAAGGGAAGATAAATCCAAACGAAATAAAGAAACGCTTTAAAAGCGAAAAACGCTAAATAAGCGTTAAATAACCATAGAGGTATGAGACCTCGTTAGCGTATTATAAGGATTCTAAAGGCTTAATTAAGTCTAAATAAATATGAGGGAACAAATCCCGAAGAAAACGGATCCTCAAAATGGATTAAAAACACTAATGAACATTAAAGCGCGTTTTTGAGGTAACCGGGAAAACGTGACTTTAAGCGGGTCAAATAGACTCGTAACAATTTCGGTCAACTAAATGATCATTTAAATATTAGTGAAGCTTTAGGACCAATAAAATCAATAAACGAGAAATTAGTAAAAACTGTCAGAAACGGGAAGTTGTGGGGTAGAAACATAAATAACCAAGAGTTATGTGTCCACTTTGAAAACAAAAAGTAAAAGTGTTATGTGTGTGTGTGTGTCCGATCGGACCCTCCCCTCACACTCCCCTCTATTTGCAAAAGACAAAAATAATTAAGTAAACACTCACCTCACCTTTATTCTCTCTCTCCTCCAATTCACTCCCTCTCTCACGTGAACACACCCCTCCTCACTCTCTCTTTTCTCCTTCTTCTACCTCCAACCGATTTCCATGGTGAATAAGAAAAACAACACAAAACCTCACCTTCTCTCCTCTTGTAACCCACTCAAATCCCTCCCAAAAATTACAAAAATTACACCATTGTAATCCTCTCACCAAGGGCTACGTTTCTATCTTTCCAAAATTCGAAAACACACATTTTCGTTTTTATGGGTATACCCCATTTGGAGTTTCAAGACCACCATTAGAGCCACCTTGTTCTCCTTGTTCTTTTGAGGTAAAAATCTCTTCGAAACTCCATTGTTTTTCTAGCCTTAAAGGCAAAACGAATTTGAACTAAACCCTTGTTTGGTTCCTCTTGTACCCAGCCGGTTTTGGCTTCTTTGAAGGGGTGGAAACCTTGTTCTTAAACTCCTCTAAGTTTCATCTACTCCCTTGCCAGGTAATGAAACTCCTAAACCCTAGAATATACATTAAAAGCTTAAGTAATGTTAGGGTTAGTTTTAGTATCGAATGGTGTATTTATGAATGGGTTATGATATTAGATTTGTGAGGTACTGTAACCGGGGAGAAAGAGAGGAAGGAAGAAGAAAGAAGGAAAGGAAGGAAAACAAAACAGAAGCAAGAACAAGGTAAGGATTCACCTCTGTTCAGCGTGAGCAATGCTGTGTGTGTGTATAGGCATATTGTTTAACAAATGAAAACCTACTGTAACCGTATAAACAGATGAGCATAATGGTATTGATAACATTAGTTGTGTAGATAAGTTGGAATCTGTCAAAACATAAAGGAATGAGTTGCTGCTGTGAACGTGAGTGAACTGATGCATATATATACTTGTAAACTGTCAAATGCATATATATAAACCGATGCAGGTTGAAACTGATTTGATTTGTGAACAACTAGTGTGAGGATAATGTAAGATTATAGGGGAAACTATGGCAAATTTTACCTAGAAACTATGTCACTTAGGAGCTGTTAGCATTTGTAGAAGAAGAATGAAAATGGATCAGCAGCAACTCGGTAGAACTGCAACAGAAAGAAAAGAAATGAAATAGTGGAAATGGTGAGATATCAGTAGGTTGGGGGAATTGAGTTTCGGTGATGGATTTAGGTAGGTTAGACATTAAATGAGTAGTTAAGCATGTAATATCAACATTAGAAACCATTAGGAAGTGATTAAAGGAAGAAGACAATGAAACAGAGCATGAGAAATGTCTCAGTTTGTAACAGACCATTGTTGGTCCGGGACTTAGGCCTTGTATTAAGTCCCGGACCAACCATCTAAAACTACCCGAGAGTTTCCCAAAACGCCTGGTCCGGGACTTACCCCATGTACAAGGTCCCGGACCATAACTAAAAACCATTCGAGAGTTCTGATCTGTGTTGGTCCGGGACTTAGGACCTGGACAAGGTCCCGGACCAACACCATAATTCACCCGAGAGAAATTTTAATGGGCTGTAAGTTAAGGCTTTGTTTGGGGATGGTTGTATAAGTTGCTTAAGACTTAAGTAATCATAAGTGAGAGTCATTAGGAGTATAAACATGCTAGAATGAGAATGAGAAGTAAGTAAAGAATGGAAATGAAATTGTACAAGTAAGAATTAGTAAGTATGTAAATTAGATGAACTAAGGCAATTTGAAGGGCCTAGGTAGTGTTTAAACATGTGAGATTACCTGTAAGAAGATTGGGGAAACAATGGGTGAAGTTGGGAAAGAAAAATAAAATCTGTAGCAAGGTTCTGACTCCGTCCGACCCAGACGGTGAGTCGGACGTGGGTCGGATGGGGCTTGAGAAACGAAAACCAAACTTTCTGGAATGGTCCGACCCAGAGCCGTGAGTCGGACATGGGTCGGACATGCAAATTTTTACAATGTCGAAGTTTCTGACTTCGTCCGACCCAGACGGTGAGTCGGACGTGGGTCGGACGAAGCTTGGACGACAGGACCAAAACCTTCTGGAATGGTCCGACCCAGAGAGAGTAGGGTCGGACAGGGTAATTTTCTGGGAACGAACCTTACTGGAATGGTCCGACCCAGGGCTTGGGTCGGACGGTGGGTCGGACGGCCCTATACTTACAAAAAAAAAACAGTAAGCTTATAACTAGTATATATACATATATATATATATATATATATGTATACCCCCACCTATACATATGTATGTACATGTGTATGTAAATTATGGGCAAGTAATGGAAAGTAAGTAAAATGAAATATAGTGTAAGGAATGTAAAGGTTTAGTGAATAAGGATTAGTAAACACAAAAGTAGTTGAGTTAAGATTAATAACGGTGGATTAATTATTCGGTTGTATGTATATCATAGGATTTGAATTGTGAATACCGAAGGAACGTTGGGATACAAGTACAACGGTGAAAGGTATGATTTCTTCATGCCCTGTATCCTAATCTGGTTACCCCGATTTGTGTGCTTATTTGACCACCTAAATAAGATAAATGCATGAATCGGACTATATTGCACTTACCTGTGCTTGACTTATGTTGTGCTTGATATTTATTGGCTTGAGCACTAGTTTATATAATTCATGAAATATATGAATGATGATGAATGGTATTCGAACCTCGTACTGTACTTGTGTAATGTATTATACCTCGTATGTATGTGTATATGTGTATTGTATTATTGTGGCTTGGATGTTGACTTGTGCTAATTCCTAACTATCTAACTCCTAACTTAAGTGAGTAAATTGGAATGAGTACAAGTCCGATATAGCTTCGGCCACGCGTGAGGATGCGGAGTCACAAGAGGTTGGCTACTATTCCTGACTCTTAAACTGGTCCGCGGCCCAAATCCCTTAAATGGGTAGCATCCCGGATTAGTGAGTCAAGTAAATCCCGGAGGTGGGACGGTGTAGTCCCCAGGGCCGGAGGTCCCGACGACTTAACTTGAGTAAGAGTAAGAGTAAGTAAGTATGGATCCGTAAGTATGTATGAGTATGTATGCGTATGTATGAAGTAACGAGTAAAAGAGTAATCTCCACCCGATTAACCCGGGTGGACCAATGAAGCTAACAAGAACTGTACTTGTGTATGTACTGAGTATGTGTATTCGGAAGAAGGTAAGTATGTATTGGATGGTTATATTGTATTCCCTGTATGCAATGAAGTGTATGTATGTATGCTTGTGTAAGTATTCTTGTATTGTGTATAAGAGCATGTATGCATGTATGTTTGAATGTAATAAACCGCATGTATACGACCAAGTGGTCGGCGTACCCTCACTAGTACGCGGGGTATGCGGTTATCATGCTTGGCGAAAGCTGACCCCTTCGGGGGACATTTTTTAGTGTGCAGGTACCCGAAGCGAATATGGTCAAGGAAGAGACCGGAGGCACACCCTTGTAATTAGGAGTAAGTAGTTTGTGAGGAACGGGTAGTAAGTAGTCTCGTAGTGAGTACGTATGAACTTTGAAGAAGTAGTATATCTGTTTAAGGATCTTAGTAAACTGTATGTGGATTATATTGTATGGCATTTGAAGTATTGTATTGAATGGAAGAATGTAGCGGTATGGTGTATGAAATATTATGGTAGATATGTAATACTCGGGATTCCGGTCCATCAGACCGATGCTGTATGGAGAAGTAGTAGCCTTGTTAGTCACGTGGGTGGCTAACGACATTGTATCACCCAATGTATGTAAGTAGGTATCCGCTGCGTGTATCTGGTGAGTAAGGAGATTGGACGTTAATGACTGTATTAATAGTAGGGGTGTTACAGTGTGTTAACCAGACAGCTAAAAACTTAAAAGGTTTTTTACCCAAACATTCAGAAGAGTTATCAGACAAAGAAAGAAGCACAGGACAATGATCAGATGATGTCCTAGAAAGATTTAAGACCGAATAATTTGGGAAAAGGTTACACTAATCAGTAGAAGCTATCACCCTATCAAGCTTAGCACTACTAGTATCGTTAGACCATGTAAATATATTACCAGTAGCAGGAAGATTAACTAGTGCTCTACTATGAAACCATTCAGCAAACAGACGATCAATACCCATGTTGCTCCTAGAAGAGCGATTCCTAACAGCATGGCTAAGAGTGGCATTAAAATCCCCACCAAGAACCTAAGGGACATTATTACTATCTTGAACTAGGTTCAGATCATTCCAAAAGCCTTGTCTAGTCACCGCATTTGGGCTAGCATAAACAGCCGTAAACAAGAAAGTCCTGCCCATCTCCCTGACTTGACAATGTACAAACTGCCTGTTGGAGTTAATAATTTGGATACTAATTGGGTTATTCCATAACAACCAAATACCCCTGCTAAATCCAACAGCTTCCTCTCTATACACATTCTCAAAACCAAGTCTATTGCATATCGATTCAGTAGTAAGGCCACTAACCCTAGGTTCTACCAAAACAACAATATTAGGGCGATTAGTACGAATAATCTCCCGGAAAGATCTATGAAAACCGACCCTCATGGCACCCCTAATATTCCAAAAGATTATGTTTGTCATGAAATAAATAAATACGCATTTCAGACATGTAAAAGAAAACAATTATGCCCTTCCAGATGAGGAACACATACGATCTGTAATTTCCACAGAGTTTTGATCAATACTAGCATGCATAATTCCAGGATCCAAACATACAGTCGAAATACTTATAGGGCCTGGGTCAACCCCCAGGATTGGCGACGCTAGGTCATGGTTGGTGGTAGTCCCCTCAGTTGAGATTCCCATATTAGGTTCGCAAACTATGTTCGCCTGCAGTGTCTTCTCCACCTCCTGATTATCATTTGAATCCAAAATATGGAAGCGGGATCCATTCTTCACCAAATTACGGGCAGATTTTGGAGCTTGTGCCCCCTTTCATTGTTTTGATTTGAAAGTGCTGCGTCGTTTAGGCATCATCCAGTCACCAAAATCCTTCGTAATATGTGGAAACTCATCAGCCACCGGTTCCCGAACTATAGGAACTCCGTCCCTCTGCATCACTTCGGTGTCGGTTTCTCGTATGTCCCTAACAACCGCAAGAGAAGCAAACAAGGAAGTGCCCCTCAAATTCGATCTTCATCATGCGCCGTCGGAATCTATACTTTGCTAGTAAAGGCTTGGTTAGGTCCACCTCTACAACTACTCTTGCAAACCTTGATTTCCTGAAATTTGCCATCGATAGATCAACTCCTTTGACCCTCCCAACTTTAGCGCCCAAGATTCGAAGAAACTCTTTGTTATAGTACTCATTTGGCAACTTCGGAAATCTGACAAGAACCTCGAGATTTGATAATGCCTCTGAAGTAGGGTTAAAATTAGGTCTCTGTCGTCTCACTGTGAGATAGTTATCTAGTATCGGCCATGGCCCTTCCGTTAACACGAAGTGAAGATTCTCCTGGTTAGTGAAATTAACTTTGAAGAAACCATTACTCAAATCATCCATTGTGAACTCCCCGTGCAAATTCCACCACTTCTTGAGCCTATCGAATAAGATATGCATCAGCAGGGTTTTGCCAAGAAGCTTGACTATGATGGCGTTACACCATGGACGATGAAAACAAAGCTTCTGTTCTTTGGAGATGCGGATGGTTGGGCAGCGAGGATCTTCATCCTTCATATCCTCCTCATCGTCATCCGAAACTAGATCCTCTGAATCGCTGTTTTCCTCCCATTACGGATTCTGATTACTAACCTCCGTGACTACCGCCTTGAAGGAAGGCGCTTGTGCCTGAGGAATTACGGGATGTTCCTGGTTGTCACCCTGCTGATTGTCAATCGACATGCTAGTGTTTTCCGAATTACGCGGAATCTTCACTAGTCTACGAGGAAAATCCGTATCTACCATCTTGCCAACTACAGTGGGAAAGCAGGGAAAGGCGTCGAAAAGAAACAGAGGGGAGAATGAGAGAAGCGAGGGAAAGATAAATAATTGATACAAATTATAAGAAAAATAACTATAAATACATTTTTGGGTTAGGTTGAAGAATGTAAAAAACAAATTTAGGGTTTAAATTATAGTTAAATCTAAGAGAAATTTCAAGAAATACCACTATATATTTGACTAATTCATGATATGTCACTAAAAAAAGTCACGAAATATCATTATTTTTGTAATAGTCTGTAACACCCCTACTACGCACTTAACAATACTTGAAATCACAGCGAAATTAAACAACTAAACGATTTGGTGCTACAACGCCGTTAACCACCCACGTGGTCAACAAGGCAGAATAAATACGAGTGTACCGGTCTGATGATCAGACTCCCGAGCATAGAACTAATAACCATTAATGCATAAACATAATACCGAGTTTGTAACTACATCCATACACTGTAACTGTACATCACAAACTGTCACTACGAATTGTCAACGGCCGTCACTGTACTACAACGGTACCAAAAATATATCGCCACGGGAGCACAGGCGCATCCTGGGCACAACTCCAAAAATAATCAAAAGTAAACCTGCATCCTAGAATCTATAGCCATTCCGCTTCTTCGATCCTCATCCTGCAGTAAAAGAAATATGGAGCCCCCGAGGGGGTCAGCAACCCTTGGCTGGTATGGTTAACGCGCAGCCCATCGGCTACCGGGATACGCGCAACTAATTGTCATGATGACATGGCATTCATTTTAAACATACAACATATACATATATCACAACAAGAGTATTGTACAACATCACACATAACATACAAGAACAATTCCTCTTAGGAAATGAACCAACACAATTAGTTCCCATGGAGGGCCTTGAGAATGTTGCCAAACTCATGCTAAGCTCGTTACATAACTCATTACCGTCCTGTTAGATTGAACGGATAACTTAACACAAGGTGCCTCGGATATAGTGATCCAACACACACACAACAAACAAAACGTAGTATGCCCCTGTGGCCCGACGTGAGTCAGTAAAATAGCCTTGGTTAAGCTAAAGGGAAGGTTGGAAACCAAATTGGAAAACAACCATAACATACAAAGAGAATCGAACCGGTTATGACATCGACTCCCATACTCACACACGTGGCCGGAACAGACCGGACTCCTCACTTCCCCCGTTAGCACTTGTTAGAAGTACATTGAACTCAATACAATCACAAGCAATTGGTTAAGTCTTGATAGACACACACAAGGGAAGAGAGAGTCACATTAACATATAATAATATTTAACAACTGTAAACTCGTTACATGATTTCTCTTACAAGGTCATAAACACACAGAAAAACAAACAACACACCCGGTGTAAACCGGTAGGCAACAGACTGCAAGAAAACCATACTTTGGTCCTGCTTCGATTGGTTTCCACCGTAGGCAACTCCTATACATAATTAACGATGTCGGTTAATTAACTTATTCAACTTGTAACTTACTAAGTGTTTACATGTTTTCATGACCATGTTTTACCCTTAATCTTACACTCATTTTATCTTTATTATTCATACTAGGGCCCACTGCATAACTCTCATTCTCTTTCTTAGATTTAAAGAATTTTTTTTTCTGGTTCGGACCGCCCCTCTGGGGAGGTCCCCAGGGGCGGTCCACAACAGAATGTCTCACGCATGCAGCAGACAACAGGACCTCCCCACAGGGGCGGTCCACTGCAGAACCAATTTTCTAATGTGTTTTCTCCTCTTTTTGAACTCCAAATTCATCCCAATTTTTTCCTATGTTTTACACATGTTCTCCCACATGTTTTAACATCTTTTGGGCACACTTAAACCCTCTCTAAACATCTCAAAAACTCCTTAAACTTTTACTCAACGTTACTAAGTCCTTAACACTTAGAACATCTTTTTTTCTTACACTTTTAACTTGTATTCTTGCCTAGGACTTCATCTAACCAAAGTATTCCCTCACTACCTTATAATCATCTCTTTAAGCATCATTTGCACTACCAAAATCCCCTTAACAAACTTCCTAGGTCCTTCTCACAAGCTCTTGTTTTAAACCCTCACAGGCATTTCCTTTCATTGCTCACCAAACTTTGCACAAGACTAAAACACACTCTTACTACTACCTTGGTATGCTTACAATCACCCATTTGATTATCGAAACTTCCTTGAACAATGCCCAAGTCATTTTCATACTTATGAACACCAAATTCCTTTCCTTTCACCAAATCAACCCTTAACAATTCCTAGTGAACCCTAGGTCATCAAACTTCATCAAAATACCTAAACTTCTTATTTTCTATTCAAATTTTGACATGGCTCCCCTAGTATTTTCTTACACACCAAACACAGGTTTCTCACCCTTGTACACTCAAGAACATTTATTCACACAAAATGTTCTTTACACACAACTAACCTTAAACTACACTACATAACAATATAGTGCACAATTTAAATTGCTTGGCACTTAGGCCCTTAAATTGCATGGCTCTTAGGCCTTAAATTGCCTAAACCTTAAACACTGAATTTCCCACATAATATTTGCCTTTGACCTGCGAATACATACAACACATATGCCTTTTAATAAACCCTTGAGGGTATTTTACTAGCTCATTTACCATTGGCTCCTTAAGTAGTTTGTTAAGCATTTTAAAACTCAATTTTCATAAGGCACTTTAGGTTAGGTAATTTACCTCTTTTCCTTTCAAACTTCTTTCTTGTTTCCTTGGATAGGGAATGAGCAAGGAACTTGATCACTTGTCAATCTTCCATCACACAAGTAAAGATAATGAGCATTAAGCCTCATGCTTTACTCATTGATAAACCTAGGTTATATAATGTCTTAAAACACATAAATGAATGTTTTACCTTAGAATAGAGGAAATTGAATTAAGTAGCAAGAGGACTCCACCTAGTCCCTTGAAGATTAGAATGAGCTAAAAATAAGCAAAAGAAAACACCATGAAGAAGGTGATTTCGGTCACTTATGAAAACAAGAGGAAATGAAGTTTTTCTTTGAGTTTCCTTACCTTGAAGCAAAGGAGAACAACAAGTGTGAAAAGATGAGCTCAAGCTCCTCCCATGGTGATTCCTCTTGGCACCGAAATGGAGGTTTTGGAGTTTTGAAAAGACAAGATTGTAGAGCTTGACTAAACTAAGAGAATGTGGTCTTGAAATTATTTTTGGAGCATGGAGCTAGGAGTTATGGACAATCAAAGATGGAGAATGGTATATGGCTGTAGCAAAACCGTGAATGGAGAGGAGGAAGAGAGGTTGGAGACGGTGGGAACAAAGAAGGAAAGGAGATAATGAAGGAAAGGTAAGTTTGTAAGATATTTATGCTTAAAGTAAATAGTAACTTACTTTATCATTACTTATTTACTTGTTAACTAGCAAAGGTGGTGACTCACCTTATAAAAACCGGCCCCCTTTATGTACTTAGGGGTGTTTTGGTCTTTGTTGACCAATTTACTTACTTATATTGACTTATGTTATAAACTAGCTTATTTAGTTACTATTCATAAAACAAGGCACATTGTTGTGAAATTTTTGATTTCCCATTGATTTAGACTTCTAATGTGATACTAAGTAGTACACATGTTAATTAAAGAGTAATGATGGACATTTAGCCACTCAAAACCCATTTACAAGACAATTTTTCAAAAATGTGCTTTAAGACTCCTTAAAGCACATTTTTGTTTTAACTTGTTTTCAAGCTTGGTTTTCTTTGGTAATTGATTAATATGTTCATTAATATATAAATAGGTCTTGGTAGCTCTTAGAGTTTAAACCAAGGTTATCCCAAGCTTAGAGCACATTTTAGCCCTTATTGACCTTAAGGTATTTACTTGTGTTTTCTATGGTTTAAATTGTTTACTGTTTCTAAGACTCTTTTTAGTCTTAATATACCTATTTTAGTGTTTAACAACATATCCAAGGTTTGGGGTATTTCAATCTACCCCCCTTAAAAGAACTTTGTCCCCAAAGTTCATACTTCCCACATATCCTAAATATTAGAACACGGGAACACATATCAACAATACTTCCATAACAACGTTAACAACATACTTACATAACATCGGACACCAGGTCCAAACCACATACAACACAACATCATTCAGACTCAACGGTCTGTAACACAACAAGGTAACAACATAACAACATAACACAGACAATGTATCCAAATACATGTCGCACACATAACCGAAACGGCTCTACCCCCCTTAAATAGGGGTACGCCCCGTACCCTATACATACAAACGCTAAGAAGTAAACAATGACGGGTACTTCGCCTTCATCTTATCTTCCAGCTCCCAAGTGGCCTCCTCAACGTCCTGGTTAGACCAGAGAACCTTCACCAGTCTCACAGACTTATGGCGAGTGTCTCGAGTCTTAGTATCCAGAATCCGTACCGGAGTCTCCACTGATCGCATGGTCGGCTCTAAGGTTAGCCTTTCAGGCTGAAGTACATGAGACGGATGAGACATATATTTCTTCAACTGGGACACATGAAATACATCATGTACCTTGCCCAGCTCGGCGGGTAAATCAAGTCTGTAAGCTACCGGGCCGATCCGCTCCGTCACAACATAAGGCCCCACATATTTCGGGCTCAACTTGCCTTTCTGGCCAAAACGAAACACTCCCTTCATGGGGGATACTCTAAGAAATACCTGATCGCCCACGGCGAACTCCAGGTCACGTCTGCGCACATCGCGTATGATTTCTGCCTATCCTGAGCTGACTTCATGTTAGCCCGGATCTGTCGTACTTCTGCTTGAACTTGTCCAGATACTCTGGTCCTATAATGACCGTCTCACTCGACTCATCCCAGCATAATGGCGTGTGACATGGTCTACCGTATAAGCCTGGAAGGGAGACATCTTGATCGAAGCATGGTAACTGTTGTTGTAGCTAAACTCGATCAGATGTAACTTGTCAATCCAGCTGGTCTGAAAGTCAAGTGCACATGCACGTAACATATCCTCAAGTGTCTGGATGTGCGCTCACTCTGACCATCTGTCTGTGGGTGGAACGCTGTACTTAGCTTCAGCTCGGTACCAAGCGCTTCCCGTGTGGATTTCCAATACTGGAGAGGAATCTGGTATCCCTGTCAGACACGATAGTCTTTGGTACCCCATGGTGCCGAACAATCTCTCTATCAAAGAGCTCTGCAAGTTTTGCCACTTTCCAGGTGTCCTTCATCGGTATGAATCGAGCCACCTTGGTCAGTCGGTCAACAACAACCCAAATCATATTCAGACCTCCCCTTGTAGGCGGAAGCCCTACTACGAAGTCCATAGAAATGTCATGGAACTTCCACTCAGGCACTGGCATTGGCTGTACCATACCACCAGGCCGTCGTGCTCAAACTTGACCTTCTGGCAAGTGAGACACCTCAATACATAATCATTCACATCCTTTTTCATTCCAGTCCACCAAAATAACGTTTCATACCCTTATACATTTTTAAGCTCCGGGGTGAATCGAAGTCGTAGAACAGTGGGATTCACTCAGTATGCGCTCCTTCAGCTCAGCGCTACTCCTCGGAATACACAGTCGGCCATTCTTCAGCCTAATCAGGTCATCATCGTGGAGCCGAAGTCGTACTTCTGACCCTCGAATGTGCCATCAATAAGCTTCTGTCTAATCTCCAACATACTGATCCGTCATCTGAGCACTCCGCACCTCTTCAACCAAGCTAGAATGAGAGACTAGCGAATGGAGAGAGTGTGCTCGGACTCATGTGTCAGCTACCACATTTGCCTTACCCTCTTTATACTGCAGATTAATGTCGTAGTCGTTTAGAAACTCGACCCACCTTCTTTGTCTCATGTTCAACTCCTTCTGAGTGAACAAGTACTTTAAAGTCTTGTGGTCTGAATAAATTGTCACACTTACCCCATACAAGTGATGTCGCCACATCTTCAGCGCGAAGACAATGGCACCCAATTCTAAGTCGTGGGTAGGGTAGTTTCTCTTCTTCAGCTGTCGGGAGGCGTATGCTACGACCTTCCCGTGTTGCATCAACACACAACCCATACCTCTGCCTGATGCGTCGCAATAGACCTCAAAACCATCTGGACCGTCTGGTAAAGTCAGGACTGGTGCAAATGTTAGAGCATCCTTGAGACTCTGAAAAGAACTCTCGCAGTCATCTGTCCACTCAAATGGAGCATCCTTTTTCATCAAGGAAGTCATCGGCTTCGAGACACTGGAGAAGTCCTTCACAAACCTCCTATAATAACCTGCCAGACCGAGGAAGCTCCGATGTCGGTAACTGTCTTCGGCCTAGGCCAGGTGCGTACTGCATCAATCTTTGCCGGATCAACAGTGATCCCGGCTTCAGAAATCACATGACCAAGAAAAGATACTTGGTTCAACCAAAATTCACACTTTGAAAATTTAGCATACAATTGATTATTTCTCAATGTTTGCAACACACTTCTCAGGTGGCTTTCGTGCTCACCCCTCGATTTCGAGTACACAAGAATATCGTCGATGAAGACTACCACTGACTTGTCCAACTGATCTTGGAACAAGCAGTTCATTAAGTCCATGAACTTAGCTGGTGCATTGGATAGACCAAATGGCATAACTGTAAACTCATAATGTCCATATCTGGTTCTGAATGCTGTCTTCTCAATGTCACTGTCACGGATGGCAATCTGATGGTATCCGATCGTAGATCTATCTTGGAGAATACTGATGCTCCTTTCAACTGATCAAATAGTCGTCGATGCGTGGTAAAGGGTAACGTTCTTCACCGTAACTGCATTCAGCTCTCGATAGTCAATACACAGGCGGAGGCTACCGTCCTTCTTCTTCACGAAGAGGACCGGTGCTCCCCATGGTGAAACGCTAGGGCGGATAAACCCCTTGTCGAGTAGGTCTCTCAGCTGCTCCTTGAGCTCAGTCATCTCTGCTGGAGCCATACGATAGGGCACCTTCGCAATTGGTCCGGTGCTCGGAACCAAATCAATCTCAAACTCTACTTCCCGTGCTGGCGGCATGCCCGTTAGTTCCTTAGGAAATACATCAGGAAACTCCGACACTACCGGCACATCAGGACTAAACTCTGGGTCTCTCTCTATGTCCTGGACATAGCAGAGGTATACATCACTCCCTCGTCGTAGTTCACGACTCATAGCGATGGCGGTGATGATCTGAGTCGAAGGCTCCCTAGGCCTCTGGCGGTAAGATATAGTAACCCCAGACGGACTCCGAAGAAGCAGACGATGCTCGGCACATAGGATTCTGCCCTTGTACCGCTCCAACCAGTTCATCCCGATGATCACATCAAAACCAAGTCCCTCGAACTCTATTAAGTCGATCGGGAATTCCTCACCTCTGATTCGTACAACAACATCTCGGTGGTAGCGGGTACACCTGATCCGCTCTTTCGACGGGAGAGTGACTAGAAAGTCTGGCATCTCATCACCGTCTAACCACAGCCTCTTCGCAAAAGATAGCGAAATAAATGTATGTGAGGCTTCGGAGTCGAACAAGATCGAAGCGTCCACGCCATTGACTGGAAAGGTACCGGTGAGGATTGTGCCGCTCTGCCGCTTCTGCCTCATTGCAGACACTCAGTATACCTCCCGTTCTGAGTGCACAGCCTAATTCATTGGCAAACTAATAAGTATTTGGTAACAACACGGTTGACATACTTCAAACAACTCCACTTTATTCATTAACATTCTCTTTACACCACAAAGTGGTTTACATCTCTGACATAACTAACACATACAACATCTAACATGTTTAACTACACTGGTTTAACACATTACATATATACAAGGCTTTAAAACTGTCTGAAGGTCAAATTCAAACGTCCGGGTTTCATGTGTGTGGCATTGATCACTGCCGATGGTGCGGTATTCAGTTTGATCTTCTTGATGCCATGGTATAGCATCCTTGACTGCCCACCCATGATTAGTACATCTCCTGATTTCAACACTAACTTCTTTGCGAGATCAGCACGTTTCTGCTCGCCATATATAAACACTGCGGTATCACCAATGGACCAAGACACCACGGTACTCCCTTACTTAGAGACTCGGGTGACTCGTCCTTATCTTGGTGTAACCCTAACCGTCCACCTTTCTGGTAGAAGTTCACAATACATAAATCCGCTTTAACACTTGGTATTGAATTTGATTCAACTTGCTGAGCAATTCCCACGGCGTGGTTAACGACCGCAAGGAACTCCTCAGGTATACTTGGTACAGTTGCTTCATCTTCAGCTAGCACTTCTTGATATGTCTTGGTGTAAGGGTTCCAGTCCTTACCCATGCACATCATCTTCAATTTCATTCTTGATCCGCTCAAGTATTCAGGTGTATAGAAACCTCCAGGTGCTGCTCCTAGTTCATTGCATCGTCTGATGATGTGGATTTGCGCTTCCGGTGTCAGGTATCCATTTAAAAGTATCATACCGGGTTGGATGACCTGACATTGCTCCATTGGAAAGTCGGTGATGTTGATGGTGGTTTCTTCAGGGTTTGGTGTGGGTGGGATTGGATAGCAAATACTGAAGGTTCCTAAGTTTCAAATTACCTAATTAGGTGTTCTCACATTATACTTTAACTGTTTACTCACATAGTAGTACACTTGGACTCACTAACACACATGCATGAAATGCGGTATGCAATCACTTATTTCATTCAACAGTTTAGGCGGTACCTGGTCTAGAAGAGGGCCCTGGCACCTCAGACCGGTCCACCACATGCAGGGTGGCCTTGCTAGGTCCCGACCCCTTCCCCTTCTGGGAATCTGTGTACCTCTGATCTGGGGGTGGCTGATTCGCCGTCTTCGGGCCATCGGTGGTCGCGGTGGCCTTACCCTTCCATTGCCCCTTAGGCCTGTAGTTTCGGCTGTTCGGGTTCTGCCAGCACTCATAGTCGCAGTGCCCCATCTTTTTGCAGTATCGGCACTGCACATCATTACCCTTGCAGTCTTTGCCGGGGTGGTCTCCGTTACACCACTTACAGTAGTAGTGGCGCTCCGGTCCAGAGCCCGTGCTAGCTGCTAACACATCACACATTCAGTACTTACTTCACAAAATAACAAAACACACTAGAATTCGGTATTGGAATTTGATTAATTACCCTTGGGTGGGTAAGAGCGTAAGGGCTTGGCCGCATACGCGTAGGTGAGCTGCAGAGGCTCCTCAGCAGTGGTGGTCTGGGCCTGGCCCTTGCCACCCTGTTGCTGTCCTTTCTGGGACTGGGGGTATGGCTTCTTCTTCTCCTTTCCTCCCCCTTGCCCTTGCGTGCCTTGGCCCTCGCTCATGGCCTTGCGCTTGAGGGCACTCTCCTCGTCCCTCAGACGGACGGTGATCTCAACAATTGCAGCGGCATGATAGCACTCATGCAAGGTAGTATACCCGCTCGGCCCCATACCATAGCGTAGGCGGTAGCTCAATCCGTTGTAGAAACGGTTCACTAAAATCCGGTCTGAGTAACCCAGATCCGGCAGCAGATGGATGAGTCCGATGAAAGCGGTGTAATACTCATCAACTGTCATCTTATCCCCTTGTCTCAAACTGTCAAGCTCCAGGCGCTTGGCCTCCTGAACATGAATCGGGTAGTACTTGGCTCGCAGCAGGGCCGTGTACTCCCTCCACTGGAAGGTAGGATTACCAACTCTTCCCTCCCTTACCAGGTTCCACCAAGTCTGAGCCAATCCCTTCAGGTAGTAAGCGGCTAGTCGAACCTTGGCACCAGCAGGAACATCCAAGGTCTCGAAAGCGGTCTCCATCTCGGAGATGTACGCCTCCAGCTTACTAGGGTCGGTCTCCCCACTGAATGACGGGGGTCTCAAATCCGCCAACGCTTTGACCCAGTTGGTCTCGCGCGGCTGTGGTTGCGGTTGTGGCCCTTGTTGACCCTCACCACCATGCTGCTTCTGTTGCTGCATCGCAGCTAATAACTGTGGGACCATCTGGGCTACGGCGGCCGCAACAACGTCGGCCATAACCTGTGCCGTAGGGTTCTCCCCCTGGTTCCCAGTATCACCAATGCCGCGCCCGCGGCCTCGACCTCGTGGTCTACCTGACATCTGAATTCACATGAACATTTATTAGCACTGTGCTTGCACACTTATCGGTCCAACGGTTGTATCATCTTCCCGACAATATGGTATCTCCACACCTAGTTAGTGGTTAACCTTCTCATAACTGTTACTTAGGTAACTATGGTTAGATTTCCTAACTCGGTATATTCCTAAGCTCGGTATTCTAGCCATCAGAGCGATACTTCGCTCTGATACCACTTTTTCACCCCCTCTACGCACTTAACAATACTTGAAATCGCAGCGGAATTAAACAACTAAACGATATCTAAACGATTTGGTGCTACAACGCCGTTAACCACCCACGTGGTCAACAAGGCAGAATAAATACGAGTGTACCGGTCTGATGATCAGACTCCCGAGCATAGAACTAATAACCATTAATGCATAAACATAATACCGAGTTTGTAACTACATCCATACACTGTAACTGTACATCACAAACTGTCACTACGAATTGTCAACGGCCGTCACTGTACTACAACGGTACCAAAAATATATCGCCACGGGAGCACAGGCGCATCCTGGGCACAACTCCAAAAATAATCAAAAGTAAACCTGCATCCTAGAATCTATAGCCATTCCGCTTCTTCGATCCTCATCCTGCAGTAAAAGAAATATGGAGCCCCCGAGGGGGTCAGCAACCCTTGGCTGGTATGGTTAACGCGCAGCCCATCGGCTACCGGGATACGCGCAACTAATTGTCATGATGACATGGCATTCATTTTAAACATACAACATATACATATATCACAACAAGAGTATTGTATACAACATCACACATAACATACAAGAACAATTCCTCTTAGGAAATGAACCAACACAATTAGTTCCCATGGAGGGCCTTGAGAATGTTGCCAAACTCATGCTAAGCTCGTTACATAACTCGTTACCGTCCTGTTAGATTGAATGGATAACTTAACACAAGGTGCCTCGGATATAGTGATCCAAGCACACCGAAACAAAACGTAGTATGCTCCTGTGGCCCGACGTGAGTCAGTAAAATAGCCTTGGTTAAGCTAAAGGGAAGGTTGGAAACCAAATTGGAAAACAACCATAACATACAAAGAGAATCGAACCGGTTATGACATCGACTCCCATACTCACACGCGTGGCCGGAACAGACCGGACTCCTCACTTCCCCCGTTAGCACTTGTTAGAAGTTCAACATTGAACTCAATGTACAATTCACAAGCAATTGGTTAAGTCTTGATAGACACACACAAGGGAAGAGAGAGTCACACTTAACAATATAATAATATTTAACAACTGTAAACTCGTTACATGATTTAAGTCTTACAAGGTCATAAACACACAGAAAAACAAACAACACACAAGCCGGTGTAAACCGGTAGGCAACAGACTGCAAGAAAACCATACCTTGGTCCCTGCTTCGATTGGTTTCCACCGTAGGCAACTCCTATACATAATTAACGATGTCGGTTAATTAACTTATTCAACTTGTAACTTACTAAGTGTTTACATGTTTTCATGACCATGTTTTACCCTTAATCTTACACTCATTTTATCTTTATTATTCATACTAGGGCCCACTGCATAACTCTCATTCTCTTTCTTAGATTTAAAGAATTTTTTTTTTCTGGTTCGGACCGCCCCTCTGGGGAGGTCTCCAGGGGCGGTCCACAACAGAATGTCTCACTCATGCAGCAGACAACAGGACCTCCCCACAGGGGCGGTCCGTAGGGGCGGTCCACTGCAGAACCAATTTTCTAATGTGTTTTCTCCTCTTTTTGAACTCCAAATTCATCCCAATTTTTTCCTATGTTTTACACATGTTCTCCTACATGTTTTAACATCTTTTGGGCACACTTAAACCCTCTCTAAACATCTCAAAAACTCCTTAAACTTTTACTCTGCGTTTACTAAGTCCTTAACACTTAGAACATCTTTTTTTCTTACACTTTTAACTTGTATTCTTGCCTAGGACTTCATCTAACCAAAGTATTCCCTCACTACCTTATAATCATCTCTTTAAGCATCATTTGCACTACCACAATCCCCTTAACACAAACTTTCTAGGTCCTTCTCACAAGCTCTTATTTTAAACCCTCACGGGGCATTTCCCTTTCATTGCTCACCAAACTTTGCACAAGACTAAAACACACTCTTACTACTACCTTGGTATGCTTACAATCACCCATTTGATTCTCTAAACTTCCTTGAACAATTCCCAAGTCATTTTCATACTTATGAACACCAAAATTCCTTTCCTTTCTCCAAATCAACCCTTAACAATTCCTAGTGAACCCTAGGTCATCAAACTTCATTAAAATACCTAAACTTCTTATTTTCTATTCAAATTTTGACATGGCTCCCCTAGTATTTTCTTACACACCAAACACAAGGTTTCTCACCCTTGTACACTCAAGAACATTTATTCACACAAAATGTTCTTTACACACAACTAAACCTTAAACTACACTACATAACAATATAGTGCACAATTTAAATTGCTTGGCACTTAGGCCCTTAAATTGCATGGCTCTTAGGCCCTTAAATTGCATAAACCTTAAACACTGAATTTCCCACATAATATTTGCCTTTGACCTGCGAATACATACAACAACACATATGCCTTTTTAATAAACCCTTGAGGGTATTTTTACTAGCTCATTTACCATTGGCTCCTTAAGTAGTTTGTTAAGCATTTTAAAACTTAATTTTCCTAAGGCACTTTAGGTTAGGTAATTTACCTCTTTTCCTTTCAAACTTCTTTCTTGTTTCCTTGGATAGGGAATGAGCAAGGAACTTGATCACTTGTCAATCTTCCATCCACACACAAGTAACGATAATGAGCATTAAGCCTCATGCTTGTACTCATTGATAAACCTAGGTTATATAATGTCTTAAAACACATAAATGAATGTTTTACCTTAGAATTGAGTAGGAATTGAATTAAGTAGCAAGATAGGACTCCACCTAGTCCCTTGAAGATTAGAATGAGCTAAAAATAAGCAAAAGAAAACACCATGAAGAAGGTGATTTCGGTCACTTATGAAAACAAGAGGAACTGAAGTTTTTCTTTGAGTTTCCTTACCTTGAAGCAAAGGAGAACAACAAGGTGTGAAAAGATGAGCTCAAGCTCCTCCCATGGTGATTCCTCTTGGCACCGAAATGGAGGTTTTGGAGTTTTGAAAAGACAAGATTGTAGAGCTTGACTAAACTAAGAGAATGGTGGTCTTGAAATTATTTTTGGAGCATGGAGCTAGGAGTTATGGACAATCAAAGATGGAGAATGGTATATGGCTGTAGCAAAACCGTGAATGGAGAGGAGGAAGAGAGGTAGGAGACGGTGGGAACAAAGAAGGAAAGGAGATAATGAAGGAAAGGTAAGTTTGTAAGATATTTATGCTTAAAGTAAATAGTAACTTACTTTATCATTACTTCTTTACTTGTTAACTAGCAAAGGTGGTGACTCACCTTATAAAAACCGGCCCCCTTTATGTACTTAGGGGTGTTTTGGTCTTTGTTGACCAATTTACTTACTTATATTGACTTATGTTATAAACTAGCTTATTTAGTTACTATTCATAAAAACAAGGCACATAGATGTGAAATTTTTTATTTCCCATTGATATAGACTTCTAAATGTGATACTAAGTAGTACACATGTTAATTAAAGAGTAATGATGGACATTTAGCCACTCAAAACCCATTTACAAGACAATTTTTCAAAAATGTGCTTTAAGACTCCTTAAAGCACATTTTGTGTTTTAACTTGTTTTCAAGCTTGGTTTTCTTTGGTAATTGATTAAATATGTTCATTAATATATAAATAAGGTCTTGGTAGGCTCTTACAGTTTAAACCAAGGTTATCCCAAGCTTAGAGCACATTTTAGCCCTTATTGACCTTAAGGTATTTACTTGTGTTTTCTATGGTTTAAATTGTTTACTAATGTTTCTAAGACTCTTTTTAGTCTTAATATACCTTATTTTAGTGTTTAAACAACATGCCAGGGTTTGGGGTATTTCAAAGTCCATAAAATGTCACTATGTCATTGACCAGAAGTAAAAAAAAACAAAAATACCCGTGCTAGTTAACAAAGTACTTTTAAAGTTCATAATATGTCCTGTGTTAAAAAATTCACTAAAATTCACTACAAATTCAAAATACTAGAAAAATATAGATAACTATAAAATTATATTTAAAAAATTATAAAAAATTACAAAAATAAATATATATAATAAAATATCATAAAACATTGAAAAAAATTTATTTCTTAGAATTTTTTTAAAATTATTTAGTATCATATAAAAGTATATAGAGTTTTAAACACATAATTTATACTAATTTTTCTACAAATTTAGACCAATATAGTATCATAATTTATACCAATTAATAAATGCTAAGGGGTTTGATTGCGGCGAAGTCTTCTGTCGAGAAAAATGTACGCGCTTATACGCGCTTACCCCCTTCCTAGTAATTAGGTTTTGTTCTTCTTCTCGAAAAAAAACCAGCGGCGGCGATCAAGGAACTGACTACTTTCTAGCGAAACAATTTTCCTTTTCCATTTCTCTGTTGGTGGCGTGTGTTGCAATTAAAGAAAGTGTTATCCCTAGACTGTGGCGTCGAGACCGGCGGGCTCCGTTTTTCCTTTCCCACACGCCTTCAATTGTTGGTAATCTGCTTCAATGGAGTTCAAGTTTCAGGCCCTCTCAATCCCATGATGGAGCACATATCAGAAAGAAAAAGAGACCATGTCCTGATGGAGCGACTTCCCAAGATTTAATCCGTAACGTATACCCAACTATCGACTGGAAGAAGGGCTCGTTCTGTGAAATTGTTTCGGAGCAGAAGATGCAGGACATGATAGAGCTTTCAGACGATGAAATTTCAGACTTCAACGATTCATCCCCGGAAGATGTTATTGGGAATGACGACAATCTGTGTCCAATTATCACTCTCTCCAAAGAGATTGACAGAAAGATTAGGAGGGAGTGGAGAAAGGCGGTGATTATATAACTTATAGGTAAATCCTTTCCTGCACAAATCCTTTGTGATAGATTAGTTCAATGTTAGAAATTGTCGGGCAAATTTGACTTCACTCCTTTGGGCAATGGATACTATATGGTTAAGTTTGATGACAAAAGGGATCAAGATTGCGTTCTGTCTGAAGGTCCTTGGGTCATCTCTGATCATTACCTATCGATAAGGAGATGGGTTCAAGGTTTCGATGTCAACACAAAAGCTTTAACTAGTATGGATGTTTGGATCAAATTCCCAGAGCTAGGTCAGGAATATTAGAATGAAGCAGTTCTTTCAATTATCAGAGCTAGGGTTGGGAGTGTTCGAAAAGTCTCTATTACCAAATCGAAGATTGGGGTTCTCTATGGCAGGGTGTGTGTTTCAGTTGATCTAACCAAGCCCCTTCTAGGTAAATTCTGATTCTAGAATCACACACATTACATTTTATATGAAGGGGTTCATCTAGTTTGCTTCCGGTGTGGATGCTTTGGTCACCATTTCACAAAGTGCCCAAAGAAAGAGGATGAGAAAGCTCCAGCCAACGAGGGTGGTTTTAAAGCTGTTCAAAAGCTTAGTGAGAAAACTCTTCCTCAGGAACAGGTGGACTTTGGGCCATGGATGACGGTTTACAGAAGGAAAAAAACTCCAGGGACAAAGGTCAGTAGTAAAAGTAAGGTGAAACAAGGAAAGAAACCGATTATTTAAGCTCACGTGAATCCCTTTTCAGCTCTGGTAAGGATAGATCAGGGAGACTATGAGTCAAGAGTCAAGGATTCCCCTGAGGACAGCAATAAAACAGCTGAGCACCCTTCAGAGCCACCAAGGAAAGAAGATATACCTAATGGGGAGTCACAACACCCAGACGTGGTGAAGACTCATGCTGTTTCCAACCCTCAGAGGAAGATGTCAATGTCGGTGGTTCTTGATCCTGATAAGCTGGAGGATGAACTGCAAGATGGAGAAAGCGTTCCTTGAAGCTCCTAAGACCTTGTCTTTAATCAGGTTGTACCTTTCCGTCTTTATTATCCTGATCACATCTATGGAGGCTCTTATTAATATGCTATCTTGGAATGTTAGGGGTGCTGCCAAGAGATATTTTCTCCCTTTCATTAAGAACTTGATTTCCATGCATAAACCACATGTATACTTTTATTCGAGCCTAGGATTAGTAGGGCTCAAGCTGATGGTATTATTAGGAAGATTGGTTATCTTAATAGTTTTTGTGTCCAAGCTTATGGATTTAGTGGCGGTCAATGGCTGATTTGGGATAACTATGTGTCCATTGATGGTGTTATCATCTGGTAGACAATTTATCCACACTCGTGTGAGTTTTCATAAATTCTCCATTTTCTCCACTTTTGTGTATGCTAAACCTGATAATGCAGCTAGGATCTCTCTTTGGAATTCTTTATCGTGCTTGCCTAAGGGTGGTTCTTGGATTCTTATGGGGGACTTCAACTTTATTCTATCCTTATCTGATAAGAAAGGAGGGGTTAGATCTCTAAATAGGGGCAGTAAAGCTAATCTAGAATGGTATCACTCAAATGGTCTCATGGAGATTCCATCTGAGGGCTGCAAATATTCCTGGACTAATGGCTCTATTTTTGTTAAATTGGATAGAGCCTTAGTCTCTTGTAATTGGTTTGATTTCTTTCCTGCTTCTAAATGTGTTATCTTGCCTAGAGTAAGATCTGACAATTCTCCCATTCTGAATTTTATTCATAATAAAGACCCTAGTCCTAAGACCGCTAAACCTTTCAGATTTCTGATTGCTTGGTCTTCGTGTGATGACTTCTATAATTTGATCCAGGAGTCCTGGACTCTGGGCCAAAGTGTTCCCCATAACCTAGCTCGCCTAGCTGATACTTTAAACACCTGGAATAGAGAGATTTTTGGGAATATTTTTTGGAAAAAGAAAAGATTATTAGCTAGGATTGCGGGTACCTAAAAAGCCCTAGAGAAGAGCCAACATCCTTTCTTAAGAAATCTGGAAAGAAGCTTGGGTGTTCATTTAGAAGAGGTCTTACTAGCTGAAGAATCCCTTTGGTTCCAAAAATCTAGGGAACAATGGTTATGTTATGGGGATAAAAACACTAGTTATTTCCATATGACAACGTTAATTAGAAGCGCCAGATCTAGAGTGTTGTATCTAGAGGATAGTTCTGGCAACAGGGTTGAAGGGGATGAGAGTTTGATGAACTTGGCGGTTTCTTCTTTCAGAAATATTTACACACAGGAGCCCACTGGTAATTTACTTAACTTAGGACAAGACTTTCCTGCGATTAGCTCTGAGCTGCGAGAGTCCATATCTTCTCTTCCTGTTTTACAAGAAGTTGAGGAGGTTATTAATTCTATGGGAATCTTTAAAGCTCCTGGTCCGAATGGTTTTCATGCTTGCTTTTATAAAAATCATTAGGAGATTATCAAATCTGATGTCTATGACTTTGTTTATAACGCTTTTAGTAATGGTGTTTTTGATAAGAGCGTTAATGAGACCCTACTTTGTCTAATCCCAAAGACCCTAATCCCATCTCTATAAAACAATTCAGGCCAATTGCTCTTTGCAATGTCTCTTACAAGATCATTTCCAAAATTCTAGCAAATAGAATTAAAGCATTCCTTCCGGATGTAGTTTCCCCCTTTCAAAATAGCTTTGTCACTAACCGCCATATCCAAGATAACCATGTTATAATGCAAGAAGTCCTTCATTCAATGAGGAAAACTAAGGCTAAAGAGGGGTGGGTAGTTATAAAGGTAGACCTTGAAAAAGCCTATGATAGGCTATCATGGAATTTTATCAAGGACACTTTACAACGCCTTAACCTCCCTAGATCTGCTATTGAGCTTATCATGTTCTGTGTGCAATCAGTTAGTATGAGAATCCTTTGGAAGGGATGTCAATCCGAGCCCTTCATCCTCTCCAGGGGCATTAGACAAGGGATCCACTCTCCCTCTACCTTTTTGTCCTTTGCATGGAGAGACTCTGTCTCATATTATTGAATGGCACATTTCTAATAAAAGCTGGAAACCAATCAAACTTAGCCATAAAGGGCCTTGCATTTCCCACTTGTTCTTTGCCGATGACTTGGTTATTTTGGGATCTGCTACTGAGAGTAATATCTTGGGTATGAAAGTTGTTCTTGATATTTTCTATTCTGCTTCTGGTGAGAAAATAAGTTTAGAGAAATATAGACCGATTTTTTCCAAGAATGTCCTTCCTAGGAAAAAGCTTAGGATCAGTCAAGCAGTAGGCATCCCCTTGGCTGATAACTTTGGGAAGTATCTTGGTATTAACTTACTCCAGGATAGAACTAATTCTAATTTATTTGCTGACTTGGTGGAAAGAATTAGGTCGAGAGTAGCCGGTTGGAAAGCCAATTCTCTTTCATTTGCCGGTCGATTAGTTCTAGCTAAATCAGTTATTGAATCAACTCCCACATTTCATATGATGTCTCAGAAACTCCCTAGTAACACTTGTGCTCTCATTGAGAACATTTGTAGATGTTTTTTATGGGGTCACAAAGAAACAGATAGGAAACTGCACACGGTTGGCTGGTCTACCATCTGTAGACCTAAGATCGAAGGAGGTTCAGGTCTCAGAAATATTAATATTATGAATAAAGCTTGTCTTGCGAAACTAAGTTGGAGATTCCTCCAGAATGAGGGCAGTTTCTGGGTGAATATTCTCACTAACAAATATAAAAATCCCCAAGCCAGATCAGCATCCTGTGTTTGGAGAAATATTTGGTCCAGTAGAGATCTCATTGCCTCCGGATCTAGATGGAAATTAGGGGATGGTCAATCTATTTCCTTTTGGCTTGATAGATGGTTGTATGAGAAACCCTTGAGATCTTTTCTACAGTGCAATCAGGTTGTTGACTTATCAGCCAAGGTTGCCCACTTCTGGACCCCTGGAAACAGTTGGAATTTCACCTATCTTGCTTCTGTGTTACCGCCTAGGATCCTTACCACGCTATCTAGTAAATTTATTTCGAAGGAGGTGGGGCTGATAATCTTGTATGGTCTGATTGTAGTAATGGCCAATTATCGGTGTCTAGTGCTTATGTTAGAATGGATAATACTGGGGTTAAAAAAACAATTTGGAGGGTAATATGGAGTCTAGGAATTCCGGATAAAATTAAATGTTTTCTTTGGCTCACAACCCATAACGCACTTAAAACAAAAGCTTTACTCTATAGATATGGTCTTATTGCAAATTAGACTTGTAATGCTTGTGGTGGCAGGGAAGATGCGGAGCATATTTTTAGACAATGCAGTTTTGCCATTGATGCCTGGAATTCGATTATTGATAATGTGTCTCTGCTTTGTGATTCCCCGTTGTTAAATTTTAATGAATGGCTGCTTTCTAATCTGAATAGTAAACAGACTTCTGTTCGTTTTAACGGCATGATGTGGGGTCAGATCTTTGCAATTACGTGCCATACTTTATGGCATTGGAGAAATGTCAAGTTACATAATGACATTACTGAACCATCTCTTACACTATCTATGTTATTTTCGAGACTGTAGAGGCATCTGATATGAGATTCTTCTCTTCATACTGTAGGTCTAGCTGCCATTGTGCGTGACAGAAGCAAGAGATGGGAACCTCCTCCTCCAGAATTCCTGAAGTTTAATACTGTTGCATCTCGGAGACAATCTGGAGAGGCAGCAGCAGCTGGAGTCGGTAGAGACACCAAAAGGAATTGGATAAGTGGCTTCCTACGGAACCTAGGTGATACCGAAGTCCTAGAAGCAAAATTATCGGGTATCTTTGACGCTCTAAAGCTGGCACGAAGCACCAGTTACCAAAATTTCATTATTGAATCTGATTCACTGGAGGCTATACGGCTGATAACTAGAGGAGTTCAACCCACTCATCCCTTGGAAGGGCTAGTCTCTAGCTGTAGAAAACTGATGTTGTCCCTTAGTCAATGTTGTATACATAGTATTAGCCGTGAACAAAACCAGTTGGCAGATATGCTAGCTAAATTAGCCCATAGCTCGGACAGGGGTTGTAATGTCGTTAGCTCACCACCGGCGGATATTCTGCAGGTGCTTATCCAGGAATGTCCTCCCATTGATGTGGATACTATTGGTTAAATAAAATAAATTCCCTTTTCTGATAAAAAAAAGCCAAGTTGGAGTCAATTTCAACACCCTCTCTCCTGCGAATGTAATTTTTTTTTTAAAAAAGAAAAAGGTCATGAAAAATACGATGCACACATCGGGTGTGAATGTGGTCTTCATTATTTGGATAGAGAAACAAAAAAAAAATTCAAAATGTTATACCTTACAAAATATAAGTGCAAAAAAATTATATCATTGTTCATCATAATTCGTGATTTTTAAAACAAGATGTATCACAAATATATTTTGGTAAACATAAAATTTATGTTTTTTGAATGAGTATATATAATACGTATTATAAAAGTGAATCTTATTCATTAACAAAATGAATCTTCCTTTATAAGCAAATAAGCCTTATTCATTAACAAAATGAATCTTCTTTAAGATTCACTTTTTAAAAATTAAAAGATTCATTTTTTTATAAAAACAAAAGATTCTCATTGTTTAATGTGAAAGGTTCACTATTCTTAAACATAAAATTCACTTTTCAAAATTTGAAGATTCACTTTTCTCAAACAAAGGATTCACTTAAAATAAATGAAAGGTTCATATTTTTCTCGCATAAGTTTGTGGTAAGATTCACTTTACTTAAACGAAAGATTAACATTTCAAAATCATCATATTGACATTTTAAAACCCTTTGATTTACTTTTTTTAAACCCTCTAGTCAACTTTTTTAAACCTGATTCACTTTTTAAAACACATGTGATTCACTTTTGTTAAAGCTCTGATTCAAAACAGTCTGATTCATGTTAGTTAAACCATCTCTGTTTACGTGATTCACTTTTCTTAAACATAAGATTCACTTTTCTTAAATATTTGATTCAATTTTCTTAAATGACATATTCATTTTTCAATAAATGAAAGGTTCGTATCGTTCTCGTATAAGTTTGTGGTAAGATTCACTTTTCTTAAACATTTGATTCATTTTTCTTAAACAAGATATTCACTTTCCAATAAATGAAAGGTTCATATTGTTCTCCCATAAGCTTGTGGTAAGATTCACTTTTCTTAAACACATTGTTAGGGTTGAGTCCGTGCCCATGAACACCTGCAAATTTTTATTTTTTACAAATTTGAACTTTCTTTTTAATTTGAGAGATTAGGGCTCATGGTCATGAACACTAGGTCCGTGGTCATGGACGATAGTGAAATTTGATCTAATTTGACTCCTGATACCTAATTTAGGATAGTATAATTTTCAATTTTAATTTATCTCAAAAAAAGTCAAAACCTCAAAAATATAGAAGCTTGCACACTTAGTAATAAGCCTTTAATGACATTAGTAAAGGAAAATTTCAAAGGGTAGTGAAAGTAATGTGAACTCAGAAAAGTTATATTACCAAGCCCCCAAACCCTGAACTCCTACCTTTCCAAGTTTATGTAGGTTACAACTTTGGTGCCGATTCATAATAGGTTCCAGTGGGCTAACTTAGGTTATAATAGCTATAGTTCTATGACATAGTTGTTAAACTTAGATTATAAGTGATTGACATCCGAGTGGTAGAGGACTGGAGTAGGGGACGGAAGGTCCTGAGTTCGAACCCTCTTACTACTCACTTTGTTGGGGGAATGGAGTTTCTCTTATTACTCATCCCTGGGGGAGTGGGGGAATGGAGTGGCGAGAAGGACGGTCCCAAGGCAAGCATGTCCGTCATATCGTCAGAGATGCAAGTGAAAGGTTGTAAGAAGTTTCCAATGGATGCTCGAGGGTCACCTCTAAGGAGAGGTCAAGGAAGGTTCCTTGAGTCAGTGTTGTTTGATTTGCCCTTGCGGCACCCTAGGCCATGTGCCTATAATTATCAAAAAATAAGTGAATCTAGAACCTGATCAAATTTCAATCTGTCAAGGAATAACAGGTATATTTACAATTCATGTATCGATCTCTGACAAAGGTAGCAATTAATGCATCAAAGTTCGTCAATCCATGAATACATCGATAATTTACATGAGGTTAAAGGTTTTCATGTAACTATAATAATTCACCCATCTATTATATAACTAACCCTTAATTACCTTCTCAAAATGATTTTGACCTATTGCGTCTATTTTATGTTGTTGGTATGATCATGATATAGAGTCCGGAGCATGAGTTAAAATTGTAATGACCAAGATGTGTTTCAGAAGATGCATTTAAAAAGGTAATAGTAACTAATATGTAACTATTTGTAGAATAGTTCATTAAAGTCATTGGCAGTGATATGCTTATATTATGCTTCTAGTAGTATTTCTTTGGTTAATATACAAACTTATTTAAAAAAAAACTATTGCCAGTTTGAAAATAGTAACTAACAACTAGCTAAATTTATATAGGGTACTAACTAGATAGTCTTGATTATTGAAACTGTGGATGTTAAGGTAGAGTTTGTATGTGTTGGAACATATACCTTTTTTCTTGTCAAAATTGCTGGAAGAGGTAATATTGGCAACATCATCCCTTGAAGATGTTATAGAGGTACTACCTTTCAAATTAACTAATGCCACAATTAATTATATGTTCATCTTTTTATGCTCTCATCTTCTAACCCCAATATAAACTAAAATGTTTGTTATCAACAAATCCTCATTCGCCAACAACACTGTTATTTTCATTCAAATCCCAAGTAAACTTTGTTACATCTTTCATATTCTGCTACATAGTAATAAATACTTTACTACTACAATAGATCATTGTGTTGTTTGTGTTGTAAATGAGAGGAGGAGAAATTGAAGAGAGCCGTGAGATAGGGAGGCAACTGATATTCTTATTACGATATGAGTATACAGGACCTCTATTTATAGAGAGTACATGGGGAAACCCTAATTACAGATGTGGAGTCCACTATAAAATATATCTATTTATAACACTCCCCCTTGGACAAAACATCTTGTTATATGTTGCCTCGTTAAAAACCTCGCTTGGAAAAACCCTGTGGGATAAAAACCTCGAGCAAAGGAAAAGAGTACAGTCTTATAATAACTTTACATAGCTATGGCAATCAATCATAGATATTCTCACTTGGAATTTACATACAATGAATCCATTTGATGATTTTCATCGATTGCCTCGTTAAAACCTTACCTGAAAAAAACCCCAGTGGGAAAAACACCATGGTGAAGGAAAAAGAGTACAATCATCATCGCTCCCTTTGATGAAAACATCACTTTATTACTTTGATTGTATGCATCCCCAATCTTTAATTGGTCCTGCACCCAGTTACTTGGGAAGCACTTGGTTGAATACATCCATCACTTTTGCAGTTTTGCATATTTGCTCTATATTAATATCGATGTGTAACACCCCAACCGCTAATCTCGTCATTACCTCTTAAACTGTCACATTTTACCATTAATCTCGCAACGCAACTCTAAGTACAACGGAGGGTGATACAATGCCGTTAGCCACCCACGTCGCTAACCAGGCCTAACTCAAATACAGTAACGGTCTGATGGACCGGAATAACCGAGTACTCAACACAATTCAATACTTATCCATTTCTACCGAGTCACGTAATACAATTCGTAGTTCAGTTTTTACTATACCAAGTCTACAACATACGGATGCCGATAGCACTTTCGGTCATACACCTCATTCAAATACATGAGTAAATTAAAATCTAACCACCCATGCTAACCACCGTCCCCGTCCTACTCTCGAACGATATCATCATTGGTGTACCTGCAAATAAAAACGGTGCCCCTAGGGGCTCAGCATATTGCTGGCATGAAATTC
The DNA here is from genome assembly GCA_023374045.1 of Limonium bicolor. Taxonomy (NCBI): domain Eukaryota; kingdom Viridiplantae; phylum Streptophyta; class Magnoliopsida; order Caryophyllales; family Plumbaginaceae; genus Limonium; species Limonium bicolor. Next base: position 246,223,077 of record CM041776.1, read on the forward strand.
GCATACCCCGCGTGCTAACCGGGGTACGCCGACTACTTTGTCGAGAGCATGGGATTCATTTTTAATTCAATCAACATGAAACATAGCAATACATTATATATGTATACTACACAAGGAATCAACATTCAGCCATGGAATACAATCCCTAACTAACATAACAAGGTTGTTAGTTTGTATCTACTTACTCTTAGGCCTTGAGGGTTTCTGCCTCCCTAATGCCTTAGTTACTTCGTTCATTTTCTTACCCACTCTCTTGGTTACTTCTTACTTAAGCTCTTTTAGTTCTTGAGACACTACAGTCTCATACTTACTTCACAATCATTTTCTCTTAATTATTTCTTAAGCCAAAACACATGGCCTCCGGGCAGAGTCATACGCAAGACTCACCACCGGGCTTTCGAGCCTAGTCTTACTTCCTTGGTTTCGACCCTACTCTGGGTCTAGCATGGTAGGAAGGTTCAACTAGCTACCGGAACTCTCTCTTAGTTCCTACTTCTTTCACATAGGTCTGAATCTCTCACGGACTACTCACATTCCCAACACTCCTCTCTCGGAGTTATAATATAATTATGTATATTAGTCTAGAAGCATCACTCTCGCTGATTCTAATGAATTAGGGAATTCTTCTTAAGTTCGGGTATTCTTAGGTTTAAGGGTTGCCCCACACATTTCGAATACTTAAGCTTTCGATTATTTTCTCATACCGGGTCGAATCCTCGTATAGGAGGTCGACCGTATTTTAAGGGAGTTTGATGGTCCCTTATGTCTCTTTTACTTTTCTCACAAGTTCACAACTTTGAACTATCTTCAATCCCCTAAATGGAGGTTCATTTATCTTTCCACTTTTATTTATTTCGTGGATTGTTTCAATTTGGTTTTCTAACCGTTATCGGGTGTTTACTCAACCCGTACAACTTCCTCACATTCTAGTGAGTTCATATGTTTACATTATCGTTCTTGGTTCAATAGTTTTCATGTGTTTGCACGTTTCGTGAAAATGCGAAACAACTCATCCTACGAGTCACTAACCAAACGGTACTTAACTAGGAGTTGGTCTATACACTAAGTTAGACCATATAGACATACAAGGTTGGTTAGTACACACCACATAAATCAAGATACATAATCAAGCAATGGGTCATTTTCATGCTTTACTCTTGATTAAGCCGGCACACAAACACATAACACACAAATCAGTGTAACACGGTTAGCATACGGGGCATGAGAAAATCATACTTTACACCATGGTTTAACTTTACCGAGTCACCTCTTGTTCCTCGGATCTCACTTCCGAATCACTAATCACATATCAAGTGATTCTATTAACATTAAGGTAATACGGCATGTAAAACTAGTACTCCTGTAATTAGCCCCGTTATCCCGTTATACTTAGTTTTACTCTTGTCAATTTATATTCTTACTTCTTACTCATCTCCAACACTTGTTTATACTTCTTAGGACCTTTAAAAGTCATGAAACAACTCATAAACATCATTCAAAACCACTACCCATCAATCCCCCATGTTTTGAAGCCTTAAAAACACATACGACTAAATTTTACACTTGGTCCGGGACATGGTCTGGGTCCCTAGTCCCGGACCAATGCTTTAATGTACTCTCGGGTGATTTTCTTACCTGGTCCGGGTCCTAGGTCTTGGACCAGCTGCTGGAATGTCTCTCGGGGCATTTTTAATGGCGGTTCGGGACTTGGTGTGACCCCTAAGTCCCGGACCCTGCTAAAAAGCTGATAAAACTACAATTTTCAACCCCAATTCCAACCTTAATCCACACCTAATCATTCCCTAATATTTCCACATGTTTTCTACATGTTTAATCACCTTAAAACATGCTCTAAACTTCCTCAAATCATTGGTTTTATCCTTGCTCAACTTCATGCTCAAATTCAACAAATTTCCATTCTTACTTTTACATTTTGCACACTCGTGCATTTCTAACTTCTTTTGATAGTTTCTATTCTTCTTCCAACCTTACCAAATCACTTATTGACCATTCCAATTCATTCCAAGACCAATGCACTTCTAAAACCCAAGTTCACTCCTTGTTTCACAAGTTAAGCACTCAAGTTCATCTCAAGCCCATCCAAGACTTTCTCACACAATTTGTGCTACAGATTTTGCACACTTTCCTCCTACCTCCAATCAACACTTCAACGTGATTTATTAACTCAAATCAACCTTCATCCATACCTAGCTAACCCTAGGTTATTCTTCACTCAAAACATCACTTAAATCACTTAGATTTGTACCGGAATTACGCCATAGCCCGACTACTTTCTAACATTGCCCAAAACTCATATCATCACCTAATTCAATTTAAACTAGCCAAACCCTTAAGGGGTTCTAAAAGCACACATAAATTCATTAATGCTCATCAAATTATCCACATACATCATAATGCTTAAATCACAACACACTTGGCTCCAAGGCCCTTACATCACAATCAAATTCACAATTCTCTCTTCTCACTACAAAGCACATTACCAACTCAATTTGGTTCATTCTTTAATTTTCCCATCCCATAATTCCTAGAGCATTCAAGATAAATATTAGGGTAGCTTAATTACCTTAAGTTCCCATGCTCTTTTCAACTATCCTCTTCCTCTTCTCCATTTTTCTTGACTCCAAAATCGGCCAAGGGCAAATCACTTGCCAAGAACTCTAAATTATCATTCAAAGAGGGAATGGGCTAAGTAAAAATACTTAATCACATTGAAACACCCTATGATTCAAGAAGAGGCTTAAAGCACAATTTTAGGGCTTACCTTTGGAGGATCTTGAATGGTTTTCAATCATGAATCAAAAGGGGCTTTCAACCACCCACTTGAGGCTTGGAATGTTGCTCAAACAAGGAAAGAAAACTAGGCATTAAAAGAGGCAAAATCAGCCAAGACTAAGGAGTGGAGAAAATTAGTTTTTCTCTTGAATCTTTTTACCTTAAATGGAAGAGGAGACTCCATGCTCCAAGAAACACCAACTTTCTCTTCAAATGGGCTATACCCATGGAGATTAACTTCAAGAATTTGAGATTTTGAAAAGAGAGAAAGATAGAGCTTGGTGAGGGGAGTTCAAATATACAATTTGTTTTCAATTTGGAGCTTTATTATGGCTTGAACGAGGAAGGGAATGAATAGAAGCCATGGATGGAGCTTAAAAAATGTTTTGGATGGAGAAAGAAGAAGAAGACGGAGCTGGAGGGGAGGGGACTCGTGAGAGACAGGAGGGAAATCAGAAATGAGAGGAGAGAGGGATTCCAATTTCACTTTTGTACTATTTTCCACTTTATGCTTCTCCCCCTTTTTGACTTTTCTTCCTTTCTCTTCTTATTACTTTATTAGTTGAGAGGTGAGGGTGAGTCACACCCAAGAAAACCGGCCCCCACTAATTACTAGCTAGGGGCGTTTTCATCTTTTTCGCAAGAAACGCTCGTTAATTTACCCGGTTTGGCACTATTCACTAACCGGGCCCGTTTTTCGGATTTTTCTCGTTTCTTTATTTTTAGTGGTTCTTAAGCTTCCATTAATACTTAATTATAGTTATTTAGTCAACTATAATTTTTACGGGTCTGTTTGACCACTTAAAGTCGTGTTCTCGGGTTTTCTCGACAAACGTGTTCTAAAGCTTTATTAGCATTTTTAATCCGTTTTCTTCGGGAATTATTCCCACATACTAATTAGGCGTAATTAAGCCTTATGAATCTATCTCAGACCCTAACGAGGTCATATACCTCTCATACTTGTAAAACACGCATTTTTGCGTTTTACATGTTTTAACGTTTTCTCTTTTCTTTTGGTTTTATTCTCTTTACCAATACTCTCTAGGCACCATTAGGCCCCTAAAAATCATATTAGAATAATTTAATCACCATTTTTAAGTCCGGAGTATTAAAATCTACCCCCCTTAAAGAACTTTGCCCTCAAAGATGGTGAATCTCATGTTGTTACTCACATAGGTACTCTATGCTAAGGCCGTAATATCTATACAACCTTACAGACTCGCAAGTCTGTCTCTCTACACGCTACACATACCACAAACATACTACAACATGTATAGCAATCAAAAATACTCTTTTGTATTCTCTCCTTGGAATCGGTCTGAAGACAAGAAGACACTACAGTCCTCGAATTCATATTGAATAATACACTGCCGATCCCTCAGGTACCGGTCATGTTGGACACTTACGCTCTCTGGTCCACGACCGTTTCATGACTAATGGGCACTTACTCTATCTGGCCCACAGTTCTTTGGTTCTAATCAAAACATTGCACATATAGATATCCTCAGACACTCTGGTTGACTCTCTCAACACAAGACATTACTCAGGGTACTCTCCCCATCCCGCTGCCTTTGGAAAAATCACACACTGCCACCGCTCCAACCGGTCACTTAGGACCGCCTCACGTACGGTGCAATGGTTTCAACAACTAATACACACCCACCGTTCTACTGGTCATCAAGACTTAAGGCCGCAACCATCGGTGGGTGATAGTGGTTTCAAAACTGGTTTTTGCCTTCCTACTTGAAGGAAAGTCCTTTTTCAAATTCTGTTTGAAAATTCTTTTAGAAAACACCACACAACTCCAAGTCTGGTTTATGATAGCTACATCTTTTCTTGGCGCAATTACTTGTGACCACTTATAGGGAGCTTCAGGAATCATCCAACCCTGATGTGATCAGCATCGGTGTTGAACTATCCTTCCACCCCAATTTGTGTTCGGTTTCCCTTGATCGCTAGCAAATCAAGTTCCACCTCCCACATCAGTTTCAAACAATCAGATAGTCAAACATTTTCATTTTCTATCTTTTACTCTTTCTAGTCATATTCACAAAACAATCCATTTCAATTTATCTCTTATCATAGAACTTAAGTCATCCATTTACTTCACTACTTTTCCAAGGCATTCCATACTTATGGGCTCATTTCCTCAAATTGTTACTCAATTAAAACATACTACAACACAACTCCAAAGGATGGAACTCACTCCATCAATCATTCTCAAATAAAATTCATCAATCATTCTCAAATAAAATCACGTAGGGAACTCACTTCCTACTATGTTACACATCGGTTTCATACTGATTCATACTCATCATATCTCATGTCTAATCTCAATAGGCATATACTATAGGGATTCTCATTCCCTAGGAGTTTCTCTACTCCTCTTTTCTTGAATATTATATACGTGTTATTCGCATCTCTTGTGCGCAATAACCATAATTACACAATGAGTGGATACATATGTTTATGTAACTTAAGTTCCAATCATCAAAACAATTTCCTTTGTGCTATGCACATTGTAGTTTACGCACCTATGCGTAAAACATAATTTAAGCGGTTTTTCGCCCTACCCCCCTTAAAAAGGGATTACGCCCGCGTAATCGACCATATGTTATCACGAAACATTGGTTCACTAACTCGGGCATGATGAAGTGTTTAACTTCAATATGGTTATTATACAATGTATTCCGGTCCGAGGGTCTTAACCATAATGACGGTTTAGTCCCTGCACCAGGAATTCACATTGGAGTTATTTAACTCATAACCGGGTTCAGTTCTAGCCTCTAAGGCTTCAAGGCATTTATGATTAGCCACTTACTCGCATTTGCTAGGTACACTTAACCTTTGAATTACGTCCCACTAGCTTCTACTGCGTGACCTAATAACTTCGGGCTTGGTTCGCCCCTTTTCATCATTCTCGGTGTATTATACATCTCCTTTTATCCTTTTTGTCTTGGGAATAACAGTTTCTCAATCGTCGCGTGGTATCTCTTACCGTATGCGAATTCGATGAGTTATAGATTTTCTATCCAGTTCTCTGGAAATCTATTTTGTATACCACTGTATACTTTCGTGATTATTCACTAACTTTTTCCGACTTACTATCGGTTGAGGTCAAGCTACTGAATTGCGTTCGCTTACTTGTTTCTATACAAGGATTCTTTCATTCACTGTTAATGGCTTCTGACTTATGCCCATTCATCTGTTTCTGTATAAGTGTTCTCTTGCTTGTACGACCTTGTATCTCCTGTGCATCGGTCCTGGGTTTAGACACCAAAAATTCTCACCCCATAAAGCAAATTAGGAAAAGATAAATAAAATAAGAGGGTCGTCGCCTTTCTTTTCAAAACTTGTTCATGCGCATACCAAATTGGAACTGCCATATTATGACAATTTTTTAAAAATTAATTTTCAAAGTATCCGTCTTCAAAACCCGTCCTTTTTCGTTATTTACTAATTTTTTCCATTTTACTTTTGATTTATTTCGTGTTAATTAGTTATGTTTTATTTGCTTATTTATTTTCCTATTAGTTTTTATTTTGGTTCATGCTATTTTATTTTTTGTTTATTTTATCTTATTTATCGCTACTCGTATATATGTAATTCAACTTCCATTGTTACTACATTCATTTGTATTTTAACCACTATTTGTTAATACTATTTTATTAGCACTTTGTGATTGTTATTATTAACGTTATTTTGTTTATCCCGTCTCATTTTACTGTCACATGCATGTATCTAATTCAATTTCCATTTTTATGACATTCACTTGTATTTTAATTTTCATCATACTAGTACAATTTCATTATTTTATGTACTTATTATTATGTCAATTCGTTCATTTTATATATTACTATGATTTCGTATTTTCTTTTATTTATTTGCATTCCTTTAATGCATGACTCTCATAAGAAAACAATTCATTTTATTAGATTGAATTCTTTCGTTTTACTGTATATCCTTGTTTAGAACAATAGCGTTGTTGAAGAATTTTAGTTCGAAGTACAACTCTAGTATTCTTTTGTACATTTATACAATGAATTTTGTCGTTAGTGTAACCGTTTAGTATATGCATGTAGAACCTAATGATCCTGGGTGCAAAACACGGGACGAGCATAGAACATTTTATTTCTTTTTAGCTCGTATTAGAGGTCATATATTATTCCTCACGTTAGTATACTTAATTGCTTGTAGTTTAGACTAAACATGAGGAAGCTAGATTTGTGAAGATGGCATTGTGCATTTTATTTTTGTTTCCCTCATATCCATTTTCCAGTCAAACTAAGCCCATATTTCTCAAAATTTAGTCCAGCCCTTTCACTCTTATACACCAATAAAGCTCATCACTATTCTTCAAAAAAAAAAGCCCATCACTAAAACCCTAATCTTTCTTGTAAAGAAGAAAAACCCTACAGTGAACAGTAGCCACGACGGCCACCACCTTCTTTCTCGATCGATCCTTCTTCTTCACCCAGCTCCCACTCTCGATTTTCTGAGAAAGACAACACATCTGAAAACAGTAGCCGCCGTTCACTACTCTCTCCCGATCAATCCCTACTCTCTGGTTCTCCATTTCTGAAAATGAAAGAGCTCACTCCACGCTATCAGAAACCAAGGAAACAAACCAAAAATCATCTTCCTTCCTTCATCTCTGAAAAATCCGAAACCCCTTTTGCCTTCATTTTCTCTATCAGCAGCACCTCAATCTCCTTCATGCTGGTTAATTTTGCAAATCGAACTGGTGACAAGAAACATACTGCTCTGTATCTCTTCATTCTCTTCCCTTCCGGTAATTTTGCTCACCCAAACTGGCAAAACAATAACATACATGCCCTGCCCTCTTTTAATCTCCACACTCACGGTAATTATGCTCACCCGAACTGGCGAAACAACAACACACATGCTCTGCCTTCTTTTAATCTTTCTCTTCCCGGTAATTTGCACCCAAACTGTCAACAAGGAACATACGGCTTTGCACTCTCCGTTCTCTCACTCTCTGCATTTTGCTACTGAAACTAGCGACAAGAATACACCAGTTCTGCCCTCCTCAAGTTCCCCTCACTGGCAGTAACTTTGTAACCCAACTGGCGAACAGGGACCATATATTTCACCCCTGTACAGTTCTCTTCACCGACGGTGGGGCTGGAAGCAGCTCATCCCAGGATTTGTTTGTGAAACCTTCGCCAGGAAGAAGATATTCACCGAACTATTTTCCCGATGACAAGGACCGACCATCACTACCTATATATACTTCTTTTTTTTTTGGTTTAAATTCATGTCGTGGCTTTTTTTTTTTTATTGACTGGATTTATTCGTATGAAATCAGAATGCAAATCCGAATACTAGTAACTTCTGTTGGTGTTTTGATTCAGGCATCGGGCTTCTTCTGTTCACCTGCTTCTGGGAATCCGATTTCCTTGCTCATTTCAGAGACAAACACGCCTCCATCTCTGTGTTTTATCTCTCTATTCTCTCTATCCGTTGAGTTACATTAACCGACTAATCTCTGTTAGTTTTATTTTGTATCGTGGTTATTTGCAGAAAATTCACATCGGCATCCCTTGGTATTTGACCGTAGTTCTCAATCAGCTTATGGGTATTTTAATTTGATGGCATGTTCATTGATTTGTTCAAAGTGCATATTGTCGATTACGCTTCCTGTTTCAGATTTCTGAGGGTCAATACTTGTAGAGCAACGAGCATGTATATATAGCAAGTAAATTACATTGTCACTCTTCTGATGTTGTTTATGCGTTCATCAACAATCCAATATAGTTTAATTTGATCGATTGACGGGAGATTCATTCGGATAATAAAAGGGGAGAAGGAGATTATCTTTTTGTAAAATTTCTTGTTATTTGTGTATTCAAATTCGTCTAGCACTGGGTTTATGATCCATTAACAGAAAGAACTAAACTTGAGCGATTAGTTTATTTCCAGCTTGCTAATCCTAGTTATTTAATTCATCATTTTAGGTTGATATTTTCACTTGTGACTAGTTTAGAAGCTCATTAGTATCTTGTTTGTTGTCTGTTTCAGCCTATTTAATTTCAGCATAGTCCCTAATATGTTTCTAATTAAGACGAATAATCTGCAGCTTTAGTTTTGGCTTTTAATTCACTCCCTTACACCGACAATTTGAGCTCTTTATAGTAGTCTTAATCCGATCTCTGTTAATAACCTTGGCCCGTTTTTAAGTGTCTCACCACTGCTGAATAAAGATTAGAATTGGCTTAAGCGTTCGGTGGTTTAGTTTTGTTCTGCTTCTCATTATTGATTTGTCATACGTTGCAACTTCCATGTATATAAGTTCTCAATATGACTATTTGTAGGTGTTGCTCACATTAAGGTCGTAGTACCTGTTCGTGGGCAATATCTCTTCTAGTATATAAAAAAAACTTTCCAAACCATCCTCAATTGTCAAAATAAAATTCATAATCAATAAAAATCTAATTCAAAATCAAAATTCATTGTTCCTAAAATAAAATCATTCATCCAAAAAATTATGTCTCAAAATTGTAATTAATGTAAAAAAAAGGGACTCAATTAAAAATTCATTCAAATTCTAAAATCAAAACGGTTCGATATTTTTCTTTAGCAAAATAGAAAATCATCTCCACAATTTGAAATATTTAAAAGATGTTACAAAAAAAAAGATGTCATAAAAACCATCAATAAAAAGAAAGAGCCCAATTCAAAGATCAATCCACATAACAATCTAATTGGCCCAGCCCATGAACCTGATCAGCCCACAAACCAAATTTGGTCAAAAAACCTACAAACTTGGCCAAGCCCAAATTCCAAGGCCCTGACTCGGCACAAAACATGCCCGTTTTCAATGCTCAATCCGGCCTAAAACCAACACATACTCATTAGCCTTAACCTGGCCCAATTCCAATTCAAAATCAATCCAAATCAATTCCTATTCAAATTCAATTTAATTCCTTCCAATTTCAACCCAATTCCAATCTCGATCCAATTCCAATCCAAAATTCATTCAATTCTATCTCAATTCAAAATTCTTCCACTTTGAAAACTCATTTCAAATTCTGATTCAATTCAAAATTCATTTCAATCCTATCAATTTCAAGCTTCATAATTCTCAAATTCCAACTTCAAACTTCTTGAAAGCTTTGAAACTCCTCAAAATTTCAAATACTCCAAAATCCAATTTCCCCTACACTCAAGATGTCTCACAGACCCGAGCGTCTCACAGACTTTGTCATTCCAATAATTCGAATGTCTTACAGACCTACGTGTCTCACAGATCCGAGCGTCTCACAGACCGAGCGTCTCATAGACTTCGACATCTCAAGGTTTCAAACGTCTCACAGATCCGAGCGCTCACAGACTAACATCCCAAACTCGAAACTTTCTGAAACTCCGAACCCTTCTAAGTCTCAAACACCTCAATATCTTCAAACTCCAGAAACATCAAAACTTCCAAAACCCCCAAATACGTGAACTACGTAAGGTCTGATCTCAACAGGGAGCTGAGTACGTAGGCAGCCCATCTGGGTGCGACCCCATTCCAAACAAAAACCCTTTTCCCCCTCTAAGGTGACTCTCATACCTCTCAAAACACTCAAGCCTTCCTTGACTCCCACAAACTTCAAACCATCAGACATTAAGTCTTGTCTATTCACTAAATCTCAGACTTTTCCTAATTTTCATTCTATACACATCCGAATTCACCCATTTTTCTTCTTGGTGCTAGCTTGGCAGGAAAGCTCGCCTCATCCACTTTCTTTCTCTCTTCCCGTCTTAATCCTCTCCTTTGCTTTTGAATGAATCTCTTTAATAAGGTTTTGAAAGAAGGCAATCCCGACAATTGGAGACCGAGGTTTCCTCGGGCACCAATCCAAAGTCGTGGTCATTGCCACTTCTAAGGGGTGTAACCCAGTGTGAACCCACAATAAAATCTCTGGTATGATCAGATAAACCCTATCCATAGGCAACAACCTCAGAGTCAATTAACGGTTCTTAGAACCCGATCTTCCTTCTAGTTATCATAGGTCAAACTAGGTGGCGACTCTAGTCAATTTTTGCCATTAGGGCATAAGTCCGGTGGAGCCCATCGAGAGCGGGTGTAGTGCACAGTTGCACTCCCCTTCATGCTTTCTGGGAAAACGGACGATTTAGTAGGTATTTGAGGGATGCCAGAATAACAGGTTTTCACCCTCCACAGAGTGGCATTTAGGATCTAGGCTTTTCAGTCAAGAACCATATTTAGATAGACCCCTTATACCGAAAAATCACCCTCCACACTGGGACCTGTGGGTTATGGATCCACGTTCTTCGTGGATCTTTGGCCAACGGCCGCATGGTTATGTCTCTAGGTTTTCGCTCAACAGGCTTGCGCCATGGTTGGCATTTTTGCAATCTTCCGTATGTAGTACGGTTGATTATTTATCCAAGGGGTACTCTTGACCCAAGGTTTATTGCTTCTGTTATCGACTGATCCTCCTGGGCTAACCCCAGTTCCTTATCTAGCGTCACTGTGTTTACTACTCAACTGATTACTTTTCGGTTTCCCACCATTGCTATCAAAGTTCCTTCCTACATACTATTTTGTTCAATCACTCCTTGGCAATAAACACATGCTCAGGTCTCACTACCGCTCTAGCGGTTTCACATTATATTCTTAGGTGGTAGCCTTTCTCTGGAGGGTCCACAATTGCCGCTCCATAGGCCCCGTAATAATGAGGGGTATACCCACTCTAAGGCAGTGGTTCGTTCTCCGCTCTATTCATTTATTATCAAGCAATATCGCTTTGCTTACTGGTGCCATTCTTGGCAATGCTTATTATTATTCAAAGTTGGTTTCGCAACTGTCTAAATCTATGTGATGTAGTTGGTTCATGGCTTACAAGCCGCATTGTCCTGAGCTTTGCTCATTATGAGTTGTTCGTACAAGTTTCCACTTCTCCGTACACCATCCAATGGTTTGGAGGTAATACTAGGCTGTTTGATAAGGTCGTTACCTCACGCTTCCGTACAAGGGACGCCCTTTAAGTATCTTGATACTAATCATGCCCTTTGGCAACTTAGGGTATGCTCTGTTACGTGGGATCCCTTTGGGGTTCTACCAGAGTGTTCACTTTAACACTTGTGTTCTCAACATGATATCTTGTTCAACTACTGTTGACTCCGGCACCCTTCACGGATTGCTCCTGGGTGTTACTGAGCCGCGCCATTCCATCTGGCTTACACTTACGGGTATGTTCAGTTTCTTACTCCGCCTTGCGGTTATATATTTTGAACTATCCCATTTAGGGTTGTAACGTCTCCCGTTCTTGGGTTGTAATGTCTCCCGTAACTGGGTAGATCGTTGATACTTCCTTCTTACATTCATGGCCGGGTTTGATATTCTCTTCAGCGAGGTATAATGTTTTCCGTAGTCGTGGTGATTGTTCTGGGAATTCTATCCCATTTATCAAACATTAATGTGTTCTTTTCAGGCATTCGCCGTATTTTCTACGCTGGGTATTCATTCCAGTTAGTGTGTTTCCTTTGTGATTCCTGAGACATATCCATTGTCTATACTTAATACTCTATGCTTCTCGCACTTTTAAACTCTTAGTTGTTCCACTGGTATGGATTCCTTGATTCCTTAGCTCGTTCTCTTAACTGAATTCATCCTCTTCCATCGTTCGAGGTATTCTGTTGTTTGGTCTGAATTTGCTCTTCGTCCGTAGTATGGAGTCGACTACTTCCTGTGTTCCGTACTCTACTTGTATACATACATGGGGTATCATATTGATATGTTACCACTTACCTGACTAACTCGCAACTGGTCTGTCAGGCCCGTAAGCTCCTTCGGAGTGCGGTCGTACCACGTCTCGTTTTTGTACACTCGTAGTGTCGGTCACACACCTAGGTGAATTATTCTGTTGCCAACTCCTCTTATATCGTTCCATGATGGTTTACTGTAACTTCTCTGGTTTGGGTTTTAAAATTTGGGGGTTTTGGAAAAATTTTGAGTTTAAAAGAAAAATTTGAGTTTTGAAAGTAAAATCTTTATGGCATTTTGATGCCGGTTGGTTATTACCAAGTCTAGCTTCTCGCTGACTGGTATATTCTTTAATACAGTGGTCAGGCCGTTAGGCCTTTCCAAGGTTTCGTTTCAGAATTCTTAGGGTTTGTGGTGCTATATTAGCTTCATTCGCCATCTTGGTACTTTGCTAAGTACTTGTCGCTTGTTAAAGTTCCTCTTAATAGTCCCGTTATTACTGCACTTGCCGTGGCAAGTGCGCGGTACAGGCGGTTTTTGGGTTAACTCATACCGGGCATGGTATTGTTCAGGATTTGTATTCGATAGCCTTGTTGGCTTTTCCTTTGATCCTTTAGTTGGATAACTACTCTTCAGAGCTGCTTCTTGTTCGTCTTGACATGACTGTTATCAATCTGGGCGCTTCTCCACTCTCGGAGACCATTATTTTATGAGTTTTGTGTCGTTTCTTGGTGCTCGTTGCCACACATTTACCGTGGTTACCGAAACTTATTTTATTTAGGCACTACTTCTGTAGTCACATTCGGGTATGTCCCGTAGATGTGCTCGTAGCTGTCTAAGCTGTGTCGGCTAGGTATAATAACCTTTTTGGGTGTGGTAGGGTGGGTGTACCTACTCTTGACTAGTTTCTTAGTCGGTTAGTATACCGTTGGTGGTATTACTTAACTATGGCGGTCCGTAGACATGTGTCCCGGTTCTCGTTACTTCACCTTTTTCGCCTCGTTGAACGGTTGGTGCTTTCCTTCTTGCTGCTGCTTGGCCAGCCGGGTTCTCGCGACTGCTAAGCATGTCGCCCCATGTTGCCACATATTTCAGTCTCCTTTGAATAGGAGTTCTCGATCTCCTGCCATTAAGTGCGGTTACTGTCGTTCTAGCAGGAATTGTCTCCGAGATTTCTGGTTCTCGGAATCTACCGTATGACGGGTTCTGGTTCTTATGGAAATATTTAACAACTGCCAGATCGGGTTTCCCTAGTAAGAGAGGACTTTCCGTCTCTCTGGTGTTCTTTCCCTAGGCTTTTAAACGGGGATGTGGAGGGCGGGTTTGATATTGTAGGTATCCAGAACACACTGGAAGTTCCTAACTGGCGTATCTCTCACGCTATCACTCAACCCTTAGCCCTAAGTCTCTAATTCCTAACTCGGTATTTCCAGTCATCAGAGCGATACTTCGCCCTGATACCATTTTGTAACACCCCAACCGTTAATCTCGTCATTACCTCTTAAACTGTCACATTTTACCATTAATCCGCAGCGGAACTCTAAGTACAACGGAGGGTGATACAATGCTGTTAGCCACCCACGTGGCTAACCAGGCCTAACTCAAATATAGTAACGGTCTGATGGACCGGAATAACCGAGTACTCAACACAATTCAATACTTATCCATTTCTACCGAGTCACGTAATACAATTCTTAGTTCAGTTCTTTACTATACCGTGTCTACAACATACGGATGCCGATAACACTTTCAGTCTTACACCTCATTCAAATACATGAGTAAATTTAAATCTAACTACCCATGCTAACCACCGTCCCCGTCCTACTCTCGAACGGTATCATCTTTGGTGTACCTGAAAATAAAAACGGTGCCCTAGGGCTCAGCATATTGCTGGCATGAAATTCGTATACCCCGCGTGCTAACCGGGGTACGTCGACTACTTTGTCGAGAGCATGAGATTCATTTTTAATTCAATCAACATGCAACATAGCAATACATTATATATGTATACTACACAAGGAATCAACATTCAGCCATAAAATACAATCCCTAACTAACATAACAAGGTTGTTAGTTTGTATCTACTTACTCTTAGGCCTTGAGGGTTTCTGCCTCCCTAATGCCTTAGTTACTTCGTTCATTTTCTTACCCACTCTCTTGGGTTACTTCTTATTTAAGCTCTTTTAGTTCTTGAGACACTACAGGTCTCATACTTACTTCACAATCATTTTCTCTTAATTAATTCTAAAGCCAAAACACATGGCCTCCGGGCAGAGTCATACACAAGACTCACCACCGGGCTTTCGAGCCTAGTCTTACTTCCCCGGTTTCGACCCTACTCTGGGTCTAGCATGGTGGGAAGGTTCAACTAGCTACCGGAACTCTCTCTTAGTTCCTACTTCTTTCACATAGGTCCGAATCTCTCTCGGACTACTCACATTCTCAACACTCCTCTCTCGGAGTTATAATATAATTATGTATATTAGTCTAGAAGCATCACTCTCGATGAATTTAATGACTTAGGGAATTCTTCTTAAGTTCGGGTATTCTTAGGTTTAAGGGTTGCCCCACACATTTCGAATACTTAAGCTTTCGGTTATTTTCTCATACCGGGTCGAATCCTCGTATAGGAGGTTGACCGTATTTTAAGGGAGTTTGATGGTCCCTTATGTCTCTTTTACTTTTCTCACAAGTTCACAACTTTGAACTATCTTCAATCCCCTAAATGGAGGTTCATTTATCTTTCCACTTTTATTTATTTCTTGGATTGTTTCAATTTGGTTTTCTAACCGTTATCGGGTGTTTACTCAACCTGTACAACTTCCTCACATTCTAGTGAGATCATATGTTTACGTTTCGTTAAATTGCGAAACGACTCATCCTACAAGTCACTAACCAAACGGTACTTAACTAGGAGTTGGTCTATACACTAAGTTAGACCACATTGACATACAAGGTTGGTTAGTACACACCGCATACATCAAGATACATAATCAAGCAATGGGTCATTTTCATACTTTACTCCTGATTAAGCCGGCACACAAACACATAACACACAAATCAGTGTAACACGGTAGCATAGGGGCATGAAAAATCATACCTTACACCATGGTTTAACTTTATCGGGTCCCTCTTGTTCCTCGGATCTCACTTCTGAATCACTAATCACAACTGATTTATTAACATTAAGGTAATACGGTATATAAAACTAGTACTTCCTGTAATTAGCCCCATTATCCCGTTATATTAGTTTTACTCTTGTCAATTTATGTTCTTACTTCTCACTCATCTCCAACACTTGTTTATACTTCTTAGGACTTTAAAAGTCACCAAACATCATCCAAAACCATTACCCATCATCCCCCATGTTTTGATGCCTTAAAAACACATACGGCTAAATTTTACACTTGGTCCGGGACATTGTCCGGGTCCCTAGTCCCGGACCAATGCTTTAACGTACTCTCGGGTGATTTTCTTACCTGGTCCTGGACTTGGCCCGGGTCCTAGGTCCCGGACCAGCTGCTGGAATGTCTCTCGGGGCATTTTTAATGGCGGTCCGGCACTTGGTGTGACCCCTAAGTCCCGGACCCTGCTAAAAAGCTGATAAAACTATAATTTTCAACCCCAATCCCAACCTTAATCCACACCTAATCATTCCCTAATCTTTCCACATGTTTTCTACATGTTTAATCCCCTTAAAACATGCTTTAAACTTCCTCAAATCATTGGTTTTATCCTTGCTCAACTTCATGCTCAAATTCAACAAATTTCCATTCTTACTTTTACATTTTGCACACTTGTGCATTTCTAACTTCTTCTTGATAGTTTCTACCTTCTTCCAACCTTACCAAATCACTTATTGACCTTTCGAATTCATTCCTAGACCAATGCACTTTTAAAACCCAAGTTCACTCCTTGTTTCACAAGTTAAGCACTCAAGTTCATCTCAAGCCCATCCAAGAATTTCTCACACAATTTGTGCTACAGATTTTGCACACTCTCCTCCTCCCTCCAATCAACACTTCAACGTGATTATTAACTCAAATCAACCTTCATCCATACTTAGCTAACCCTAGGTTATTCTTCACTCTAAACATCACTTAAATCACTTCGATTTCTACCGGAATTTTGCCATAGCCCGACTACTTTTCTACATTGCCCAAAACTCATATCATCACCTAATTCAATCTAAACTAGCCAAACCCTTAAGGGGTTCTAACAGCACACATAAATTCATCAATGCTCATCAAATTCTCCACATACATCATAATGCTTAAATCACAACACACTTGGCTCCAAGGCCCTTACATCACAATCAAATTCACAATTCTCTCTTCTCACTACAAAGCACATTACCAACTCAATTTGGTTCATTCTTTAATTGTCCATCCCATAATTCCTAGAGCATTCAAGATAAATATTAGGGTAGCTTAATTACCTTAAGTTCCCACATGCTCTTTTCAACTCTCCTCTTCCTCTCTCCATTTTTCTTGACTCCAAAATCGGCCAAGGGCAAATCACTTGCCAAGAACTCTAAATTATCATTGAAAGATGGAATTGGCTAAGTAAAAATACTTAAACACATTGAAACACCCTATGATTCAAGAAGAGGCTTAAAGCACAATTTTAGGGCTTACCTTTGGAGGATCTTGAATGGTTTTCAATCATGAATCAAAAGGGGCTTTCAACCACCCACTTGAGGCTTGAAATGTAGCTCAAAAAGGGAAAGAAAACTAGGAATTAAAAGAGGCAAAATCGGCCAAGACTAAGGAGTAGAGAAAATGAGTTTTTCTCTTGAATCTTTTTACCTTAAATGGAAGAGGAGACTCCAAACTCCAAGAAACACCAACTTTCTCTTCAAATGGGCTATACCCATGGAGATGAACTTCAAGCTTTTGATATTTTTAAAAGAGAGAAAGATAGAGCTTGGTGAGGGGAGTTCAAATTTACAATTTGTTTTCAATTTGGAGCTTTATTATGGCTTGAACAAGGAAGGGAATGAATAGAAGCCATGGATGGAGCTTAAAAAAACGTTTTGGCTGGAGAAATAAGAAGAAGACAGAGCTGGAGGGGAGGGGACTCGTGAGAGATAGGAGGGAAATCAGAAATGAGAGGAGTGAGGGATTCCAATTTCACTTTTGTACTATTTTCCACTTTATGCTTCTCCCCTTTTTTGACTTTTCTTCCTTTCTCTTCTTATTAATTTATTAGTTGAGAGGTGAGGGTGAGTCACACCCAAGAAAACCGCCCCCACTCATTACTAGCTAGGGGCGTTTTCATCTTTTTCGCAAGAAACGCTCGTTAATTTACCCGGTTTGGCACTATTCACTAACCGGGCCCGTTTTTCGGATTTTTCTCGTTTCTTTATTTTTAGTGGTTCTTAAGCTTCAATTAATACTTAATTATAGTTATTTAGTCAACTATAATTTTTACGGGTCTGTTTGACCACTTAAAGTCACGTTCTCGGGTTTTCTCGATAAACGTGCTCTAAAGCTTTATTAGCATTTTTAATCCGTTTTATGGATCCGTTTTCTTCGGGAATTATTCCCACATACTAATTAGGTGTAATTAAGCCTTAGTAATCCATATCGGACCTTAACGAGGTCATATATCTCCCACACTTGTAAAACACGTGTTTTTGCGGTTTTGCGTTTTTCGCGTTTTAACGTTTTCTCTTTTCTTTTTGTTTTATTCTCTTTACCAATACTATCTAGGCATTATTAGTTCTCTAAAAATCATATTAGAATAATTTAATCACCATTTTTAAGTCCGGGGTATTAAATGATGACTCTTTTATAAGTAGAACTTTTGGTGGTATACAATTTCTAATCAGTATAGATGTAATCATCTATATCATTAGGGTATTAAGCCACAGATTCAATCAAACACCCTCAATTAATCTCTTGGATGGTGGGGGTTATTCATATGTGCTTATCTATATATACCATAACTTATTAATCATTCTGCTGCAATAGCATTAAAATTTGTACTTCATGATCATTGATTCAACGACCATCAGGAAACTCGTAAGTAGTTTCAATTATACTCTTACACTGCTACTATAGCAACATGAATTATCCAATAAATTGGACTCATCTTAGAGATACGTTTTCAATAGTTGTCATTAAGGTAGTAATGCCACAATCATCTTTATGATAAGATTTATTAACATGGTCACAGGGGCATTCCCTTTCAGAATTCACCAAACTCCTCCAGAGTTAATCCTTTTCGAGTCTTATATAAATACACTATCAAAGTGATCTACCTGTATAAGGTATAACCATACTTATATTTTCAAAATAATCAACTACTGGGGATAAACCTTTTATAATCGATAGCAGGGCTTTTGAAAAATCTATATACACCAATACAGGTTGTATATTAAAAGAATTTTAACACACTCTTTTCCATACGAATACTCGTTCGTTTCCAGCTGGACTCACATCATTATGTGGATATCAAGTTCGCAACATTCACAACTTGAGTGTGTTGAAGTTTTGCTTCTCATTTGCGTCTTTCAAGTATTTTTGGCAAATCAATTCAATGTCCTCGACGTCATTGTGACATGTAGCGCTACTTACATTTCCATGCATAATACATAAATATAATCAACGTTGATTTCTTATCGGTTCCATTATATTATAGACATGACATAATATCTCGAGATCTCTATTATCATCAGGTACCTGATTACCTTATATACTGGTAATTTGTCATGTCTGATGGCTCATCTAGAGTTATACCCTTTTTAGTATGACCATCTTAATTCTATGCTCCTTTTAAGGGCTTTGTCATTGGAACCATATAGTCTACCATGCTTCAGGTTAGATTTATTTGCACTTGTCCTTCCGGGACATTATAATACAGGAGCATTAGACGTTGGCACATATTTTTCACTCAACATCAAGCAATTGGGTTGCCAACTTTTTGGAGATGAATGGTACTTTGAACATAAAAGTTCATACTATACATGACGAGGATGACGCAATTATATATTATATATCATATCATCTCACCTTCCAATTGCTTCTTTTCTCCCCTCTGATGTTGGGAAAAATTACTCGCCTAAATGACAATCGAGTCATAAAGGTATCCCCAGCTGTTAGTTCAAGGTATTAAAAATTGAACTCAAAATACAATCCCAACATCTTCAAGGAATTGATTGATCCACTGAAGCATAGTATATAAATCTTTCAAACAAAACCTTGTATGGGAGAATATTCAGCTTTTGACTCAAAGTCATTTATAAGAGTGAGAGTTCATGGACACTATTTGGCTTGATGCAAATCAATGTTGCTTCATGTAAATTACATGGCTCCAAATGCATATTGGGATTTTCAAACCAAAAGATCTTACAATTCATTACAGATCATTGATCGATGGTTCTTCTTAACCATCAATTTATCCCAATGAAATGGTAAAAGTTCATATTAAGGCATTAACATTTCACCAGTATTGTCCAATCTTATGGACTTTATTATCAATTTTACAACCTTTAGCTTTAATGACCATTTGGTTGATGCATCAATTTAAACCAAATCTTAATAGTCCAAAAATGGTTAGAATATGGTCCCCAAAATGGTCCCCATATTCTGAATTCACGTGTAAAAAAATCCAGGTTTACACATAATATCAACTGGTGATAGCCTCATAAAAGGTTTTTCAAAATAAGCAACAAATCATTTGGTAGAAGAATATAATTCTTCAGCAAGTGTCCACACGTACAGTGGATATCAATTTGCATCATTTTTTAACCGGGATGGTCTAACCGGTCATGCCAAAAAACCATTAGAAAACTTATGTTTTATTTATCTTATATATCAAGTTCTCCATTATACCAACACACATGTGATACAAATTAAAGGAGAAACACAAGTAGCTACAATCAAGACTTATATTTTTCCAGAATATACATTGATATTCTCTTATTTGTAGCCTTAACGTGATATCCGCATCAGGTATATCAGTACCACTTTTTGAGGAAACTTGTTATTTATAAAGCTTTCTGAAATACCCCGAACCTAAATATGGTTATTAAACATCAATTTATGATGGTATAAGACAAAAACATGCCTTATAAACATTGGTAGACAATTTAAACCAAAGAAAACACAAGAAAACATCATAAAGTCAATTTAAGCAAACACTTGCTCTAGACTTGGTGTAACCTTGATTAGGACCCAAAGGTCATTCCTAGACCTTATTAACATGCTAAAGAACATGTTAAAGCAATTACCAAAGAAAACTAAGCTAAAAACAAGCTAAGACACAACATTTTTGAAAAATTGTCTTAGAAATGAGTTTTAAGTGGCTAGTTGACCAAGATTATACCTTAATCAACATTTGTACTACTTAGTATCACATTAGGAAGCCTAAAACAATGAGAAATAAAAAATGTCACAAGTTTGTGCACTAATTATGAATAGTACCCAAATAGTGCCCAAAATAAGTCAAATAACTTCTTAATTGGTCAATGGTCAAACCACTCCCTAAAATATCAAGGGGGCACGGTTTTATATGGTGAGTCATCACCTTTAGGTTCCAGCACTTGCTAGAAATAAAGAAGGAAAGAGGGAAAAAGTACTATTTACTTTTACAACAAAAAATCTCACTTTTGCTTTCCGCCCTCCTCTCTCTCTTTCTCCTTCCTTTATCCCCAGCATTTCTTCATTCTCTCTGCTCCAAACCGTAAAAGCTTCAGCCCTACATGTTTCTTCAACTTCCATGGCTTGCCCAAGTCAACACAAAACTCCAAATCCAAAACAAAACACATATTTGTGCTAGTTGAGTCAAGACCTTCAAAGTGCTCTTTTCAAAATTTCAAAAGCTGAAGTTGGACTCCATTTAAGGAGCTCCATTTTAAGAGGAAAAATCATATTCAAGAGCTAGTTAACACTCTCTTTGGTTTAAGGTAAGAAAAAGCTTGAAAAATCATATTTTCTTCCATTTTCTACATATGGCCCAAATTGCCTTACCAATATGGCTCATTTTATTCTTGTATTAGCCTTGATTCAATCTTCAAGAACTTAGTTGAGGCCATGCCTTGATTCCTTACCAAACTCATTCCAAGATGTTTAAGGTAATCATCCAATTTAGTGCATTAAGCACTCTCTTAGTATTTAAGAGTTGTTTTAATGAGTCTAAGGGTTTTACCTAGCACTCATTATCTTAATTTGAATGTTGGTTAGAAGTTTAGCAAGTGATCTTCTCCTTGGCTGAATTTCAATCAAGAAAATCAAGAGAAGAAGAGAGAAAAAGGGCTTGAAATCTTAAGGTAAATGACTTACCTTAATGTAGTTTAGTGTCTTAAGGAATGGTGCTTAGATAGATACAAATATAGCCTAGAGCTTACATGGTATTATGGATTGCATAACCTAAGACATAACATGATCATATTTGTGAACTTGTGACTATGGAACCAATGGTAAATGAGTTAGTAAAATAGTCCTAAGGTGAATTACAAGAGCATATGGGATTGATGTTGTGTTAATGCAGGTTTATAGCTTTATATGATGGAAATTTAGTGTTTAAGTTATGTTATTTAAGGGCCTAAGAGCCATGTCAATTAAGGGCCTAAGAGCCATGTCATTTAAGAGCCTTAGTGCTATGCAATTTAAGATTAATGCAATTTATTGTGGATTGATGTATTTGGGAGCAATTGGTGTTTTGAGAACATCCACTAAGGATTTAGTTAGCTTGTGTTGATTAGAGGAGAAAAACTATGCATATGGGCATGATAATATACTATAGAAGCTATGGCAAAATTTGAGTAGAAACCAAGTGTTTTTAGTGGTTGTTGTGAATTAATATGGCCTAGGATTTACTAGGAGTCATTAAAGGAGATTTTGGTAGAAATGACTAAACTAAAGTGTTCTTGAGGATTAGGATGACTTAGAGTTGATTAGGAGGAAATTAGAGGTTAGGTGCGTGTATTAAACACACCAAGATCAAGGTATGAGGAATGTTAATACTTGTGCAAAAATCTATGAGAAATGATGTAAAATGCCTTGAGGTGGTTTAGGTATGATCTAGTTTGAATAACCTTGTTAGTAATGGGTGGACTTGGGTGATGGAGTTGAAAATTGTAGGAGAATGTTGTAAATGGTCAAGGAAATGACTAGGAATGTATAAGAGTGTATAACCATGAGAATGGTGAGTAAATTGAGTAAATAAGATGGAAATGTGTAAGAAGGATTTATCATGGTCAAGATGAATGAGAAAAAGAGGTAAGGTATTAAGAGTATGACTCGAGATGCATGTGTAAGTGCAAGCTTGGGAATCATGAGTAAGAAATGTAAAGGAAAGGAAATTGTGTGAGGAGATGCAATGAGGCTAAGTTTAGTGTAACAAGGTTGGTAAACAAGGAGTTATGAAGTTAGAATTGAAGAGATGAGGTTAACACACTCTAGGAAGAGTTGTGAAAAGAATTGGAAAGTAGTACCACTTGGGATGAGGTTAGAAATGTGTTATAAGAAGAAAATGCAAGAATGTTCAAGGTTTTAAGTGTAAATGAATTATAATAATCGGGTGAATATGTAATGGGGTTGAAACCCAATGATGAGAGGTTTTAAGGTGTTAAAATGGTGGTAGAACATGTTGGGATACATGTGGAGAGATTAGAAGAAGATTGGACAAAAGAACAAGTGGAGAATGAGTTCAAAACTGTAAAATTTGACAGTTTAATGCATGGTCCGGGACTTGGTCCTTGGATAAAGTCCCGGACCAGCACTAAAAACCTGCCGAGAATCTACTTCAGAGGTGGTCCGGGACCTAGGCCAGGTACAAAGACCCGGACCACCGCATAAATATGGCCGAGAATGCATCAGACACATTGGTCCGGGACCTTAGGTCCGGACCATGTCCCGGACCAGGCAATTTCACAAAGGAAGTGTGCTTTTTAGATGGTAAATGAAGGGGCTTGTTGGGCAATGCTATTATATGGTTGTTAAGAGTTGTTTGGTGGAATTTTATGGTCATTAGAGGTGTGAACAAGTATGAGGTATAATGAGGAGTGATTAACTTATATGATTAAGTTTAAATTACAATGACTTAGAGATTGTTAGTCGGAAATCCTTAGTGATTAAATAAGCTTGGTTAATTACAAGGAATTAACCACCCGATTCAATGAGTGTTTTAGGGTTTAAGTAAGAGGAACTCCGAAGGAGAATAGACAACCGAACGACCAATGGTGAAGGGTATGGTTTGCTTGTAGCCTTCTTGCTAACGAGGTGTACCTCGGCTTGTGTGCTAGTTGTTTATGTGTTCCGACTAAACAAGATAAAGCATGCAACTGGTTTATTGTATTGTTGTGTGTTGTTTGAAACTAACACAACTTACCTTGAGAATTTACTAACAATGTTTAGTAAAGGATTGTGTGAGAATAAGGAACACTCCCTAATATTAGTTTATTAGTAACCAAAAGAGGTTAACTAACAAAATCGTCGTTGAGACTTCTACTAACTGGAACTTGGGGTGAGGAATCCGGGACTGACTCCGGTCATGCATATTGAGTTAGGAGGTCGGCATCCTTATCAGGTCCGTCCTCCATTGAGACTTGTCTTCGGACTTGTTGTTGTGCAAAATAGTGGTGAAACTAGATTGCTAACTATGGGCAGTGAACCCAGTCGTTGTAGCTCAACAAGGTCGTATCCACAGGGACTTCGTAACTATCTAATCAATTATAAGCTTAGTACTTGTGCAAGAATATAAACAAATGTGCATAAATGTAAATTAGGGTTTTGGGGTTTTGGGTTGTAACTGGAGAAATAAAGGAAAGCAATAAACACTAAACTATCTAATCTAGGATAGGTGTAGCTCGGGATAGGATATTCGCACCCGTCATCCCCTTACTACCAATTGTCGAACCTCGAACTCAATGCTAAACGACGAGAATTTAATTAATAGCTAAATCCAGGTCTATTAATCCTAATCAATTTAACGGGGACTGAATGTTCGTTCAAATCCCCAATTCAATCAGAAGCATTAAGCACAAATCTACCCTAAGTTGCAATGAGAACCTCATCTCAAACTCAGTGAAAATCGGCTAACATTGATTTAGTCCCAACGGTTTAGGTTTATATCTCAGAATATCATATTGATAGAATCCCAGAATAATGCTAAAGCAATCGGTAGGCCAAACCAACCAATTTAACACATAGAAGACAAATTGAGCAAAACCCTTAACAAATCCCCAAATCATGAGCAACAAGTTTAGAAGTCATAAACACTCAATAATCATCTTCATTAAGCTCAAAGACCAAAATAAAGCACAAACACAAGTTCAAGATTCAACAATGGAGTTTTGGGGGATTTGGGGCTTTATCCAAATCCCTAGCTACAAGTGAGTCAAGTCTCCATTAAAGCACAAATAAGAGAAAAGGGAGAAGAGATAGCCATTAATGGAGCTTGGAGGGAGGTGAGCTTCTCTTCTTCTCCTTCCTCTTCTTCTTCCTCTTATTCTCCTTCTTTTTCTCTTCTTTTCTCTTCTTCTGCGTCGCCTGGAGTCTTGCTCCCGAACTCCTCCTCTTTCCTCTCTTTTTCTTCTTTTAAAATCTAAAATATGGGCAAAATTTACGACCGACCGACCCACCTGGGTCGGTCCCGTGGGTCGGTCGAGTCCCAAAGCAATTTCGGGCCGAAAAACGCGTTTTTAAGTCCGACCGACCCACCCATGGGTCGGACGGTGGGTCGGTCCTATAGGCAGGCTAACTTCAAAATGTTGTATCTTCTTCGTTCTAGCTCCAATTTTGAATCCGTTTACGCCCACGCGTTTGTCTCTTCATCTACTTTAATCCTAGCTATGTTATTCCTCCCGTTTCAATAATAATTGTGTAAAACACTAATAAAACACAAAATTAGAGGAAATCTAGCTAGAGTAGAGAAATGAGCATGAAAAGTGTTGATAAAACATACTAAATACACCCCTAAAACATGCTCATTTAGACACTCAACACACACCCACACTTACCTTTTTGCTTGTCCTCAAGCAAAACAAAGCCCCCAAGCAAGTTAGGAATGCTCAAGACTAACAAATATTAACATGAATTTTAGGATATGAGAAGAAACAAAAGTGATTAAAACCTTTGAGGAGTGTGAACCATCTCTTAGTGGTGGCATGGGTGTGCTTAGGGGAAAAACAAAAACTAGAGTTTCAGGGTATGATCCGGAGTGCTTCAAAGTTCTAAAGATTAGGTAGCTTGGAGAGCTTTTACCATGGCCAACTTCTCTTAAGAATGGGTATTGAGAAGAAAACAAAAGGAAAATAGATTTATGCATTTGTTTCACTTTTGCATAAGAGATGAGGAGATAAAATTTTGGCATAAAGCCTTTGCAATTAAGAACACTCAACTCTCATTGTTGGTTACCAATGGCGTCTCACAAGTCCCTTAAAGGGTTCTCACAAAGAAGCACCCCTTAGCAATCCCTAAGAAAGAAGACAGAATGAACCCCAAAGCAATAAAAATCCAACCATATAAGATCACTTGGCCACACCGCATGTAAAATGCTCCTCAAAAGCAATAAAAAGAAACATTTGAGCATTTATCCCACAATTCATAACAGTATTTGTTCTTAATGAGAACAACTCACAACACAAGGGTCCAAGTTTTTGATTTTGGACAATCGCAAGATAAGCATGAAGGATTAAGCATTTAAGCACACAATTCACCGAAAAGGTCACTTTCCCCCTACTTAAATTGAACAATTTCCCCATTGTTCACCAATCAAAACCGGGGAAGGTTCCAGAAGACCTTTGCGGGAAGCAGACAAAAGGAAAATCACACGGGACACAAACAAAGTATAGCACAGAAGCTATCCTCAGATTTGCAGATTCAAAATTAGAGAAGAGAGAGCGTAAACTAAAAGGAACTAGTACTCCCCTGAGATTGCTATTGCTATCAGTTTGTAGAACTCCCCCACACTTGAGCTTTATCCTCAAGTAGCGTAGCTTGGTTGCGGTGTGGACTTGAAGTTGCACCCGCATAAAACACTAGAAGCAACCAAACTACAACTTGAGTTAAGGGTTAGCAAAAACAAAACCAAAGGAGAACGAAAACAAAAAACGGGAAATAAAAATAGTGGAGTCGTTGTGGCAAATATTAATGGAAGGGTGAAACGAGTACTCCCCGATAAGATGCGGATGGAAGATAGGGTGCCCGCACAATTGCTAGTGGGAGGGCTCGTTGGTGCTACCTTCAATCGTTGGAGATGAAGATCCTCTTGGAAAATTTCATCGGAGGTTCCTTTGTAATTGTTCCTAATTCCATCCCTTTTTCAGAGGGGCTTACCTGTTTCCCAAAATATTCACAACACAGACGCCACCAATTGGGCGTAAAAGGGCAAGTCCAAAGAATGCCCAAATAGCCCATTATTGAAAACAATGCAAAATCTAAACTAATGGAATTTAAAAGACAAGACATGAAATGAAATCCGGGTTGCCTCCCGGTAAGCGGCCCATCTTTAGGTCTTTGGCTAGACCATACCATCGGAAGTCATCCGGGATCGAATATGAACGTTGAAGTCGGCTTCAGCGGGTGGGTTGGGCGGGCAACATCTAGCAATGAAGAACGACCCAGATCAAAAGGAAATGTGGCCTCAACACTTAGGATGTGAAAGTGTAAACTCCACCGATCGTTCATCAGGTGGAAGTGTTGAGGTGGGTGATCCTTGGTACGAGGATCAAACTGTGGTGGAGCCTCCTCATCAAATTCAAGGATAAACATCCTTATCTTCAATGAGCTGCTGAACTCCGGGGCAGACTTTGTCTCAATCTTTGGTCCCGGATCAAATGGGAAGGTGGCCTCCACACTTAGCGGGTGTACGTTGAGCTTCCACCCAACTTCATTAGTGCACGGGTGGGGGCCTTGATCCTTCAAATGAAGATCAAAGTTAGTTGGCTCCTCCTCCTTAAATTCAAGGATGCAGACATCCTCGACCTCAGGGTGAGGCTCATAGGGAGAGCCGAGGTGGACATCAACTTCAGAGGGGGATGGCTCCTTGAAGTCGGTGGTGGTACTCTCCTCTGAGGAGTCAGAGGGAGACAGTGTCTCCTCCTTTGCAAAGTTGAGGATGTGAGCATCCTCGTGATCTTGATGGAGCACGGATAAGGCGGGGAAATATTGGTAGCTGACTTCAGAGGGAGAAAGCTCCTTGAAGTTAGAGTGGAGACTCTCTTCTGATGAAGTGTCTTCATAGTCAAGCTGAAGGTGAAGTGGTGCTGGGCTTTCAGATTTGCACAGGGGAGGAGTTGGAAAGTAGCTCAAGTCCTCAACAGGCTGTTCCATATCATGAACTGCTTCACTCTCAAGTTGTTGCATTATTTGAGTGAGCTGAGTTTGAATTTTCATGTTGAAGATATCTTGCTTCATGATAAAAATATCTTGCATAGTTGGGTTAGGCTTGCAAGAAGAGATAAGATCTGACATGAGCTCCTCCAAACTGGGTGAATCAATCTTTACTGTGATCACAGGACACTGAGCACTCTCGTGGTCTCCTCCACACTCTTGGCACACAGGCCTCCGATAGACTGAAGAGTTAAGGTCCTCCATGAGAGCTCTCAATTCTAACATCGTTGTTGGGCACTTGGGGCTCTCATGGTACTCACCGCACCTTTGGCATACACTCCATGGGTTGGTGACTTGTGTAAACTCATGATAGTCCTCCAATCCGGTTGGTCTACTCCCATTTGGTTGGTATGTTGAGATAAAATCTACCATCATGTCCTCCAACCTAGAGCTTCCAACCTGACATTGAGAACTGTCATGATTTCCTCCGCATCTCTCACACACAAGCCATTGATTGTAGTTTTCTGGCCATAAGAGTAGCCCTTCCAACCTCCAGCTGGATCTAATAACCATCCATCAACTTAAAGTTCCTACAAAGAAAAGAAAAAAAATTTATACACAAAAGGGTAAATAAGGAAATGAAAAATATGCACAAAAACTAAACAAATAATAAACCAGATAGTTGGACCGAAGTCCCCGACAACGGCGCCAAAAACTTGTTGTGCAAAATAGTGGTGAAACTAGATTGCTAACTATGGGCAGTGAATCCATTCGTTGTAGCTCAACAAGGTCGTATCCACAGGACTTCGTAACTATCTAATCAATTACAAGCTTAGTAATTGTGCAAGAATATAAACAAATGTGCATAAATGTAAATTAGGGTTATGGGTTTTTGGGTTGTAACTGGAGAAATAAAGGAAATCAATAAACACTAAACTATCTAATCTAGGATAGTTGTAGCTCGGGATAGGATATTCGCACCCGTCATCCCCTTACTACCAATTGTCGAACCTCGAACTCATAGCTAAACAGCGGGAATTTAATTAATAGCCATATCCAGGTCTATTAATCCTAATCAATTTAACGGGGACTGAATGTTCGTTCAAATCCCCAATTCAATCAGAAGCATTAAGCACAAATCTACCTTAAGTTGCAATGAGAACCTCATCTCAAACTCAGTCAAAATCGGCTAACATTGATTTAGTCCCAACGGTTTAGTTTTCTATCTCATAATATCATTTTGATAGAATCCCACAATATGCTAAACAAATCGATAGTCCAAACCAACCAATTTAACACATAGAAGAGAAATTGAGCAAAATCCTTAACAAATCCCTAAAATAAAGCACAAACCAAGTTCAAGATTCAATAATGGAGTTTTGGGGGATTTGGGGCTTTATCCAAATCCCTAGCTACAAGTGAGTCAAGTCTCCATTAAAGCACAAATAAGAGAAAAGGGAGAAGAGATAGCCATTAATGGAGCTTGGAGGGAGGTGAGCTTCTTCTTCTCCTTCCTCTTCTTCTTCCTCTTCTTCTCCTTCTTTTTCTCTTCTTTTCTCTTCTTCTGTCGCCTGGAGTCTTGCTCCCAAACTCCCCCTCTTTCCTCTCTTTTTCTGCTTTTAAAATCTAAAATCTGGGCAAAATTATGACTGACTGACCCACCCTGGGTCGGTCCCGTGGGTCGGTCGTGTCCCGAAGCAATTTTGGGGCCGAAAAACGCGTTTTAAGTCTGACCGACCCCACCCATGGGTCGGTCCTATAGGCAGGCAAACTTCAAAATGTTGTATCTTCTTCGTTCTAGCTCCGATTTTGAATCCGTTTGCGCCCACACGTTTGTCTCTTCATCTACTTTAATCCTAGCTATGTTATTCCTCCTGTTTCAATAATAATTGTGTAAATCACTAATAAAACAAAAAATTAGAGGAAAACTAGCTAGAGTAGAGAAATGAGCATGAAAAGTGTTGATAAAGCATACTAAATACACCCCTAAAACATGCTCATTTAGACACTCAACACTTGTCGCCTAGAGTCGACAAATAGACTCAGCCACCTTGGATTACGGTTCAAGGTGGGAGGCAAGATTAAGATGGTGCGGTGGGATCACCTAAATCCCAAATTTAAGAAATAATGTTTATTTAAACCAATGGAGTTGATAGCTCATTGGATAGGGTTACTTTTGACCTGACAAGGATAAACATTGAGTTAAGAAACAACAAATTCTAATTAAAGAAAGGTTGGTACATTGAGATAAGAGAGGATATAAGAATAAGGGAAAACTTGACTTAAGGAGTTAAATGCTAACTCGCTTACTTAAGGAACACTTTTAAGTCGTTCATTGTGTTTGAGGTATGAGTTGCTTCATATATTGTGTGGTGTTTATTGTACTTCCTATTAGTGTTGTATAAGTAATCAATCGCATGTATACAACAAAGTAGTCGTTCGTAGCCCCGTTAGCTTCGGGGCTACACGTTAATCATACCAGCAAAGGTGCTGAGCCCCTAGGGGCATCCATATTATTTTGCAGGTGAGAAGCAGCAGATGACCCTACTTGAGAGTAAGATGGGGTAGACGTATTGCGGGTTTAAGTATGACCTACGAGTTGTGCATGTACTCTCGTATGGTAATCTATGTTAGTAAGTTGTACAGGATGTAAGGAACTTGTAATTGTTATGTAATTGGTTAAAGCTTATAAGTACTAATGTTCGGTATATTCGGGTGCATCAGACCGTAGCTAGATCATGGAGTATTTTGTATGCCTAGTTAGTCACGTGGGTGACTAACGGCGGTAACACCAAATGTTGTAAGAATTCCGCTGCAATGTCAATATAAGTAATTGGAGGTTTATGGGATGAGTATGGCTTTATGAGTTGGGGTGTTATAAAAAGTGGTACCAGAGCGTAGTTACGCTCTGATGACTAGAATTAACGAACTTAGGAGGATACCGAGTTAAGATTTGAGTTATGGGTTAAGGGTTGAGAGATAGAGCGAGAGATGCATTAGTCAGGACTTCCCGGTGTTTACCCGATACCTACCTAAACCCGCCCTCCACTTCCCTAGCTTTAAGATATGGGGAACGAACGCCAGAGAGAAGAAAGCCTTCTCATACTCGGGAAAAACCTGATCTGGTAGTTAGTTAATATTAAGCAATACGAGAAACACCTCGTGGTACAACAGTTTACGAAAATTTGAAGGGCCTAATCAAAGCGCAACGAGAAAACAGGCGCTGCCAACGGAATCCTACTGATGAGTGTCCAAATGAGCATGTTTTAGGGGTGTATTTCATATGTTTAATCAACACTTTTCATGCTCATTTCTCCACTCTAGCTTGTTTTCCTCTAGTTTTGTGTTTCATTGGTGTTTTATACATTTATTGTTTAAACAGGATGGATAACATAGCTAGGAGTAAAGTAGACAAAGAAAGGAACGTGGGGGCAAACGATCCAAAATCGGAGCTGAAACGAAGAAGATACAACATTTTGAAGTTAGGGTGCCCACATGACTGACCCACAAGGTCTGGGTCGGTCGTGGGTCGGTCGGACTTAAAAAACGTGATTTTCGTCCCAAAGCTACTGGAAACGACCGACTCATAGAGTCTGGGTCGTTCGTGGGTCGGTCGGACTTAAAAAATGCGTTTTCCGGCCACGAAATTGCTTCTGGACGCGACCGACCCACGGACCGACCCATGGTGGGTCGGTCGGGTCAAAAATTTGCCCAATCTGCGTTTTAAAATGGGGAATTGGGAAACACTGCCCCATTCTTCATTCAGCCAGATTCCGCCCCAAAAACAGAGAGAAGAGGCGATTCCAAGGGAGAAAAGAAGAGAAGAAGAAGAAGAAGAAGAGAAGAGAGAAAAGAAAAGCTCATCTCCCTCCAAGCTCTATTAATGGCTTCTTCTATCCCTCACTCTTTCATTTTCTCTCTTATGTTTGACTAAAATCTTTGTAGCTAGGGATTGGGGATTTTGCCCCAAAATCTCTAAACTCCATTGTAGATTCTTAAACTCATTTATGGTTTTATTTTAGTTTTTTTTCTTAATACTGATAATAATTGTGTGTTTGTGGCTCTTGAACATGTGACCCATGATTTGGGGATTTTTCTAGGGTTTTGCCTAATTTGTTATCTTTGTGTTAAATTGGTTGATTTGCCTTGAATTGGTCAAAATGAGATTCTGAGATAGATTCAAGGTTACTGATTAATTAGGCACTGATGTGGATTTCTGTCAACATGTGATTCTGAGATAGAAGTCTAGACCGTGAGGACTGAATTAGTGTATTCTAATATCGATGATTTCGAGATTCGACTACATTGCAACTTAAGGGGATTTTTTGCTTAATGCTATCAATTGACTAGGTACTAGGAAAATCCGCCAGGTTCCAACTCCGTTGGTTAGGATTAGTAGACCTTAATTAGGCTATTAGTTAATTTAGTGTTCCCGTTGTTTAGCCATGAGTTTGAGGGTTGACCATTGGTAGTAAAGGGAAGATGGGTGCAAATATCCATCCCGAGCTACACCTATCCTAGTTTAGTTAGTCTAGTTTTACTGCCTTCCTTTGTTTTCCGATTTATCTATCCAACCAACAAACCCCCCAAAACAATTTACATTTATGCACCTCTGTATATATTAATGCACAGTTACTAAATTGATAATTAGCTAGATAGTTACGAAGTCCCTGTGGATACGACCTTGTTGGACTACAATGACCGGGTTCACTGCCCATAGTTAGCAAGATAGTTTCACCACCATTTTGCTTAACAAGTTTTTGGCGCCGTTGCCGGGGACTTCGGTCCAACTATCTGGTTTATTATCTGTTGAGTTTTTATGCATATTTTTCATTTCCTTATTTACCCTTTTGTGTATAATTTTTTTTTCTTTGTAGGAACTTTAAGCTGATGGATGGTTATTATGATCCAGCTGGAGGTTAGAATGGCTACTCTTATGGCCAAGAAAACGATAATCAATGGCTTGTGTGTGAGAGATGCGGAGGAAACCATGACAGTTCTCAATGTCAGGTTGGAATCTCTAGGTTGGAGGACATGATGGTAGATTTTATCTCAACATACCAACCAAATGGGAGTAGATCAACCGGATTGGAGGACTATCATGAGTTTACACAAGTCACCAACCCATGGAGTGTATGCCAAAGGTACGGAGAGTACCATGAGAGCCCCAAGTGCCCAACAACGACGTCAGATTTAAGAGCTCTCATGGAGGACCTTAACTCTTCAGTCTACCGGAGGCCTGTGTCCCAAGAGTGTGGAGGAGAACACGAGAGTGCTCAGTGTCCTGTGATCACAGTAAAGGTTGATTCACCCAGTTCGGAGGAGCTCATGTCAGATCTTATCTCTTCTTGCAAGCCTAACATAACTATGCAAGCTACTTTTATCATGAAGCAAGATACCTTCAACATAAAAATTCAAACTCATCTCACTCAAATAATGCAACAACTTGAGAATGAAGCAGTTCATGATGTGGAACAGCCTGTTGAGGACTTGAGCTACTTTCCAACTCCTCCCCTGTGCAAATCTGAAAGCCCAGCACCACTTCACCCCCATCTTGACTATGAATACACTTCATCAGAAGAGAGTCTCCACTCTGACTTCAAGGAGCTTTCTCCCTCTGAAGTCAGCTACCAATATTTCCCCGCCTTCTCTGTGCTCCATCAAGATCACGAGGATGCTTACATCCTCAACTTTGAGAAGGAGGAGACACTGTCTCCCTCTGATTCCTCAGAGGAGAGTACCACCACCGACTTCAAGGAGCCATCCCCCTCTGAAGTTGATGTCCACCTCGGCTCTTCCTATGAGCCTCACCCCGAGGTCGAGGATGTCTACATCCTTGAATTTGAGGAGGAGGAGCCCACTAACTTTGATCTTCATTTGAAGGATCAAGGCCCCCACCCGTGCACTAATGAAGTTGGGTGGAAGCTCAACGTACACCCGCTAAGTGTGGAGGCCACCTTCCCATTTGATACGGGACCAAAGATTGAAGACAAAGTCTGCCCCGGAGTTCACCCTGCACCGTTGACTGAAGATAAGGATGCTTACATCCTTGAATTTGAAGAGGAGGTTCCACCACAGTTTGATCCTCGTACCAGGGATCATCCACCACAACACTTCCACTTGATGAATGATCGGTGGAGTTTACACTTTCACATCCTAAGTGTTGAGGCCACATTTCCTTTTGATCCGGGTAGTTATTCATTGCTAGATGATGACCGCCCAACCCACCTGTTGAAGCCGACTTCAACATTCATATTCGATCCCGGATGACTTCACGGTGGTATGGTCTTGCCAAAGACCTTAAAGAAGGGTCGCTTACCGGGAGGCAACTCGGATTTCATTTCGTGTCTTGTCTTTTAAATTTCGTTAGTTTAGATTTTGCATTGTTTTGAATAATGGGCTATTTTGACATTCTTTGGACTTGCCCTTTTACGCCCAATTGGTGGGGTCTATGTTGTGAATATTTTGGAAATAGGTAAGCCCCTCTGAAAAATGGATGGAATTAGGAACAATTACAAAGGAACCTCTGGCGAAATTTTCCAAGAGGACCTTCATCTCCAACGATTGAAGGTAGCACCTCAACGACCCCTCCCACTAGCAATTGTGCGGGCACCCTATCTTCCATCCGCATCTTATCAGGGAGTACTCGTTTCACCCTTCCTTTAATATTTGCCCATAATGAATCCACTATTTTTATTTCCTGTTTTTGTTTTCGTTCTCCTTTGGTTTTGTTTTTGCTTACCCTTAACTCCAGTTGTAGTGTGGTTGCTTCTAGTGTTTTATACGGGTACAACTTCAAGTCCACGCCGCAACCAAGCTACGCTACTTGAGGCTGAAGCTCAAGTGTGGGGGAGTTCTGCAAAATGATAGCAATAGCAATCTCAGGGGAGTATTAGTTCCTTTTCGTTTTCGTTCTCTCTTCTCTAATTTTGAATCTGCAAAACTGGGGATAGCTTCTGTGCTATACTGTTTGTTTGTGTCCCATGTGATTTTCCTTTTGTCTGCTTCCCGCAAAGGTCTTCTAGAACCTTCCCCGGTTTTAATTGGTGAACAATGGGGACATCGTTCAATTTAAGTGTGGGGGAGTGACCTTTTCGGTGAATTGTGTGCTTAAATGCTTAATCCTTCATGCTGATCTTGTGATTGTCCAAAATAAAAAACTTGGACCTTTGTGTTGTGAGTTGTTCTCATTAAGAATAAATACTGTTATGAATTGTGGGATAAATGCTCAAATTTTTCTTTTTGATTGCTTTTGAGGAGCATTTTACATGCGGTGTGGCCAAGTGATCTTATATGGTTGGATTTTTATTGCTTTGGGGTTCATTCTGTCTTCTTCCTTAGGGATTGCTAAGGGGTGCTTCTTTGTGAAAACCCTTTAAGGGACTTGTGAGATGCCATTGGTAACCAACAATGAGAGTTAAGTGTTCTTAAATGCAAAGGCTTTATGCCACAATTTTATCTTCTCATCTCTTATGCAAAAGTGAAACAAGTACATAAATCTTTTTTTTTTCCTTTTGTTTTCTTCTCAATGCCCATTCTAGAGAGAATTTGGCCATGGTAAAAGCTCTCCAAGTTACCTAATCTTTAGAACTTTGAAGCACTCCGGATCATACCCTGAAACTCTAGTTTTTGTTTTTCCCCTAAGCACACCCAGGCCACCACTAAGAGATGGTTCACACTCCTCAAAGGTTTCAATCACTTTTTGCTTCCTCTTTTATCCTACAATTCATGTTAGTGTTTGTTAGTCTTGAGAATTCCTTGCATGGGTGCTTGGTTTTGCTTGAGGACAAGCAAAAAGGTAAGTGTGGGGTGTGATGAGTGTCCAAATGAGCATGTTTTAGGGGTGTATTTCATATGTTTAATCAACACTTTTCATGCTCATTTCTCCACTCTAGCTTGTTTTCCTCTAGTTTTGTGCTTCATTGGTGTTTTACACATTTATTGTTTAAGCAGGAGGACTAACATAGCTAGGCGTGTGTGGAGGGTGATTTTTCGGTATGAAGGGGGGTCTATCTAAGTATGGTTCTGACTGAGAAGCCTAGATCCTAAAGATATGTCATTCTGTGGAGAGTGAAAACCCGTTATTCTGGCATCCCTCAAATACCTATTAAATCGTCCGTCTTTCCCAGAAAGCATAAAGGGAAGTGCAAGTGTGCACTACACCCGCTCTCAATGGGCTCCACGCGGACTTATGCCATAAGGGCGGAAATTGACTAGAGTCGCCACCTAGTTTGACCTATGGAACTAGGAAGGGAGGAGAAGGGTTCTAAGAACCGTTAATTGACTCTGATGATTTGTTGCCTATGGATAGGACTTATCTGATCATACTAGAGATTCTGTGTGGGTTCGCACTGGGTTACACCCCTTAGAAGTGGCAGCGACCACGACTTCGGATTGGTGCCCGAGGAAACCTCGGTCTCCAATTGTCGGGATTATCTTCTTTCTAAACCTTTTTAGAGAGATTCATCTAAAAGCCAAGGATAAGATTGAATGGGGGAAAAGAGGAAAAGAGTGGATGAGGCGAGCTTTTCTGCCAAGCTAGCGCCAGGAGAGGAATTGGTGAATTCGGATGAATGTAGAATGAGGATTTGGGAAGAGTCTGAGGTTGAGTGAATAGACAAAACTTGGAGTTTGTTGATTTGAAGTCTGTGGCCGAAGAAGGTTGAGTGTTTGAGAGGTATGAGAGCCACCTTAGAGGGAGAAAAGGTTTTTTGTTGGAATGGGGTCGCACCCTAGATGGGCTGCCTACGTACTCAACTCCCTGTGAGATCAGACCTTACGTAGTTCAGAGTTAGGGTTTTGGAAATTTTGATGTTTGTGGAGTTTGAAGATGTTTGAGGTGTTTGGGGTTTGGAAGCGTTCGGAGTTTTTAGAAGTTTCGAGAAGTTTCAGGTTTGGGATGCTAGTCTATGAGACGCACGGGTCTGTGAGACGTTTGAAACCTTGAGATGTCGAAGTCTGTGAGACGCTCGAGTCTGTGAGACGCTCGGGTCTGTGAGATGCTAAGGTCTGTGAGACTTTCGAATCATTGGAATGACAAAGTCTGTGAGACGCTCGGGTCTATGAGACATTTAGAGTGTAAGAGAAATTTGAATGGAATTGAAATTGAATTGAGGTCGAAGTTGAACCGGGGTTGAATGAATTTTGATTTGAATTGGAATTGAATTGAGACTAAATTGGAGTTGAATCGAAATTTGATTGATTTTTGATTGAAAGTGGAATTGAAATCAGATTGGAATTGAAATTGAATTTGAAATTGAATTTGAAATTAGAATTGAAATCGAAGTTGAATCGGGGTTGAATGAATATTGATTTGAACTGGAATTGAAATGAATTTGGATTTGAATGAGTTTGGAATTGAATTGAATTTGGATTTGAATGGGTTTGGAATTGAATTGAATTTGGATTGGTCTTGAATTGAATTGAATTTGAATTAGGTTTGAATTGAATTTGGTTGAATTTGTTGGTTTGAATTGTTTGGCTTGAATTGAATTTGGATTGAATTGAATTTGGATTTGAATTGAATTGAGCTTTAAAAAAATGAGTCGGATTGGGCCTTGAAGAATGGCCGAATTTGGTTTTGAAAAATGGGCCAGATTTGGGCATCGAATTGGGCTCAGCTGGATGATTTGAAGTTGGGATTGCCCATGAATTTTGAATTGTATGAAGAATGAGTGTGAGAAGGATTGCTTTTGAAAGAGTGTTGGATGAGTACGAGAGATTGATTTTGTAGTGTGTTTGATGAGAGAGTGATTGAAATTGAATTTTTGGGCTGAATTTGGAAATGAATTTTGGTTTGGGTCAAACTGAATTGAATTTGGTCGAATTGAATTGATTTGGAGTTGATCTTGAAATTAAATTGGAATTGATTTTGAATGAGGTTTGAATTGATCTGAATTGGGATTGAAATTGAACTGATTTTGGATTGAGATTGAATAGATGAAATTGATTTTACAAATGAATTTAGAAACGAATTTGGAATTGTATTTACAATTGAATTTAGAAACAAATTTGGAATTGAATTTACAATTGAATTTAGAAACAATTTGGAATGAATTGAAGTTGACTTTAGAATTTATTTGCATTGCACTGATTTTTGGACAGGAGTTGAAATAAGATTGAACTGAAGTTGAAATTGGTTTTTGAATTGATTTTTGGGCCTCAAAATTGGGCTGAAACGGGCCTCAAAATAAGGCCAGAAACGAGCTTTGATTGGCCGAAAATGAGCCTTGATTGTTGGGCTTGATTTGGATTTCAAGCCAAATTTGGATTTTGGGCCTAGAAATCGGACCATATTTGAGCCTTAAAACGGGCCTTTGAGTTTGGGCCTATAAATGGGCCTCAAGTTTAGGAAAAAAACCAATGGGCTTATAAAAAAGCGCCAACTAAAATTGGATCTATTAGGTTAAGCCGAGATGGGTCCATTGGATTGGGCCTTGAAATTGGATTTGATTTTGGGTTGCAATTGAATTTGATTATGATTTTTGAAATAGAATTTGACCTTCAGATTTTGATTTCATTTTGAATTGAGTCATTGGTTGTGAATTTTATTCTTATGAAGGATTGTTTGGAAAGTTTTATTTTTACTAGAGAGATATCGCCCACAAACAGGTACTACGACCCTCAGGTACTACGACCTTAATGTGGGCAACATCTGTGAATGGTCCTAGGGTTTTTCTAAAGAGGCCCGCAGAAAATTGTAGGCCTGAACCACTAAATCAGGGTAACCTAGACGGCTATCGAAGGTAAGGTCACCTAGCCTAGCCCGGTTTGAACTAGTATAAACCGGGTCTGAATTGACACTAAATCTGGGCTGGGATTTGGACACACCCAAACAGGCCCGATTCATACAATGGAATAATAGTCGAACAGGATGAATACAATAACAAACATGGAATCAAATAACAAGTGAATGTACGATCAAAATTTAAATTATACAAATGGAGTCCTAAACTCTATGACATGTGGGACCTAATTGTACTGCCCCCTCTCTTTTTTTTTGTACATACAGGTTAAACGTAAAACAAACAAATATTCAAATACGATAGAGACTAAGCCACGTAAAAAAAAAAACTAGTGACAAGTTCTACGCCCAAATTCCGGCTTGCTTTTATTACTTGACTGTCGTCGTAGAAACTTGCGCTTATTTAGCAGGATGAGAATTTTATCCTCTTTTTTTTTTTAGCATACTGTACTGTCGTCCTCATTTCAACCCAAAGAGTTAAGACTGAGGCTATCTAAACGAGCTGCAAACCTAAATTCATGGTGACCATTACAAATTTAAGCATTCAACTAACCAAAACACAAACATACCACTCGTCCACTCATTTCAGTTGTAATGGCCGAAGATAAAGTAACAACCAAAAGCAAGGAAAAGAAACCAGTTCGAAACGATGAATTATACATATGGGTTAGCAGAAGCATTCAAGCAGCAACTTATCGACATATTGAAATTAGTAAGCATACAAAGGATCTCCCATTCAAACAATAACTAGGGAGTCTCTTAAGTTATGGAAATGGTGTACCAGGGGAGACGATAGAATATTTCCTGCAAGAACTAGAGAGGAAAGACCCAGATCTTCCTGCAGAATGAACTCAAGCAAACAGGACAGCAAAGATAAACAGGTTAGCAGTTCACGTGAGAGTAATAGATGCAACCTGGGAATCGATTTTTCAGATAAACAAAACTAACTGCAGGTGAGAGCTCCATGAGATTAGTTTTATCTTAAGAGATATGTACAGAAACCTGGCTTATCAGCATACAGAAATAACCATAAAGAGAACCTCGAATCAGTAGAAGCATTATTTCCAGTTGATGTCTCAGATAACATTGGAATTCACTAGTCTGGGTTTGTCAAACACCAGAACGCAGCCAAAGAAGACGTATATCCCACGCTGAATACGCAAAACAAACCAGTTAGAGATTCATCATAAGTCAAATTAGACAGTAACATACAGATTGCCGAAGGGAGAGCTATAGGCTGAACCAGAGGTCCAGAGATACTAATAACAAGGTAGTAAATAAGGAAGCAAGAAATGATAGCAGATTTCTCCCTGCTTTATTCGCTGTTGCATATCATTCAAGGAAGGAGATTAGCATCGCGTCATAAAGGAAAAGGACATAGAAATAGAAAATTGGCAGTACAATAAGCCTCTGTTAGGATGAGCATACGCAAAAAACAAATAACAGCAGAGAGTTCTGGCGAAGTCAAATTCCTTTCCAGTAAACCATCGACACATTCAAAACGAAATGCAACGTAAACAGGGAGTAAATAAAGTAGGACTGAAGTGAATGTACAGAGTAAAACGGAGATTCAAGCATCAGTAATGAAATGTTAAATCAGGGAAGGAGATGACCCATGTTTCATAAAAAATAATTTCTGATAAGGCCAGATTATTCATTTCTCCCATCTCATTAGCCATCGCCAGTGCAGCTCATTTGGCCAGAAGAGAGAAAGAAAGAAGAGGGAAAACGAAAACGAAGGAGATTGAGGGAGACTACTGAAAGGTTCGGGATCGACTCCCAGCAGAAAAGAATACGAGTGAATGTAATGAAATTTCCAGAAAACGGCTCAAGGTTGGTGATGACTCAAGTGGGAGAAACGAAAAAAAAAAGAGACTGAGGCTTTTGTGGGGAGTGCGTTCAGATGAGGAATCTCGAGAGGAATTTTCCTTTGTTCTTCAACAGGTTTTGATGATTTGAAGGAAGTGAAGAAAATGACAAGTGCAGGGATTCGATTCTTGTTCGACAGTTGGGTTTACAAAATTTTGGGAATGAAACAAGCCAGAGTATGTATGTTTCTTCTTTGCTGGCCGGGTAGCAAATTCACCGTGTGTAGAGAATGAAGAAGAGAAGAGTGTTGTCTGTACAAGCTTTGTTTGTAACCTTTCGGGTAGCTCATAAGAACGAATAAGGAGTATGCATAAACAGAGGAAATATAGGGATCGGTGTCGGCTGTCCCCCCTTAGGTGTATATTTGTGTACTGGAAAATGGATGAGAGCAATATGAAGGCTGCAGTAGGATCGGTCTCCGGGTTTTCCTCTGATTGTAGAAGATTGATCGATGTGTGAGTGGGAAGAAGAAAGTGAGGGTGGCGACTAGGTTTCTTTGAATTTTTTTTGGATCAAGTTTTGGATGAAGATGGAAAACAAGGATCGGGGCAGACAGTTTGCCGTGCGGATGGGATGCGGCTACTGTTCCTTAAGAAGAGAAATGTGTAGGTTTTCCTGATTTTTTTA
Source organism: Limonium bicolor (assembly GCA_023374045.1). NCBI lineage: Eukaryota > Viridiplantae > Streptophyta > Magnoliopsida > Caryophyllales > Plumbaginaceae > Limonium > Limonium bicolor. The sequence continues at coordinate 246,264,127 of CM041776.1, forward strand.
TATGGGCTGCATTCAGATAGGTTAAAAAAATAGTTAATCGGGTCACGTAACTTGTGGGCTTTGTCTGGTGTGGGTGTGAGCTATAAGCCTGGGCTGGATTAGTTTGACCTGAAACGTTGGTCTAATTGACCCGAAAGGAATGGAAAAAAACAAGAGCAAAACACACACTCCTAATTTATACTAAGTAAACCTCTTAAAACGCTAATCACTCTAAATGAAAATATACAGTAAAACGAAACAGTTTTATCTAATGAATTGTTTTCCTCTTAAGAGTTATGAAATAATAGAATGCAGATAACCATAAAAATACGAAAACATATACAGTATACAATAAACAAAATTACATGAAATAATGAAATAGTACCAGCATGATAAAAATACAGGTGAATGTCGTAAAAAAAAAAATTAGATATGTACGAATAGCAGTAAGTAACAAAATAAGATGAGATGAGAGGAAGTTTAGTTGAATTAGCGACAAAACGAAATGTGCTAATGTGGTGAAAAGGTGCATAAAATGATGAATAATGCTAAAATAATAATGATAAAGACAAAATAAAAACAAGTACTAAAAGAAAATACAATAAAGGTATCAATGGAATGAAATGAGATAAAGTAAACAAGCAATGAAATAGTACATCCCAAAATAAAGCGAATAGGTACATAAATAAGTGAATAAAACAGAACCGACTAACATGAAATAAATCGAAAATAAAATGGTAAACTAAGTAAATAAGAAAAGGACGGGTTTGAAAACGGATGCTTTGAAAATCAATTTAAATTTTTTGTCATAAAATGACAGTTTCATTTTGGTATGCACATGAACAAGTTTTGTAAAGAAAGGCGACAACCCTTTATTTTATTTATCTTTTGGATTTTTCTTTATAGGGTGAGAATTTTTGGTGTCTACAGCGTGAAGTAGACGAAGAGAGGAACGCGTGGGCGCAAACAGATCCAAAATCGGAGCTGAAACGAAGAAGATACAACATTTTGAAGTTAGGCTGCCCACCGGACCGACCCACAGGGTCTGGGTCGGTCGTGGGTCGGTCGGACTTAAAAAACATGATTTTCGTCCCTGAAAGCTACTGGAATCGACCGACCCATAGAGTCTGGGTCGGTCATGGGTCGGTTGGACTTAAAAAACGCGTTTTCAGGCCACAAAATTGCTTCTGGACGTGACCGACCCACGGGACTGACCCATTGTGGGTCGGTCGGGTAAAAAATTTACCCAAATCTGCGTTTTAAAATGGGGAATTGTAACGCCCTGGTTTACCACCACCATTTACTTAGTCATTTTTTTTAATTTCTTAAGACATACCATAACCGAAGTAGCATCATAAACGCTAGTTTATATTATACATGCGTCAGTTTACAAAAGGTCCCCTAATACTATCCCCGGGGGTTACCGCCACACTTACTAAAGACTAGTAAGTGTAAGGCTATTACCACCACCACCCCTACGTTAGCTATCTTACATTGCTGTTCTACTACCAAAAGAGTGACACAACCAACCCGTCACTTTACACCTTAGTACCCAAAAGACCCCTTCCAGCCAACCACTAAGTTAGCTCCTACTCCTATTTTACACCAAAAGTAAAGGGGTATCAAAAGGCTATTACATAACTAGTATCTAACATGGGACTATTTCCATATACTCGTACACAGTGGAAACATCATGAGTGATAGACTGACTGCTGCCATTCTCCGGGTGCCTAAAACCTTGTATCTTCTTGTTCCACTCTTCATACACTATCTCGGTGACCCCAGGCTGTATACTTCTACGATAGGTGACAAACATAAAAATATAGAAGGTATCGGTGGACTCGTCCTTAGTGCAGAGAAGGTGACCATCCCAGTTACCTTGAACACACAGAGTTCATATACACAGGAAAACACACAACAAATAAAATCAGTAAAAACTGAATAACACTACCACACCCTGTAAAAACTTATTTTCTCTTTAAAACCTTTGTTTTCAACAAATATTAACAATATGACAAATCAGAATAGATCACACACCATTTACCTGTACCAAGAATTATCAAGAGATAATTAATATCATATACAAGATATTTCCAAATGAAGTCCACCACCACCACCACCCACCCTATGTCCTTATGTGTGCACATCCCCCTATTGAAAACTTTTGCCCAATAGGAGTAGATCATAGTGGCAGCTCCGATTCATTAGTAGGAGCTTATATTGTTGCCGGAACATCGGCTTGGCGTTAAAGGCTCTCACAAGAGGCATATCCTTAGGATAACCATGTTATCAACATCACACAATACTTTCCACCACCACCACAAGAGGTTATCCTTAAACACATTTACAAACCATGAGTAAGATATCATAAACCAGCTTAAGCACAAGCAACACAAGTAGTAATCCACACATCAAGTTCAACCACTTGTAAAATAACCTTAATAACATCATAACAATACCATTAAAGCTTCAATAAACTATAGAATCATACAATTTCCAAGAAACCACCTTAGAAAGCTTAAATTCTTATTTTTGACCAAAATCACTATCTATCAACTTAAATAACTTCCCAAGGGAGTATCGGCCTAAAAATTTAACCATGATCCAAGATCAACAACACAAGTATCTCCCCAAAATTTCAGCTCAAGATCAATTCGGAAACTCATTCAACCACTCAGAAAGGCTTAAAGCACATTTTCTCATTTTTAGCTTCTTTACCTTGTCTAGCCGACTTAAATTCTCCATTCGACTTGATTTTTCAACCATAACCATATATTCACTATTAAAGACTACCCTCAAAAGTTTAGCTCAAACCCATGTCGGAAACCCATCCAAACAATTCCTAAAGCTTAAAGCTCATTTTTCTCCATTTTCAAAGTTCCTTAGAGTTTCCCTACTTCCCAACCTTATTTCGACTTGATTTTCTAGTATAGTCACTAACTATTCATCCCTAGTTTACTGTAAAAATTTTAAGAAAATAGGACATAGTATTCGTAGGTAACCAAATGGAATGACTTAAGGAAGAAAATAAGCTTTAGAGGTGAAAATGATGTGCATAGATGTTACCTCTCCTCTCCTAGCCATTTTGGTGATTTTCTACCTTGATTATAGGTTGCTTGAACTCAAAATCTCCACCAACCAGGTCGCCCACCTTGGATTTTGGCTTCCACTCCTTAAACTTGCCTTTTTCCTTGATTTTAGCTTAATTACTACCTTAGATTTGTGTTTCTAATGGAGGAGTGTTGTTGCCTAAGCTCCAATGGTGTTTTCTAGCTTATGAGAACATGGGTAGATGAAGAAGAATGGCCACCTTGCTCACCTACCATGGCCGACCTCCACCCCCTTTTTATACTAAAATTTCATCCTTATCTTTAAATTTGTAATCATTAGTTCTAGAATTGTCCTTAGCCATTGATTTGTGCCAAGTGTCAAAAACCAATCCTAACCATCCATACATAACCGCCCTTGAATGGATAAGGAGGGAGCAAGTTGCCTTGATCATCATTACAAATAGTAAGGAGGTGTGAATAGTGGTGAATAGTAACCGAGATATTTTCCTCCTCCTTTCCTTGATATTTTCGGCCACCACCTTAGGCCATGTTTGGCTTGAGCTTTTCATGGGTATATATGTGGTATGTTAATACTAGTGTGGGTTATCTAGTTTCAGGAATTTCCTTGGGTCACTTCTTAGCTCTTCCAAAGCCTCGTTTGCCCAGAACCACTAAATACTGAAAAATGTAACTAGATTGTCTTATATTAAGAGAAGAAAGATATGATTGTTTCTTTCCTCAAAACACTCTCAAAAGTATCTAACACTCTTCCTAAGGTTAATAACCACTCTCAGTTCTTGAGGAATTCAGTAATTTTCGGGAATTTCAGGAATCCTGCGAAACTAACACTGGTGCGGATGGACTCAAAAATGACGGTTCAAACTGTTTAAAAACGACGGTTCCGAACCGTCTTTTATACGACCGTCGTTTTTTGCCACCCGCCTTAAACGACGGTTCGAAAACCGTCTTTTAAGATGCTATTAAATGATTGTTTTAATCGAACCGTCTTTAAAAGCTCTTGAGCGCAAAAATAAGTGAATCCGCCTAGATTAATATTGGTAATCTTTGGTGGTCTCTGGGATTCGAACCCGCGACCCATGGTGAAGTTCACACGCGTGCATGCACTCCCTAACCACTATGCCACTGCATCAAACTTGTTTATTTTATGAACAAAACATATATATGTAGCATTTATAACTTAATATTTTAATAATAGGAATTCTAATTGTTATTCAAACGTATGTTCACTCCTATATAAATTATAATAAGTAGTAAAACATCGTAATATGTAAATAAGCTAGCATCGTATTATATACATACTAAAGCTAAATATTATAAGAATACATATATGTACATATAGTTACAATTAATGTTAATTATAAAAAAAGACTATAATTTACTAAAATAATTAATAAATGCTAATTATAAAATACAAATTTTTTTAAATTATATATACATATTATAACCCATATCTATTTTGTGAATTTTAACCATCATGTAAACTAATTTAAATATTTATTACTTTATACTATTTTTCAAACTTTGTTAATTTGTGCTTAAACATATTTTAAAAAGAGAGTTTTAAGAGACGGTTCATTCGAAACCGTCGAAGCCGTCTTTGAAAAAGAAACCCCGACATAATAAATGATGGTTTGTCATCAACCGTCTTAAAACATGTCTTACAACCGTCTTAAAAGATGTCTTACCGCCGAAAAAAAAGCTTTAAACGACGGTTTGGCATCAACCGTCTTAAAAAGTCCCCCGCGCGCGCGGAAGAAGGTATTTAAGACGGTTATGTTGTAAACCGTCGTTTATTAGCCGTATTTTTTAATCATTTTTCCACTAGTGTAAGGTTTACCGGGTGATACTCCGGAAACTAGAGTTTCTAATGTTCACCATGCACTTCCAACTAATTATAACCTTCTCCATCATTTGAAATTAGGGTTTCCTAAGGTTTACAGTTGAGTAAGGCCCTAATCACAGTTTAGAAATTTGGGGCATTGCAGGAATTTTGGGAAAAACTGCCCCATTCTTCATTCAGCCAGGTTTCGCCCTAAAAACAGAGAGAAGAGGCGATTCCAAGGGAGAAAAGAAGAGGAGAAGAGAAGAAGAAGAAGAAGAAGAAGAAGAGAAGAAAAGAGAAGAAAAGCTCATCTCCCTCCAAGCTCTATTAATGGCTTCTTCTATCCCTCTCTCTTTCATTTTCTCTCTTATGTTTGAGTAAAATCTTTGTAGCTAGGGATTTTGGACATGTCACCCATGATTTGGGGATTTTTCTAGGGTTTTGCCCAATTTGTTATCTTTGTGTTAAATTGGTTGATTTGCCTTGACTTTGTAAAAATGAGATTCTGAGATAGATTCTAGGTTACCGATTAATTAGGCACTGATGTGGATTTCTGTCAACATGTTATTCTGAGGTAGAAGTCTAGATCGTGAGGACTGAATCAGTGTATTCTAATATCGATGATTTCGAGATTAGACTACACTGCAACTTAAGAGGAATTTGTGCTTAATGCTATCAATTGAATAGGTACTTGGAAGATCCGCCAGGTTCCAACTCCGTTGGTTTGGATTAGTAGACCTTAATTAGGCTATTAGTTAATTTAGCGTTCCCGTTGTTTAGCCATGAGTTCGAGGGTTGACCATTGAAAGTAAAGGGAAGATGGGTGCAAATATCCATCCCGAGCTACATCTATCCTAGTTTAGTTAGTCTAGTTATAGTGATTAAATCATTATAATAAAGTAATTAAGGGCCTAATAGTGCCTAGAGAATATTGGTGAAGAAAATACAACTAAAGAAAAGAAGAAAACACTTAAAAGCGAAAAATGTAAAAACGAGCGTTACATAACCGTAGGAGTTATGTGACCTTGACTAGGATCCTAGGTGGGTTCCTAAGGCTTAATCATGCCTAAATAATATGTAGAAACAATTCTCGAAGAAAACGGATCCATAAAATGGATTAAAACCACTAATGAACCGTAAAGCGCGTTTTTCGAGGAAACCGGGAAAACGTGACTTTAAGCGGGTCAAATAGACTCGTAATAATTTTGGTCAACAAATAGTCATTAATAAACATTAATGAAGGTTTAGAACCAATAAAATTAATTGAACGAGAAAATTCCGGAAAACGGACCCGGTTAGTGAATAGTGTAAAAACCGGGAAGTTGTGGGGTGTGAATGTAATAAGTGGAAAATTAAAACCTCCCTTGTAATATATATGGCTGGTTCTTTTTTTTTACACGGGGTCACGTTTTATTCCCTTATCAGCCCCCTCTCTTACTTCCTAATACACTATGTGACAAGAAAAATAAAGCAAACAAGTACAAATAGTAAAAAGATAAGTTATACTCTCTCACCTCCTTTCTCCTTGCTAGTCACGATTTTTTTCCCCTCTCTGTACTATCTTCTTCTTCCTCTGCTCCCATTGTCGATTTGAGAAGGGAAACAAACAGCACCATCTTCTTCCTTCCTTATCTTGCTCAATCCAACACCAAATCATACAAAAATACTACCGTTAGATTCCTCTCGTCAAGGGCTACGTTTTCCACCCTTCAAAAGCTTGAAACCTCCATCTTCATCTCTATGGCAGTAGGCTCTTTTGAAGCTTGAAGAGGTGTTTTTCGGTCTCCTTCATCTCCTTGACGCTCCAAGGTAAAAATAAATCCAAGAGTTCACCTTTTACTAGCTTTTCTTGCAAAATCAAAAATTCCCACGTTGAGCTCTTGCCTCCATTTCCAGTCGGTTTCTTCTTGCCTTTGAGGAGTGCTGGAACTTCATAATTCTGATTGCCAAAACTCTCCATTTGGACACTTGAAGGTAATCTCTAAGTTAAACCCTAAAAACTAGCTCTTGAAATACTAGTTTTTGTGAGGGGAGTTTGAATTAATTAGCTTGTTATGTGTGTTCTGGGGATATGATTGTAGATAGCAATCGATACCCTTTGTATGGTGTGGGAACAAGTAGAGAAAGAGTGAACAAGAGAAGAGGAAGAAGAGAAAAAGGAAACCGAAAACTAGCAAGGTAATGAGCTCACCTTGAGTTGGCTTTGTTGGCTTGCAAACAGATTTTTAGTGTTAAATTAAAGACCTTGTGTTAGTGTAGTTAAGATACTACAATTTGAATGCGAACGGAGCTGTTTTAATGTGCTTAAGTGTGGGAAATAAACCTTGAGGCTAAACTGGTACATATGTGATAACAGTGTGGAATTTAGTGTGTTGTAGCAGTGATTTTAATGCTTATATAAACAGGGATGTAAGGCTGATGTTGTGAGCTGTTTAGTGTGTGGAGAATGCTTAGGAATGTAGGCAAACCCTGTCAAAATTTCTCTAGGAATGAATAGGCTTGAGTGCATTAATGGGTGAGTTAAATAGTAAAAAAGGGAATAAAAACTGTAACATGAAACTAGGAACTAGAAACTAGTTGTAACACCCCGTCCTAAGCCAATCGTGGTTATCGCAACTTAACAAATAATACCTAAACGTCGCAGCGGAAATAAACTATCACCAGGACCTTGTCACGGTCAAATCAACAAGAAATACCGTTACTTAAATATTTACAACCGTATATCCATAATACATACACCAACCGAGTTTAAAGTTTCTCCAAAACCATACAATATTTCACAAGTTCAACTATCAACAGACGGGTGCACAGGCGCTACCCGTACTCAAAATAAAGTCCCACCTAGGGCTACCCGCTCCTACTCTCATGGTGTGACTTCATGGGCCGCTTACCTGCAAGTGTAAAAACAGCCCCCAAAGGGGGTCAGCACGAATGCTGGTACGACCCTCCCGTGGCCCCCAAGCTAACGGGGCTACGACGACTAATTGTCGATAGCATGGAAGTTGATTAGCATCACAATCATAATATGAAATGCAATAAAACAACAAACCACATAAATAGCTCAAATGCAAATGAACGACTCAGGCGTTCCCTTAATAAGTGAGTTAGATCTTAACTCCTTAAATCCACAATCTCCTTAACCTTATAATTGCCAACCATTCCACTATTAGATTGGTTAGCCCTTAATTGGTTGCTTATTTTTGTAGGGCTTGGTTAACCCTAGCCGGTAGCAGTGCACTATCCGGCAATAAGCTACCTTTCTTAATTTGTTGGGGATGTAGGCTTGATCCCCCCGCGCCATCCTTAATGTGCCTCCCACCTCAAACAGTAGTCCGGGTGGTCGGGTCGGTTTGTTGACCCTAGGCGACGAGTCTGAGGACAAGTCTTATTCGGAAGTCGGATCTGATTCAGATACCGACCTCCCCCAATACACATGTGCCGGTACCATTCTGGATTCCTCACTCCCACCCCAAGTTACGGTTAGTGAAAGTCTTAAATACCTGTAACACCCCAATTAACAACATCACTCATAACAACAAATCGCAGCGGAAAACTTAACTCATCACAATACTTAACTCAATGGTGTTACACGCCGTTAGCCACCCACGTGGCTAACAAGGCTAATACATATCCATTGTATCGGTCTGATGGACTAGATTTCCGAGCAACTACACATTACTATCCCTTTCTGTTAACAACAACCAATATACATATACCAACTGTACCGAGTATTTACAACTAATGCCGATAATAATTTCGGTCTTACTACACCTACAATACATTCTCAATTTGAATCCCATGTACAACAACTACCCGTCCTACTCTCGAACGGCTTCCAGCTCCTTGTGCCTGAAATAGAAAAGGAAGAAAAGGGTGGCCCCCAAGGGGCTCAGCACCTTTGCTGGTATGGTAATCCCGCAGCCCGCATGCTACCGGGCCACGCACAACTAATTGTCGTCTTAGCATGCGATTGATTTTATTTTAAACATACACAACTACACACATACTTCATGCTTAAAAGCAAACATCCATTAGTAAGACACAAACACAAGATTAGTACACTCAACATAACAACACCCTTCACTTGATAACATACACACAACTTAGTTCCGTTCTTCTTAGAGAACATAGACTTCACTTAGGGAGTGCCGGGGTGATATAAGCCGAGCACAACATACATACATTTTCTTTACTTAGGTGTGGCGGCCTCATATAGGACCGATCACACCTTACATAATTTCCCCCTAGCTCCAATAATGATGAGGTAGGTAAGCCTTGGTTAAGCTTGTGGGTGGTTATAATTCAAGGAGAAAAACAACCGTAACATAATAAAGAGGGAGTCGAAGCGAACATAGGCCTCAACACCCTACCAACATTTCACATAATTTCCCCCTACCCGATTGGAAGTTGGGTAGGTAAGCTTTGGCTAAGCTAGTGGGAGGTCGAAATCCAATGAAGGAAAACAACCCTAACATAACAGGATGGGAGTTAATTCACATATATGCATCAACTCCCAAACAAAACGCGCGACCGGAACGACCGGATTCCTCACCATACATAGCATATACATATTAGTTAAAGGTTCCTTTATGGAACTTATCACGTACATACATCACATAGTGTTACTAACTCTGTTAGACACATAAGGGGAGTAACATCCCTTTTTAACAAACATGGATAACTGTATCCGATAACAACAACACACAAAACAAAGTCACATACTTCACACATAGTCACAACATACACAAACACACGGATAGCCGTAGTTAGAATGTTCCCGTGGGGTGGGACGTTTATTCCGAATACCGATCTCTTATGTGAACCTAAGGTCGGTTAACTATCATTTAACACATAAATTTGGGTTAAGCGGTATCGGAATTAATTTCGCCACAATAATGAATTACTATAAACTCATTTCATGCTTTATCTTGCAAGGTGGCAAACACACAGAAAAACACATTGCCATACAAGCCGGTGTAATCCGGTAGGACACAGGTTGCAAGAAACCATACCTGTCACCGTGGGGAATTACTTTACCGGGTGTTCTCACGTTCCTCGGTTCACACTTGTTCCTCATGTCTTACTCTTGAACCACTATTTACATGTCAAATGGTTCAATTAATATTAAGGCGTTACGGTAGGTATATAATTGCTACTCCCGTACTTACCCCGTTATCCCGTTATTTCGGTTTAACTTTGTGTACTTAAACTCACAACTTTCTCAATCACTTCCAACACTTGTTTATACTTCTTAGTACCTTTAAAAGTCACCAAACAAGGCCTTAACAACATCTAAAACCATTACCCATCAATCCCCCCACCTTTGGAACACTTTAAAAACATTTTAGGCAATTTTTGCCCTGGTCCGGGACTTGGTCCGGACCTAAGGTCCCGGACCACCTCTGAAATTCACTTTCGGCCTATTTTTGACATTGGTCCTGGACTTGGTCCTGGACTTAAGTCCCGGACCAATTCCTGCATTCACTCTCGGCATGTTTTTTGATGCGGTCCGGGACTTGGTACATATCCTAGGTCCCTGACCCTGCTAAAAACTGCTATAAAGGTCATTTTTCAACCCTAAATCAACCCTTAATCCACCCCTAATCTTTCCATAAACTTTCCACAAGTTTCCTACATAATTAAACACCTCAAAACATGCTCTAAACCACTCCAAATAATTGGTTTAATCCACCACCCAATTCTTGCCCAAATTCAACAAACTCATTTTTCACATTCTTGCATTTTGCACACTTGTGCATTTCTATTTCCTTTTGATAGCTCTTACCTCCTACCAAACTTATCAAATCCATTTTGACCATTGAAAATCATTCCTACATAATGCACAACCAAAACCCACATTCACTCCTTGTTTCGCAAGTTATAAACACTAACTCTTTTCCAGCATTTCTAAGCTCCACATATGTAACTTGCTACAGATTTTCATCCTTCTCTTCCTAGTTTCCCAAATACCATTTCAAGGCTATTAAACCACCCTACTCAACACTACAACACCAAGGTTCCCCCATTCACCAAGCCATCATCAATACACTCATTTTCTACCAAAATTTCGCCATAACCTCCCCATAAACTTAGCATCTCCCAAACCTCATATTGTCATCATTTTTCAAACCTAATCTAGCCAAACCCACAAGGGCTCTATCAGAGCATAATATATCCTCAAAATTTCATTAAACAACAATATAGCTCCAAAATCAAATGCATTGGCACTTAGCCTCTTAAATCAACACAAGTTCACAATTATCTCTTAAATCAATTTTTACACACTCCCCCACATAGATTCCAACTCATAATTTGGGTTCATTAATTTAATTTCCCATCTCAAATCCTAAAGCAATTTAAAACAAGCCTTAAGGTAGATTTCTTACCTTAATTTCACAAGTTCTCTTTGGTTCTTCTCTTGCCCCTCCTCTTCTCATTTTCGGTCAAGTGGGAATGGAGTTTCCAAACTCCATCCCAACATTCAAGAAACACAAAATACATTCTATTAATTATCTAAACCCTTAGGAAATCTCAATTCGACAAAAAGGGCTTAGAGCACAAGTTAGGGTTTTACTTTTGGAGATTTTTGAGAGGGGTTCTCACTCATGAATCAAAGGGAAACTCCACCACCATTGGAGAGTTGAATTGAAGCTCAAAATCAAGAAGAAAACAAGGTGTTACAAAGAGCAAAATCGGTCAAGAGAGAAAGGTGATGAAAAACAGATTTTTCTTGAAACTTTTTACCTTAGGAGGAAGAGGAGACTCCATGCTTCGAAATGGTGTCATTTATTCTTCAAATGCCCAAAACCCATGGAGATGAAGTTGCTCATTTTCGTATTTTGAAAAGATAGAATTGTAGAGCTTGAAGAGGGGAGTTCAAATATGTATTTTATTTTACATTTGGAGCTCAAATGGAGCTAGAGCATGAGGAAGAAAGGGAGGCTTCCATTGTTGCTGTGTGGAGCAGCTCAAATCGCAGCAAGAAGGGAGGAGGAGTAGAGGGAGTACGATGGGGAAGAAAGAAATGGGAGAGAGAGGAGAAGAAATGAGAAGAGAGAGAGTATGTGAGGTACTTTTTACTTTTTCTCACTTTTTGCTTTTTGCCTCTTTAATTAGTTAGCTAGTATGTGAGTGTGTGAGGGGTTAATTAGCAGACAAAAACCGGCCCCCTATATTACTACTAGCTGGAGCATTTTTCGTCTTTTACAGAAAACGCTCGTTATTTTACCCGGTTTTGGTACTATTCACTAACCGGGCCCGTTTTCCGGAATTTTCTCGTTTCTTTAATTTTAATGGTTCTTAAGCTTCCATTAATGTTTAATTATAGTTATTTGATGAACTATAATTTTTTTGCGGGGTCGTTTGACCATTTAAAGTCACGTTTTCGGGTTTTCTCGAAAAACGCGCTTTAAGGCTCCGTTAGCGTTTTAACGCATTATTTGGGTCCATTTTCTTCCAGAATTTTTCCCACATGTTCTTAGTGTGAAATTAGGGTATAAAATATATTTATAACCCTATTGAAGGTTATATACTTCCTAAAATAATTAAATACGCATTTTCACGTTTTGTGACTTTTACGCATTTTCTTTTTCTTTTAGGTTTTTATTACTTCACCAACGATCTTAAGGACTTAATTAGCCTTAGAAAATCATAATTACATAATTAATTACCATATTAAGGTTTGGGGTATTTCAATACCAAGTGTTAGTTAAACCTTGACGGGTATTAACCAACAATCACCAATGTACAAATCCTCTCCTAACTCAATAAGTATCAAGCTTAGTTAGTAGCTATCCTTAAGCCTCGTGGGTTAGTGTAAAGAAAACACATACACAACGAGAACATTAATATCCGGTTGCATGCTTTATCTTGTCTTAGTCATATCAAACAAACAGGTAGCACACAAGCCGAGGGACACCTCGTTAGCAAGCAGGTCACAAGAAAGACTGTACCGTTCACCGTCTACTGTCGTTTGTTTAACCTTCTCCGGGGTCCCAATTCACAAACCTAAAACATTCATTCATTTTTAGGCCATTAGTTATTTGCACCTTACTTAAGACACTTAATCCCTAAAGATTCCCATTCGATACCCTCTTAAGTCTTTACCACTTAACCATATTAACTTAACTTTAAACTTAAGGTTTATACTTAACTTAACTTAATTCCTTAGGTTCTTAGGTCCCTAATCATTATTACCCTACCAATGGCATACCTTACTACCAATTATCATCTTTAGAATTTAAAATTTCTTTTTTTTTTGTGTTTTTGGCTCGACCGATCTTACCGACCGACCTTACCCAAGGTCGGTCCATTCCAGGACGTATTACCGTTTGAAATTTTACCCCGACCGACCTTGCAAGTCCGGTCCCCAAGGTCGGTCCATTCCTGAGAGTTTTCCCCGTGGGAAATTTAAGCCCGACCGAACTTGTAAGTCCGGTCCCAAGTTCGGTCGATTCCAGAGACCAATTCCCGTACAAAATTCTAGGCATGACCGACCTTGCAAGTCCGGTCCCCAAGGTCGGTCCATTCCAGAGACTTAATTCGTACACAAAATACAAGCCCGACCGAACTTGTAAGTCCGGTCCCCAGTTCAGTCGATTCCAGAAACTCTTTCCGGTAGTGTAAACTGAGCTCGACCGACCTTGCAGGTCCGGTCCCTAAGGTCGGTCGACTCCAGGACCTTGTTTCTAAATTCCCATTTAACTCCAAACTTCAACTCATATATCCTAGTATGTTCTAACCTCATTTGGGCACTTCAAATACACCCTAACCCTCCACAAAACTCATTAAATCACTCACTAATATCCACCTTAGTCATTATGCATTCTCCTTATAATAATGCCAACACTTGTAATGTTTTTCACTAGGTTTCTATGTGGTGGTTCATACCTAATACAGCCACTATGCCAAGTGCTTCCTCACACTATAACGTCATCTCCCAAGCATCTTTCACCATCTAAAACTCCTTTATGCAACAACTTAAAGTTCCTACACAAGTTTATGACACCTTCATCCAACACATTATTTCTTTTCTACTAGTTTACCAATGTTTGCCTAAGTCCTAAACACACTAGTACATTCATTTGATTCCTAAATCCTCCATGATCATGTCTAGGTCATTCTAACTCATTATACACCTTAAACTCACCCTTTTTCATCAAGACAACCTCTAAAACTTCCTAGTACTACCTTGGTCATGAAATTTCCTTAGAACATCTTAAACACTTAGGTTCCTCACTAAATTTTGCCATGGGTTCTCTAGCATATCATTACACCAAAACATTTAGTTTCTCACCATTAATTAGCTATCAACATTCAAATTCTCACCAAACCTCCTTAGCACACATAAAACATCAAAACTACTCTACATCACAATATAGTGCATAAACTTAAAATTGCTTGGCACTTAGGCCCTTAAATGACTTGGCTCTTAGGCCCTTAAATGCACAAATCTTAAACACTGAATTTCCTCAATATATATAGCCTTTGACATGCAAATACACACAACAAGGCTCCCATTGCAATTTAAATGTTCTTATAATTCACCTTAACATTCTTAAACTATCTCCTTTTCTCATTTGATCCTTAGTCACAAGTTCACAAGTATAGTCATTGTTTCTCCTAGGTTTTTATAGTTCTTTTCCAATGTAAACTCTACACTAAACTCATCACCTATCTAAATCCCATCCCCTTAAACAATAAAACACCCTAAGGTAAGTAATTTACCTTGTTCCTTTACAAGCTCACAAACTTTCCTCCTTAGACTTTTTCCTTGAACAATCTCAGTCACCAACCAAGTTCTCCTTGCCAATGTTCTAACCAACATTCAATGACTCCAATGAGTACTAAACAACACACTAACCTTAAGGGATAAAAACCTAGGTTAAAAATGTGTTTTAAGGTATTAAATTGATTGTTTTACCTTGGTTTCTCAAGAGAAGCTTGGATATGAAGCAAGAAGGACCTCCTTTATCCTTTGTAGAGTAGAAAACAAGCTAGAACAAGGCATAAAAATTGAACCCCATGAGTGATAATTTTCGGACATGGAGAGAAAATGATGGAAACCTAGATTTTCTTACATATTCTTTACCTTAAGAGAATGGAGAAGCTAATAGAGTCTCCAAGCTTGAGTTTCCCCCTCTAATGGCGGTTTGCCTTGGCACCAAAATGGAGCTCTTGAAGTTTTGGAAGGATAGAAAGAAAGAGCTTGAGCTAACTAAGAGATATATGTGCTTGGTTTTGATTTTGGAGCTTAAATGAGCAAGATGTGGGCAAAAGAAGATGGAGCTAGCATGGAGGTTGCGTCTTACGTGAGAGATAAGAAAGAGAGCAAGAGAAATCGATGGAGAAGATGAAGAATGAAGAAAGGAGGAGAGAGATGGCATATAAGATATTTGATTCCTTAAAAGCAAATAGTAACAACTTACTTTTCTCTTTTTCTTCTAACATTAATTGGCTACTCTTGGTGACTCACACCCTTAGAAAACCGGCCCCCTCATTAATTAGGCTGGTCATGGTCTTGTTTGACCAATTAATTAGACTTAATTGATTAAAGACTAAACTAGGCACTATTTGGTTACTATTCACAATTAGTGCACATATTTGTGAAATTTTTGATTTCCCATTGATTTAGACTTCCTAATGTGATACTAATTAGTACACAAGTTAATTAAGGAGTAATAATGGGCATTTAGCCACTTAAAACCCCTTTCTAAGACAATTTTTCAAAAATGTGCCTTAAGAGTCCTTAAAGCACAGTTTATGTTTTAACTTGTTTTTGAGCTTGGTTTTCTTTGGTAATCGGCTTAAAATGACCATTAGGATATTACTAAGGTCATAGAATGATATTTGGGTGCTCACCCAAGTCTCTCCAAGCTTAGAGCACGTTTTTGGCTTAAACTGCTCTTTTGGTGTTTCCTTATGTTTTCTTTGATAAAAAAAATGTTTCTTAATGTTTCTAAGGCATTATTTAGCCTTCTTATATCTTATCTTATCACTTACACACCATATCTAAGTTTGGGGTATTTCACTAGTTATTGGAATTTGAGCAAGGAATTTTGAGTGAATTAATCAAGAGTTAGAGAGTGAACTTGGTGTTTGATTAAGGAGATTTAGAAGGCTAGTAGTGCTAGATGAGGAATCATTTAGCTAGTTGGAAGTAGAGGAAAGATCTGTAGCAACAGCTTAGGAGAAACCTGTAACAGAAGAAAATTGACAGTGAAAATGGGTTAAGTAACAGATTTGTATAGAGATGGATTAGGTTAGTTTTAAGTGCTTAATTAGTGCTAAAACATGCTAGAGTTCATGTGGGAATGTTGGCAAAGAAACAGACTAAGGATTGAAGTGAGAACAAAGCTTAAAAACTGTAAATTTGCAACAGACTGAATTCGTACTGGATTGCAAACAAGTACGCAAACAAGTACACAAACAAGTACGCAAACAAGTACGCAACAGAGGATGGTCCGGGTTTGCAAACAAGTACACAAAACCGGACCACCTCAAAAACTTTGTAACACCCCATCTCAATCCAAATGTGGTTTCGCAACTTAACAACATATATATAAATGTCACAGCGGAATTCAATACACTCCAGGACCTTGCCACGGTCTGATTGACAGAATATACCGAACATTAGTACATACAAATCTTAACCAAATACATATCCTTCTTACAATCTCCTCACATCCTATACATCTTACTAACTCAAATTGCCATACGAGTGTACATGCACAACTCGTAGGCCACACTTAACCCGTAACGCTTGTACCTCTTCTTACTCTCGCGACGGCCGCCTCCTGACGTTCACCTGTGTAGTAAAAACAGCCCCCAAAGGGGGTCAGCACGAATGCTGGTACGATCCTCTCATGGCCCCCAAGCTAACGTGGCTACGACGACTAATTGTCGATAGCATGAAGGTTGATTAGATGCACAACATAATAGAAGGTGCAATAAACAACAAACCAATTATGAACAATCAAAGTTCAAACACAATGAACGACTTAAATGCGTTCCCTTAATTAGTGAGTTAATTATTTCACTCCTTAAGTTACGGTTCCTCTTAATCTTAGTCCATCCTTATCTTACCTCAATCTTAGTCTTATCTTAGTCTTAGAAAACAACCAACCTTTAAAAAAGAATGGATGTTGCTTATCTTAGTCTTATAATACAAACCATCCTTTAAATAGGAATGGTTGCAACTTATCTCAACCTTATCTTATATATGCTAACCGTTCTCTCATTGGGAACTGGTTAACCCTTAGTTCGTTGTTTATTTTTGTAGGGCTTGGTTAACCCTAGCCAGCAGCAGGACACTTACTGGCAATAAACAACATTCTTAAATTGTTGGGGATGTAGGCTAGATCCCCCCACGCCATCTTAAAGCCACCTACCTTGGACTGGATGTCCAATGTAGCTGAGCCGGTCAACCGACCCTAGGCTACAAGTCGAAGACAAGTCCTTAAGCGGAAGTCGGATCTGCTATAGATACCGACCCCCTTTCCTTAGCATGCATGACCAGAGTCAGTCCCGGGTTCCTCACTCCCCCCAAGTACCAGTTAGTAGAAGTCTTAAGACAATGTTTGTTGGTTAAACCTCTTTCGGTTACTAACAAACTAATATTAGGGAGTGTTCCTTAGTCTCTCACAATTCCTTACTAAACGTTAGTTAGTAGGTTCTCACGGTAAGTTGTGTTAGTTTTCAAACATCACACAACAATACAATAATCATAATGTTCCGGTTGCATGCTTTATCTTGTTTAGTGAGCACACAAAAACATATAGCACACAAGCCGAGGGACACCTCGTTAGCAAGCAGGTCAAGAAGAACTGTACCGTTCACCGTTGGTCGTTCGGTTGCTTACTCTCTTCCGGAGTCCAAATACTCAAGCCCTAAAACATTCATTCAGTTTTAGGTTGTTAATCACTTAACTTAATTCAACTTATTTAACTTACTTAACCCACAATGATTCCCCACTTAACACCTCTTAAGTTTTACAACTTATTCTTACAACCTAAACTTAAACTTTTAAGTTTATACTTAACTTAATCCCTTAGGTCTTTATACCTCTAATCATCAATGCCCTCTTAATGGGGTACCATTAATACCTCTAAACCTCTTTAGGGTTTCTTTCTTTTTTTTTCATCTTTTAGGGTCGACCGACCTTGCCGACCGACCTTACCCAAGGTCGGTCCATTCCAGAACTTATTACCGTTTGAGAATTTTACCCCAACCGACCTTGCAAGTCCGGTCCCCAAGGTCGGTCCATTCCCGAGAGTTTCCCCGTGGGATATTTAGGCCCGACCGACCTTGTCAAGGTCAGTCCCAAGTTCGGTCCATTCCAGAGACTCAATTCGTACACAAAATACAAGCCCGACCGAACTTGTAAGTCCGGTCCCCAAGTTCGGTCGATTCCAGAAACTCTTTCCGGTAGTGTAAACTAAGCTCGACCGACCTTGCAGGTCCGGTCCCTAAGGTCGGTCGACTCCAGAACCTTTTTCTAAATTCCCATTTGACTCCAAACTTCTCCACAAGTTCCCCCATGTGTCCTAATACCACTTAGGCACTTAAACTCACCTTAGAACTTCCACCAAACTCTCCAAAACAATTTCCAAAGGTCTTCTTAAACATTCACTCAATCCTTTTAAACTCCTAACACTTAGGACTTATTTCCTTACATTTCCAACTTGTAACCTTACCAAAACTTCAACCAGCCCAAGTGTTCCCTCCTTAACAGTTTGAGCACTTCATAGACATCATCTTTTCTATCTTCAGCTCGTTTACCAAAACTTCCTCAAGTCACCTTGCATATCCATGCACCAATTCCTCTCTTTTCCATTTATTACTCATCATTCCTAAACTCTTGGACATACCTAAACATTTCTTCCCATCCTCTTAGCACCTTAACCTTGTTATTCTTTACCTTGACCTTCCTATTCCTTCCTTAGACATCTACATTTCTTTTACTCAATTACTCACCATTCTCATGATCTTACACTCTTATACATTCCTAGTCGATCTACAACATTCTCCTTCAATCTTCACTCCCATCACCTAAGTCCACTCATTACCATCTAAACTAAAACCTTATTGTTCCACCGCTAGCATCTTCACTAATTACACAAACTTCCCAAAACTCTCATTGTTATATTCCCTAGTTCATAACTAAATCACCTTAAAGCATTATACATCTTTTCCTTCAAATTTATGCACAAGTCTCACCATTCCTCTTACCATGACTTTGGTGTGTTCAATACACCCATCTAAACTCCAATTTCCTCATAGACAATTCTTGGTCATACTAAACCTCAAGAACTACTTAGTTAACTCATTTCCACTCAAATTCCTCATAATGATCCCTAGTGAATCCTAGGGCATATTAACTCACCTCCACCACTTAAACACTTTGCTTTCTACTAAAATTTCGCCATAGATTCCCTAGTATATTATCATGCCCAAATGCATTGTTTTCCTCATTCAACCATCTCACACACATCAAGTTCTTTCTCATCATATTTTATCACCCAAACCAACTCATTCACAACAAACTCAATATATTGCAATAATCTTAAATTGCATAGCACTAAGGCTCTTAAATGACATGGCTCTTAGGCCCTTAAATAACTTAAACTTAAACACTGAATTTCCCACATATAAAAGCTTTCAACCTGCAAATACACCCATCAATCTCATAGTAGTTATAATGCTCTTAAAATCCATCTTAAACTTATATTACTAACTCATTCCCATTGGCTCCTTAATCACAAGTTCATAAGCTTGTTTAAATTCTTTTTCCTAGGTTATATAACCCATTACATAATGTAAGCTCTAAGCCACCTTAGTACTTATCTAAAACTCATCCCTTAAAACTTAAACCACCATTAGGTAAGCAATTTACCTTGTTTTTCTCAAGTTTCTCCTTAGGCTTCTTCCCTTGGGAATCTCGGCCACCATTCTAATTTCCTTTGCCAATGTTCTAATCAATATACAATGACTCTCATGAGTGCTAGATAATGCACTAACCATAAGGAATTATTCCTAGGTTAAAAATGTGTTTTAAGGTATTAAATTGAATACTTTACCTTGGATTCTCAAAACAAGCTTGAATATGAATCAAGAAGGACCTCCTTTAGCCCTTGGAGAATAGAATCAAGCTAGAACAATGGATAAAACAAGGCTCCATGAGAAGGTAATTTTCGGTCATGGTGAGGAAGTGATGGAAACATGATTTTTCTTACATTTTCTTTACCTTAAGAGAATGGAGAAGCTAATGCACCCTCCAAGCTTATTTTTCCCCCTTCAATGGAGATTTCCCATGGCTCCAAAATGAAGCTTTTCCAATTTTGTAAAGATAGAAAGCTAGAGCTTGAGCTAACTAAGAATAATATGTGTTTAGTTTTTGATTTGGAGCAATATTGTGTATTTGGTAAGTGATTGAAGATGGAGAACCATGGAGGAGCAGCACTCTCGGTTTTGGAATAGAGAGAAGAAGAGAAACCGATGGAAGAAGAAGAGAATGAAGAAAGGAGAGGAGGAAAGTAAGCTAAATGAGATATTTTTCTAAAAAGGTGAATAGTTACCTTACTTTATTTCCCTCTCTTTTTCCAACTTAGCTAACATGTTGTGGTGACTCACCACCCTTAGAAAACCGGCCCCTTTATTAAATAAGGCTATTCATGGTCTTTGTTGACCAACCTATTGACTTATGTTGACTATAACTTAAACTAGTCACTATTTGGCACTATTCACAAATTTGTGCACATATTTGTGAAATTTTTGGTTTCCCATTGATTTAGGCTTCCTAATGTGATACTAATTAGTACACATGTTGATTAAGGTGTAATCATGGGCATTTAGCCACTCAAAACTCATTTCTAAGACAATTTCTCAAAAAAGGTGCTTTAAGGGGTCTTAAAGCACATTTTGTGTTTAAGCTTGTTTTTGAGCTTGGTTTTCTTTGCTAATTGATTTAAAATGTCGATTAGCATATTAATAAAGTCTTATAATGGTATTTAGGTGCTAATCAAAGTCACTCCAAGCTTAGAGCACGTTTTTGCCCAAATTGCCCTTAAGGCATTTTCTTGTGTTTTCCTTGGTTTAAATTGTCTACCAATCTTTCTAAGGCATATTTTAGCCTTACTACATCATAATTTGATGTTTACTTAGCATACTTAGGTTTGGGGTATTTCAAACTTGACAGAAACTCTCACTGAAGGATCGTCCGGGTTTGCAAACAAGTACACAAACCCGGACCACCTTAAAAAC
Source organism: Limonium bicolor (assembly GCA_023374045.1). Classification (NCBI taxonomy): domain Eukaryota; kingdom Viridiplantae; phylum Streptophyta; class Magnoliopsida; order Caryophyllales; family Plumbaginaceae; genus Limonium; species Limonium bicolor. The sequence goes on from CM041776.1 coordinate 246,285,259, forward strand.
TTGACAGAATCGTCTCTGAAGAGATGGTCCGGGTTTGTAACCCCGGACACAAACCCGGACCACCCCAAAAATTGCCCAAAATGTGTTTTAATGCATTCTAATGATGGGGATTTGAATGGTAATGATAGTATAAGGTAATTAAGACTTGATTAATGATGTTTAATGGTCATTAAGGGTATAAACAAGCTTGGGAAGTAATGAGAAGTAAGTAACTTAGGTGAATGAATTTGAATTGTAAGGAGTAAGTAATTGTAAGTCGGGAAACTCTAAAGAATAAAAGAGTTAGGTTAATTATAGAGAATTAACCGTCCGACTCCGTGTACGTTATAGGATTCAAATGGTTGGACTCCGAAGGAAAGTCAGGGATCGAACAAATACAGTGAACGGTATGATTTCCTCATGATCTATATCCTAACCTGGTTACCCCGATTTGTGTGCTTATTTGATCACCTAAATAAGATAAATGCACGAATCGGATTTTAATGCACTTACTTGTGCTTGTTTTATATTGTTCTTGTTATATTGCCTTGAACATTTAGTTTGTATAATTCATGAAATGAATGGATGAGAATGAGGTGTATGCGTACCTTGTTGTGTACTTGTGTAATGTATTATTCCTTGGTATGGATGTGATGACTTCTACTAATTCCTAACCACCTAACTCCTAACTTGAGTATTGAGTAAAATGGAATGAGTATAAGTCTGATATAGTTTCGGCCACGCGTGAGGAGGAGGAGACACAAGAGGTTGGATCCAAATCCTGGCCTGAATCCTTTATATGGACCAAACTCCTTAAATGGGTAGCATCCTAGATTGGTGAGCCACCCTAAAAGCCCGGTGTGGGAGGGGTGTAGTCCCTGCCCGGAGGTCACACTGACTTGACTTGAGTAAGTAAGTAAGTAAGTAAAGTATTGTATGAGTAATGGTCTTGGCTAGTGTAAGTCATTGACCTTGAGTAAAAGAGTAATGTACACCCGATTAACCCGGGTGTGTAAAGAAGCTAACAAGTATTGTGTATGTATTGGAGAAGTGTATCTCCGGAATGGTAAGTATGAATGGTTGACTTGTAATGTCTTCCTTGTATGTAGTGAATGTTTGAATGCTTCATGATATGAGTGTATTGTACTAAGTAAGAGAATGTATGTATGTATGAATAAAACGAACATCATGTATTTGACCTAAGTAGTCGGTGTACCCTCGCTAGTACGCGGGGTATGCAGATTTCATATACAGCGTAAGCTGAGCCCCTTGGGGCACTGTTTTTATTTTACAGGTATCTGAAGCTATTGTGGTCGTAGTAAGAGATCGGCGGCTATGCTTAGATAGCTAGGGATGAATTGTAGATAGTAGAGAACTGTGCAGGGCTTGTAGCCCTTGAAGTATAAGTGTACCAAGTGGTACACCCCCTTTTTGTATTTGGAGTAGCGTGTAGAATTGTGAGGAATGGGTAATGTGATAACTCGTAAGGGGTATGTGTAGACATGTGGAAATGTTGAATTTTGGTATTGTACTTAGGATACTCGGTATATTGTAAGGTAAGGAGTGAGCAATGTATTGAATGGAGAATTGTAGTACTCGGTTTGTAATTGAAGTATGTATTGTATTTGTTTTAGTACTCGGGTATTCCGGTCCATCAGACCGATACTGTAGTGGAAGTAGGCCTTGATAGTCACATGGGTGGCTAATGTCATTGTATCACCCGCCGTTGTGTAAGGAAGTATCCGCTGCGTAAGTATGTAAGTATGAGGAGATTAGACGGTAATGACGGGATTAGCGGTAGGGGTGTTACAGCTAGATAGTTGCGAAGTCCCTATGGATACGACCTTGTTGGACTACAATGACCGGGTTCACTGCCCGTAAGTAGGAGAGTAGTTTCACAAATATTTTCCTTCAACACCTATCAATGAAAGAACAGTAATTACCAGCAACATGGGTCGACATGCTACGCAGTTGAGATAACCCACCATACCAATGATAAGAAAGGCACTACGAGTGCAATGAAGAGGAAAAGAGAAGCGACAGGAACGCCAGACAACAGTCTGAAGGAGTAGTAACAGCGGGATAACACCGCGCATGAGCATAAGGGCTATTTAAAAGCCAATTGTTAAACGGGAACTCCGAACCCCATACAATTAGAAAGGTTACAAAACCTGACCGACATGACCCAAACGACTATGAAAACGCATACACGTTGTATACTGGAATAGGACTACGGTGTAGTGCTAAAGGAGAGTTAGTACTTAGTAACCACGACAAATGCGTGGAAACTGGAGCGAGGATTAAGGCGTAAGTAAATAACAAGGGGTTCCCTCAGAAAGAGGAACGCCCTGATAAGTGACTGTACTATCAAAACAACCAGGAAACTGCCGGATGGTTGATAAGTGAGAAATACATCTATTTTTAGGGCTATAATTCTTCCCATTTTCATAACAAATCATGTCATATTTCTCCCTTATCATATGTTTTTCTTAAATTTATGTTTTGATATGAACTGATACATTTTATGTGTCAAATGTAGTAAAAAGTCTTGGAATCACATAGTTTACTTCACAAGCATTCCAACGCAACAAACGGCGAGTGAAACGGAGTTAAAACGAAGAATCTGGAGCCTATCGAATTCTGCAAAAGAAATATACACGTCCTTGTTTGCGTCCGGGGAAAAAAGGCAGGACACATACAAGGACAAAAAACAAACAAGATGAGTCTGTGGCCTGTCTGGGTATAAAAAGGCGGACAAGAATAGAGAGGTGTGTGGCTGTGAGACGTCCGGGGAAATAAGCAAGGACAAGAGATAAAGAAAAGGCTTGGGAGACGTCCGGGGAAATAAGCAAGGACAAGAGATAAAGAAAAGGCTTGTGAGACGTCCGGCCAAATATCCAAGGACACAAACAAGGACATAGGCTGGACATATTAACAAGACACGCGGCATTTATATTTATTAATGTGTCCGCCCATTTAAGCTAGGACACAAACACGGACGCGTGTGAATGCAACCCAGATCCAAAAATTGACGCGACTGATTTCTTTCGGCACCGTCTTCCCCATTCTTCATTTGCGGCGCCTACAAACACATCTATCTACCCCATCAGCAATATCAGGCGCCGCTACACTCCTTAAATTCCTCACGCATGCTCCAGCCCTGTCTTCTTCCTCCTCCTTTCTTCTATAAAAACACACTGCTTCTTCATCAGAAAAAATATCATCCCTTCCTCAAAATCCAAAGACCACCACCATCGTTCACAACAGAATCAACCACCACAACCACCACCACGTATCTTCATTTTCATCATCACCAAATTGGAAATTCAGAGAAACACTCAAGTTTCTCTGTAAAAATCCAAACTCTATCGATCTATACTATCTCTACTAAATTTATCATCATTTCATTCAGCAATTTAGCCTTAAGTTTTCCATTTTCAAGTTTCTCTACGAAGAAGACGACTTGCGGCCAATTTTTGCCTGTTTGTTCATTTTTTCTTCGTTCTGTCTATCTATCTTATTTGTTATGTTTGTTTTTATAATTATGTGTGATTAATAAACCTAGCCTCCCGGGTTAGGAAGCGAGCCTATTTATATAATTGTGTTACGAAACTTTCCACTATAATTTATCTAAGCAATATTTTGATTCTCGTCCTTAATGCTCTTTAATCTTCTTGTACAATTATTAAAGTGATATTTGTAGTCTCTTGTTGAAATGCGGTTCTAAGACGAGGTTCTAGACAAAGGAAGTCAAAACGGGTTAACGACTAGAAGCGTGTCTCGCCTATAGGTTGATCTGTCTCCAATAGGAATTGGTAATAAAGCGATTAATTTATAATGACTTGGGCAAGGATTGCGGCTTGTTGTTTAAATTAGTCAGGGTTTATTGTACAAGGACCGGTCAATGAACTAATTAAGATTCCTGAGTTTATTGTTAAAGTGGGAAAGTTTATATCAATATAATTAAATAAAATAGGTGAGCAGAACAACCCAGGATGCTTCTATAAAAACAAAAAGATTTACAATTTCTATTTTTGTTCTGTTTTGATTAATTGTTTTTTATTACTGTTTTGTTTAGATTAATTTTCCAATCGCATCTTTCCCTAGGAAATGATAAAATCTGTTTACTAGAAATCTCAATCAATTTACTACACTATCAGTTATCCACAGCGAGGTCCCCAAGAGTACGACAACCCCATATATCCACTATTCCGCAAAACGATAGGTACACTGCCTAAGTTGTAGAAGTAGTCACATATTTCTCCAACAAGTTTTTGGCGCCGTTGTCGGGGACCTCCGACACAGTTAATTGATATTTTTAATTTTATTGAGTTTTCTGTTTAGCTTTCGCTACTCTTTAATTTTTGTTTCTATTTTTGTTATTTAATCTTCTAGCCATTTAAATATCTTATTAATCATTGTCATTTATTTTTCCAGTCATTTACAATTCCTATCATTTATTTTCCAGTTATTTAAGTTTCCATTGTCATTTAAATTTCCAGTAATCTAATTTCTGACATTTAAATTTCCAGTAAACTAATTTCTGACATTTAAATTTCCAGTAAACTAATTTCTGACATTTAATTTTCTGTCATTTAATTTTGTCATTTAAATTCTCTGTCATTTAAATTTCAGTTCTTTTAAATTCCAGTTCTTTATTTTAATTGTCATTTAAATTCAGTTCTTTATTTTACTGTCAGTAAATTCCAGTAATTTAATTCTGTTTAGTTTTTCTTTTATTTCATCTTTTTCGCTTCATTTAATTTTACTTACTTATTTCTTTTAGCAATTTTCTTGTATTTCTGTTTTCTTTCTTATTTGTTTTTCTATTTAGTTAAATTTTTATTTTTGTGTTTATTTTCTATTTTTAGTTCTATTCTACTTGGTATTTTTATTTTTGTTTTTGTAGGATAGTTACTGATTATGGAGAGCGGCTACGATGAGGTGAGAAGATTGTTGATTGATTTGGAATGGACGCACATGCAAGAGGAGATATCCTCATATCAAAGGATGGTCAAGGATTATCAACCACCTCAACAATCAAATCGAGAGTTGTATTGGTGGGAAGTACCAGGCTATACACAGTACAAAGAAGCTCAGTTGGGATATGACTACTTCAATCAGAATGAACAACAATCTACACAAGGGCCAGACGAATTTCTCCCGAGTCAGAGCCGCTAGAAGAGAGACAGTGGTGACTCAAGGAGCGAAGATCGATTGAGCCAGATATTCTTGAAGCTCCAAGTTCTGATGAGGAGATAAAGAAACTTATCAGGACATTTTTCTCCGACGCCGTTGGAGCAAATGTCTGAGAGTTACAATTCTCCTCCATCTCCATCCCCAGCACAAGAGGAGCAATTAAAATTTAAAGATATTTTGTATGAGCCAGTCCGCGAGCTAGAGGAGGATTATCCTATTGAGCCTCATCAACTAGGAGAGGAAATTTACATCCTCGAATCTGAGGAAGGAACACCGCTACCACCAGTCTCTCATCTACTCCCACCCTGCCTCCATAAGCCTCAACAACAAAAGGAGGATGTTTACATCCTCCAATTTGAGGAAGAAAAGTCATCACCACCTGGTCTTATTAGAACTCCGTTACCGGTAGTACCTCCTCAAACACCAGGTTTTGTGGAGTATTCACTTTCCTATTTTATTTGCCGAGGTGACGTTTTGTTTTGATCCAGGTGGTTGGTTTTTAATTACTACTAACTTCGTTTCCTGGCAAAGTTGTTGTCTACTTTTATTTTTGATCCAGGATAACGAAGCGGGAGTCTAGCCAAAGACTATAAATACGGGCAGCTTACTGGGAGGCAACCCAGTGGTTAAATTTTATTATCCTACTATTTTTGTTTTATGTTTTGTCTTCCAATTATTCCTATATATGTTTTATATTTAAAAAAAACAAGAAGGAGGATGTGCTATCAATGAAAGGGGAGCATATGATTTATAATATTTTAATGGTGTTTGTGCTTTAATGCAACGCTTTTCAGCATTTATTTTTGGGTAGTCGTGAGTGTGTGCAGGTGAATTCTAAATCATGGTTTTGATGACCTCAAGGCTGGACACTTGCTTGAATGCAAGTGTGAGGAACGCTACTACCCCATTGTTCGAACTTAAGTGTGAGGAAGGGAACCTTCCTCAATCTACGATATCAGGGGAGTTTCAGTTTCTTTATTTTTAAATGTTTGTGTTCAGTCTATCACGCTTAATGCTTATTTTTATATCAGTCCATGATATGTCCTGAATGAAATTCTTCATGAGTCTGGCATATTTTGAAGGGTCTTTTCTTTTTTTATTTTCGAACAATGAGGACATTGCTCCTCTTAAGTGTGAGGAAGTAGAGACCTTTCCCTGAAAATATGCCAGTTACACTTAATGCCACACTTGTTTTATTTGTCATCTTGCATTGAGAGAATCACTTATTTGAGTGCTTATAAATATTGAATTCTTGGGTAAAATTTTTGCACAAATTTGAAGTTGAGCTAGGTGACCACCTCAAGAATATTTTGCTTAGGTTGTTTGTATATATAGTTTTATTCAAATGAATCTATTTTCACTAAAATTTGATGGATTAAGTTGATTGTGGAAACTGAATTAGTATCTTGGGATTTTGGAAATGATGTGAAAAGTTTGGAATGAAAGGATAAGGCAAGGTACTCCGCTGATCAAAAATTTTCCTAGCAAAAGCAGGCCTCGTCTATCCGGTTATTAAGTCCTAGGGGTGCCTTAACACCTATCTACCTAAGGTCTCGGGATCTGGGATAGTTGGCCCAACACCGTTACAAGGATAGAGAGAAAAGTCTGGGTTATGGAATAACTCTACAAATTCGCAATTACTCGTTTGTTTTGTATAATCTTGAAGAAGAATGTTTTTGCATGCGAAGAAAAAATTATTAATTGCAGTTGAATTTTTGTTTTTGATCATGAGTACGTGGTGTTGAAAGGTATCGCGGAATAAGGTGTTACTTCACACCCTTGTCATAAAGGTTAGAAGAAAGAAATGGTGGAAGATCCCAAGATAATCTTATTCAGATTTTGTAATCTAACTTATCTATGCTTTAAAAAAATATTTCTTTATCACTGATTGCGAAAACCTACAACCAAGAGCAGAACTATTCTTTTGATTGTCACTCTTTTTACTTCCTATTTTGCATCTGTTTGATCCTGAGGTTGATACTACGACCTTAGAGATATTTATTCTTTATTTGCTTGAGGACAAGCAAAAGCTAAGTGTGAGGAAGTTTGATAAGTGAGAAATACATCTATTTTTAGGGCTATAATTCTTCCCATTTTCATAACAAATCATGTCGTATTTCTCCCTTATCATATGTTTTTCTTAGATTTATGTTTGATATGAACTAATACATTTTATGTGTCAAATGCAGTAAAAAGTCTTGGAATCACATAGTTTACTTCACAAGCTTTCCAACGCAACAAACAGCGAGTGAAACGGAGTTAAAACGAAGAATCTGGAGCCTATCGAATTTGCAAAAGAAATACACGTCCTTGTTTGCGTCCGGGGAAAAAAGGCAGGACACAAACAAGGACAGAAAACAAACAAGATGAGTCGTGGCCTGTCCGGGTATAAAGGGGACAAGAATAGAGAGGTGTGTGGCTGTCCGTGGAAAAAGGAAGGACAAGACTTGAGAGACGTCCGGGGAAATAAGCAAGGACAAGAGATAAAGAAAAGGCTTGTGAGACGTCCGGGGAAATAAGCAAGGACAAGAGATAAAGAAAAGGCTTGTGAGACGTCCGACCAAATATCCAAGGACACAAACAAGGACATAGGCTGTACATATTAACAAGACACGCGGCATTTATATTTATTAATGTGTCCGCCCATTTAAGTAAGGACACAAACAAGGACACAAACACAGACGCGTGTAAATGCAACCTAGATCCAGAAATTGACGTGACGGACTGATTTCTTTCGGCACCGTCTTCCCCATTCTTCATATACGGCGCCTACAAACACATATATCTACCCCATCAGCAATATCAGGCGCCGCTGCACTCCTTAAATTCCTCACCCGTGCTCCAGCCCTGTCTTCTTCCTCCTCTTTTCTTCTATAAAAATACACTGCTTCTTCATCAGAAACAATATCATCCCTTCCTCAAAATCCAAAGACCACCACCATCGTTCACAACAGAATCGACCACCACAACCATCACCACGTATCTTCATTTTCACCATCACCAAATTGGAAATTCAGAGAAACACTCAAGTTTCTCTGTAAAAATCCAAACTCTATCGATCTATACTATCTCTACTAAATTTATCATCGTTTCATTCAGCAATTTAGCCTTAAGTTTTCCATTTTCAAGTTTCTCTACGAAGAAGACGACTTGCGGCCAATTTTTGCCCGTTTGTTCGTTTTTCTTCGTTCTGTCTGTCTATCTTATTTATTATGTTTGTTTTTATAATTATGTGTGATTAATAAACCTAGCCTCCCGGGTTAGGAAGCGAGCCTATTTTATATAATTGTGTTACGTAAACTTTCCACTATAATTTATCTAAGCAATATTTTGATTCTCGTCCTTAACGCTCTTTAATCTTCTTGTACAATTATTAAAGTGATATTTGTAGTCTCTTGTTGAAATGTGGTGCTAAGACGAGGTTCTAGACAAAGGAAGTCAAAATGGGTTAACGACTAGAAGCGTGTCTCGCCTATAGGTTAATCTGTCTCCAATAGGAATTGGTAATAAAGCGATTAATTTATAATGACTTGGGCAAGGATTGCGGCTTGTTGTTTAAATTAGTCAGGGTTTATTGTACAAGGACCGGTCAATGAACTAATTAAGATTCCTGAGTTTATTGTTAAAGTGGGAAAGTTTATATCAATATAATTAGATAAAATAGGTGAGCAGAACAACCCATGATGCTTCTTTAAAAACAAAAAGATTTACAATTTCTATTTTTTGTTCTGTTTTGATTAATTGTTTTTATTACTGTTTTGTTTAGATTAATTTTCCAATCGCATCTTTCCCCAGGAAATGATAAAATTTTTATACTAGAAATCTCAGTCAATTTACTCCACTATCAGTTATCCACAGCGAGGTCCCCAAGAGTACGACAACCCCATATATCCACTATTCTGCAAAACGATAGGTACACTGCCTAAGTTGTAGAAGTAGTCACATATTTCTCCAACAAGTTTTTGGCGCCGTTGTCGGGGACCTCCGACACAGTTAATTGATATTTTTAATTTTATTGAGTTTTCTGTTTAGCTTTCGCTACTCTTTAATTTTTGTTCTATTTTTGTTATTTAATCTTCTAGCCATTTAAATATCTTATTAATCATTGTCATTTATTTTTCCAGTCATTTACAATTCCTATCATTTATTTTCCAGTTATTTAAGTTTCCATTGTCATTTAAATTTCCAGTAATCTAATTTCTGACATTTAAATTTCCAGTAAACTAATTTCTGACATTTAAATTTCCAGTAAACTAATTTCTGACATTTAATTTTCTGTCATTTAATTTTGTCATTTAAATTTCAGTTCTTTTAAATTTAGTTCTTTATTTTAATTGTCATTTAAATTCAGTTCTTTATTTTACTGTCATTTAAATTACTGTCATTTAAATTCCAGTAATTTAATTCTGTTTAGTTTTTCTTTTATTTCATCTTTTTCGCTTCATTTAATTTTACTTACTTATTTCTTTTAGCAATTTTCTTGTATTTCTGTTTTCTTTCTTATTTGTTTTTCTATTTAGTTAAATTTTTATTTTTGTGTTTATTTTCTATTTTTAGTTCTATTCTACTTGGTATTTTTATTTTTGTTTTAATTTTTGTTTTTGTAGGATAGTTACTGATTATGGAGAGCGGCTACGATGAGGTGAGAAGATTGTTGATTGATTTGGAATGGACGCACATGCAAGAGGAGATATCCTCATATCAAAGGATGGTCAAGGATTATCAACCACCTCAACAATCAAATCGAGAGTTGTATTGGTGGGAAGTCAACCAGGCTTATACACAGTACAAAGAAGCTCAGTTGGGATATGACTACTTCAATCAGAATGAACAACAATCTACACAAGGGCCAGACGAATTTCTCCCGAGTCAAATCAAGCCGCTAGAAGAGATTACAGTGGTGACTCTAAGGAGCGAAGATCGATTTGAGCCAGATATTCTTGAAGCTCCAAGTTCTGATGAGGAGATAAAGAAACTTATCAGGACATTTTTCTCCGACGCCGAGTTGGAGCAAATGTCTGAGAGTTACAATTCTCCTCCATCTCCATCCCCAGCACAAGAGGAGCAATTAAAATTTAAAGATATTTTGTATGAGCCAGTCCGCGAGCTAGAGGAGGATTATCCTATTGAGCCTCAACTAGGAGAGGAAATTTACATCCTCGAATCTGAGGAAGGAACACCGCTACCACCAGTCTCTCATCTACTCCCACCCTGCCTCCATAAGCCTCAACAACAAAAGGAGGATGTTTACATCCTCCAATTTGAGGAAGAAAAGTCATCACCACCTGGTCTTATATTAGAACTCCGTTACCGGTAGTACCTCCTCAAACACTAGGTTTTGTGGAGTATTCACTTTCCTATTTTATTTGCCGAGGTGACGTTTTGTTTTGATCCAGGTGGTTGGCTTTTAATTACTACTAACTTCGTCTTCCTGGCAAAGTTGTTGTCTACTTTTATTTTTGATCCAGGATAACGAAGCGGGAGTCTAGCCAAAGACTATAAATACGGGCAGCTTACTCGGAGGCAACCCAGTGGTTAAATTTTATTATCCTACTATTTTTGTTTTATGTTTTGTCTTCCAAATTATTCCTATATATGTTTTTATATTTAAAAAAAACAAAGAAAGGAGGATGTGTTATCAAATGAAAAGGGGAGCATATGATTTATAATATTTTAATGGTGTTTGTGCTTTAATGCAACGCTTTTCAGCATTTATTTTTGGGTAGTCGTGAGTGTGTGCAGGTGAATTCTAAATCATGGTTTTTGATGACCTACGAGGCTGGACACTTGCTTGAATGCAAGTGTGAGGAACGCTACTACCCCCATTGTTCGAACTTAAGTGTGAGGAAGGGAACCTTCCTCAATCTACGATATCAGGGGAGTTTCAGTTTCTTTATTTTTAAATGTTTGTGTTCAGTCTATCACGCTTAATGCTTATTTTTATATCAGTCCATGATATGTCCTGAATGAAATTCTTCATGAGTCTGGCATATTTTGAAGGGTCTTTTCTTGATTTTTATTTTCGAACAATGAGGACATTGCTCCTCTTAAGTGTGAGGAAGTAGAGACCTTTCCCTGAAAATATGCCAGTTACACTTAATGCCACACTTGTTTTATTTGTCATCTTGCATTGAGAGAATCACTTATTTGAGTGCTTATAAATATTGAATTCTTGGGTAAGAATTGTTGCACAAATTTGGAAGTTGAGCTAAGTGACCACCTCAAGAATATTTTTGCTTCAGGTTGTTTGCATATATAGTTTTATTCAAATGAATCTATTTTCACTAAAATTTGATGGATTAAGTTGATTGTGGAAACTGAATTAGTATCTTGGGATTTTGGAAATGATGTGAAAAGTTTGGAATGAAAGGATAAGGCAAGGTACTCCGCTGATCAAAAATTTTCCTAGCAAAAGCAGGCCTCGTCTATCCGGTTATTAAGTCCTAGGGGTGCCTTAACACCTATCTACCTAAGGTCTCGGGATCTGGGATAGTTGGCCCAACACCGTTACAAGGATAGAGAGAAAAGTCTGGGTTATGGAATAACTCTACAAATTCGCAATTACTCGTTTGTTTTGTATAAATCTCTTGAAGAAGAATGTTTTTGCATGCGAAGAAAAAATTATTAATTGCAGTTGAATTTTTGTTTTTGATCATGAGTACGTGGTGTTGAAAGGTATCGCGGAATAAGGTGTTACTTCACACCCCTTGTCATCTAAAGGTTAGAAGAAAGAAATGGTGGAAGATCCCAAGATAATCTGTATTCAGATTTTGTAATCTAACTTATCTATGCTTTAAAAAAAATTATTTCTTTATCACTGATTGCGAAAACCTACAACCAAGAGCAGAACTATTCTTTTGATTGTCACTCTTTTTACTTCCTATTTTGCATCTGTTTGATCCTGAGGTTTGATACTACGACCTTAGAGATATATTTATTCTTTATTTGCTTGAGGACAAGCAAAAGCTAAGTGTGAGGAAGTTTGATAAGTGAGAAATACATCTATTTTTAGGGCTATAATTCTTCCCATTTTCATAACAAATCATGTCGTATTTCTCCCTTATCATATGTTTTTCTTAGATTTATGTTTGATATGAACTAATACATTTTATGTGTCAAATGCAGTAAAAAGTCTTGGAATCACATAGTTTACTTCACAAGCTTTCCAACGCAACAAACAGCGAGTGAAACGGAGTTAAAACGAAGAATCTGGAGCCTATCGAATTCTGCAAAAGAAAATATACACGTCCTTGTTTGCGTCCGGGGAAAAAAGGCAGGACACAAACAAGGACAGAAAACAAACAAGATGAGTCTGTGGCCTGTCCGGGTATAAAAGGGCAGACAAGAATAGAGAGGTGTGTGGCTGTCCGTGGAAAAAAGGAAGGACAAGACTCATGAGAGACGTCCGGGGAAATAAGCAAGGACAAGAGATAAAGAAAAGGCTTGTGAGACGTCCGGGGAAATAAGCAAGGACAAGAGATAAAGAAAAGGCTTGTGAGACGTCCGACCAAATATCCAAGGACACAAACAAGGACATAGGCTGTACATATTAACAAGACACGCGGCATTTATATTTATTAATGTGTCCGCCCATTTAAGTAAGGACACAAACACAGACGCGTGTAAATGCAACCTAGATCCAGAAATTGACGTGACTGATTTCTTTCGGCACCGTCTTCCCCATTCTTCATATGCGGCGCCTACAAACACATATATCTACCCCATCAGCAATATCAGGCGCCGCTGCACTCCTTAAATTCCTCACGCGTGCTCCAGCCCTGTCTTCTTCCTCCTCTTTCTTCTATAAAAATACACTGCTTCATCAGAAACAATATCATCCCTTCCTCAAAATCCAAAGACCACCACCATCGTTCACAACAGAATCGACCACCACAACCATCACCACGTATCTTCATTTTCACCATCACCAAATTGGAAATTCAGAGAAACACTCAAGTTTCTCTGTAAAAATCCAAACTCTATCGATCTATATATCTCTACTAAATTTATCATCGTTTCATTCAGCAATTTAGCCTTAAGTTTTCCATTTTCAAGTTTCTCTACGAAGAAGACGACTTGCGGCCAATTTTTGCCCGTTTGTTCGTTTTTCTTCGTTCTGTCTGTCTATCTTATTTG